>SJYT01077310.1:0-39436 GCA_006410635.1 Cephalophus harveyi
AATCAAACATTTCTGGGCTTCATTTTCCTAGCAAGATGTTCTCTAAGATCCCTGCCAGGACCAGCTTCTAGGATTCCACAAGGCAGCAGCTACCTGCTAAGCCGGAAGAGACAGGGGTGGCCAAGGGGCTGTTAAAACCATCAGGGATCAACATTCCGAACGGAAGATAGCTACCGCAACCCTGAAAGATTTGATGTAGCTTCTTCAAAAGCCTTCATTCCCCCTGTAACAGTCACTCTGGTTATGCTTCTCTGTGGCTGACTCACCACAGGCAGGCTGTGTACTTTAAGCTAATTTCTCATTAGAAGTGCTAGAGTCACATTCATGCACTGATGTTGATGGGACTAGACTAGTTGATGGGACTAGAAGTTCTTATGCTCTGAATCTCATTAGGATGAGCCTCAGAGGCTCCATAGGACCCTGGTTCCCAATATATCAAGTCTGATGTTACAGAAATCCTCCAAAAAGTGATGAGAAACAGTGGTTTGAATAGCAAAAGTTAAAACCTGCTTTCACTTAGAGGGCTTTAATTGGTCGTGACACTGCTTTAAAAACATTGCAAATTTTTTAAAACTAAATAAGAAGCCACTTCATCTGATTAAAGGAAAAAGCTACCCATTAAGATTCTTCCCTGTTAGGTGCCAGAGAGATTGGTTAGAACAACTGTGAAGTGCTTTGAGAATGATCTTCTAATGCCTTGGGTTTTGAAAGCTGAGTGCCAAAGAATTGATGCTTTTGAACTGTGGTGATGGAGAAGACTCTTGAGAGTCCCTTGGACTGCAAGGAGATCCAACCAGTCCATCCTAAAGGAGATCAGTTCTGGGTGTTCATTGGAAGGACTAATGTTGAAGCTGAAACTCCAGTACTTTGGCCACCTGATGCAAAGAGCTGACTCATTCGAAAAGACCCTGATGGTGGGAAAGATCGAGGGCAGGAGGAGAAGGGGATGACAGAGAATGGGATGGTTGGATGGCATCAGCGACTTGATGGACATGGTACACAGCCTGCCTGTGGTGAGTCAGCCACAGAGAAGCATAACCAGAGTGACCGTTATAGGGGGAATGAAGGCTTTTTGAAGAAGCTACACCAAATCTTTCAGGGTTGCGGTAGCTATCTTGCGTTCAGAATGTTGATCCCTGATGGTTTTAACAGCCCCTTGGCCACCACTGTCTCTTCTGGCTTAGCAGGTAGCTGATGCCTCGTGGAATCCTAGAAGCTGGTCCTGGCAGGGATCTTAGAGAACATCTTGCTAGGAAAATGAAGCCCAGAAATGTTTGATTATAAGGTTTTACTATAGCTAATTGGAGTTAAACACATATTGAGTCCAAGGGACAGTTTGCTCTGCTGTGTGTGAGGGACATAGTATCAAAGCTATAGCTATATGAGGTTCACCTTGACCAAGCTTGCATTTGTGGAGCAAATCCATGGGGAAATCTAGAAACCCATAAGAAAACCAAGCAGCTTCTAAAAAGCCCTTCTGCCTTCTAGGAGTACATCATATTCAGGGGATATCTGGGATCTCTAGTGTAAAGGAGATCTGAACCCAGAATCAGACTCCAGAGCAGGTCAGGAAATGTGGCAGCATCACATGGTTCAAACTCTGATACTTAGGGCCCAGAAGCCCAGATAGTTACGGTCCATCCTGCTGCTCTAGAAGCCAGGGTCACAGCTGGACCACTAGATCTTGGGGATCTGCTGAGCCTGCAGGGCTATGGGTCTCAGTGCCTGGGAAGGGAAGTAGACGGGGCCATGACACTGTGTCACTGGTGTGAGCAGTCACAGTGACTTTCTTCAGAGTCCAACTCTCACATCCATACATGACCACTGGAAAAACCATAGCCATGACTAGATGGACCCTTGTTGACAAGGAAATGTCTCTGCTTTTTAATATGCTGTCTAGGTTGGTCATAACTTTCCTTCCAAGGAGTAAGTGTCTTTTAATTTCATGGCTGCAATCACCATCTGCAGTGATTTTGAGCCCTAGACAGCATATTAAAAAGCAGAGACATTACTTTGCCAACAAAGGTCTGTCTAGTCAAGACTATGGTTTTTCCAGTGGTCATGTATGGATGTGAGAGTTGGACTATGAAGAAAGCTGAGCACTGAAGAATTGATGTTTTTGAACTGTGGTGTTGGAGAAGACTCTTGGTGATGGATTGGGAGTCCTGGCATGCTGCGGTTCACAAGTCAGACACGACTGAGCGACTGAACTGAACTGATTCACATTTGGAGGCCAGAAATCACTGATGGCTGTGACATTTCCTGTTTATTGATATGGCAGAAGATATTTTCATTTCACTCTCTCTTTCTCCCTTTTAAAGTCCAACTTAAAGCAGTCAATCATACATAAGACTTGCACGTTCAAAAGGAAAAACTATCTCAAGGTTAAAAGATACTTGCAGTCAGCTCCTGAGGATCTCCTAGAACCACGTCCTGGCTTCAGTAGCCTAAAGTCTCCTGTCCAGTAGTTAAGAGTAATACTATGCAGGCTGGTGTTCAGGGTATCCGGTCCCTGCTTGGCACTGGCCCCTTCTCTGGGGGCTTTCAAGAACCCCAGGGCTTTACTTGCCCTCACTGCCCCACTTGAGCTTCCTGCTGTGGAATCCAACATCTCTCACTCTCTATCCCCTCTCCCACCCAACTGAAAAGTGTCAGTTGAGGCTGGGACCTTATATGATGGTGATAAACTATCAGAATTATGTGGGAGTGCTAAAATCTCAGTAAGTTACCTTGAAGTAGCAGGCCTTAAATTAAGGAAGTGTTAGTAATGGTCGAAAATTCAAATTCATCTCACATTTTCAGACTGACATGTCAGAAGACTCTCCTTCATGCTCACACACAAGCCTTCACTTTCCTGAAATCTTTTTGTCAGCTTAACATCATTTCCTGGGCTTTTCAGCACCTCCACCATGACATTGGAAACTTGCCTCACTATTTCTGGGCATTTGCTATTCAATGCAACCAGAGAGCTTTAAATGATTTCAAGGTATTCTAGGATATGGGGGGCAGATTATACAAGGTCATTTAATATGATTTAATTTGGGTAATTCAGAAATCAGAATACCAGAACAATGTAATTCTTTTAAGATCTCTGTGACCTCCTTTTTAATATAGAGGTCTAGAAATTTAAAAATTAAATTATTTTATCAGGATGGAACAAGAAGTCGATATTAGAGCATGGAAGTACAGCCATATTCTGCAAGTCTTGATCTATTAATCAACTGAGACCCAGCTCAGCTATCTAAAACAGGCAAAAGAATGAAGATTCAGTTTGGGGGCTTTATAGGCTTAGAAGAGAATATGCATATAGCTCAACTATAGAAACTGGAGATGGTGTGCTATTTAATACTTGCTCACCACTGAATCACTTGAATATTATAACAAATTCTGCCTAAAGTGCAATCTGGGATACTTGTTCTAGAATTATCTATCTGGTTAGAAGTTTTATGCCTCTCCAAACTTTAATATGAATGATGGGTATGTAGTCACATACAGCCCCAAATTCCAAGACAGTAATTATATACAGTTTAACAAAAAAACAGTTAATTATTGCAGGTTGTAGAAAAGATAACCTCAGATATGCAGATGACACCAACCTTATGGCAGAAAGTGAAGAGGAACTGAGAAGCCTCTTGATGAAGGTGAAGAAGGAGAGTGAAAAAGTTGGCTTAAAGCTCAACATTCAGAAAACGAAGATCATGGCATCTGGTCCCATCACTTCATGGGAAATAGATGGGGAAACAGTGGCTGACTTTATTTTGGGGGGCTCCAAAATCACTGCAGATGGTGATTGCAGCCATGAAATTAAAAGATGCTTACTCCTTGGAAGGAAAGTTATGACCAACCGAGATAGCATATTCAAAAGCAGAGACATTACTTTTCCAACAAAGGTCCATCTAGTCAAGGCTATAGTTTTTCCTGTGGTCATGTATGGATGTGAGAGTTGGACTGTGAAGAAGGCTGAGTGCAGAAGAATTGATGCTTTTGAACTGTGGTGTTGGAGAAGACTCTTGAGAGTCCCTTGGACTACAAGGAGGTCCAACCAGTCCATTCTGAAGATCAGTCCTGGGATTTCTTTGGAAGGACTGATGCTAAAGCTGAAACTCCAGTACTTTGGCCACCTCATGCGAAGAGTTGACTCACTGGAAAAGACCCTGATGCTGGGGGGATTGGGGGCAGGAGGAGAAGGGGACGACAGAGGATGAGATGGCTGGATGGCATCACTGACTCGATGGACGTGAGTTTGAGTGAACTCCGAGAGATGGTAATGAACAGGGAGGCCTGGCGTGCTGCAATTCATGGGGTCGCAAAGAGTCGGACATGACTGAGCGACTGAACTGAACTGATAGAAAAGACAAAATTAAAAGAGCTCTGAAATTAGAAAGTTACACCTATCAAAAGTATGGGCTTATCTTTCATTTCTTTGGAAATTCTGGAATATGATTTAATTCATTATTCAAATCACAACTGAAATAACCTGTTTTAAAGCCAAACCATTCAGTTATCTTTAGAAATGGGTAGATAAGTATCAACTGTGTATGGCTTGGATATCTCTCAGGGAGCTGTATCACGTGACACAGCTGGGGGCAGACACAACTCAAACTGGATGACCCTGTGGGTAATCAACTGACTTATCAAGTGATTAACCACTTACAGAAACATCCTTCTATATTAAAGGTTTACTATCATCATAGTGGGGCTTCCCTGGTGGCTCAGAGGTTAAAGCATCTGCCTGCAGTGTGGGAGACCTGGGTTCAATCCCTGGGTGAGGAAGATCCCCTGGAGAAGGAAATGGTCAACCCACTCCAGTATTCTTGCCTGGAGAATTCCATGGATGGAGGAGCCTGGTGGGCTACAGTCTATGGGGTCGCAAAGATTCGGACACGACTGAGCGACTTCACTTTCACTTTCACCATCATAGTAAACTTTTGCTTCTATTGGTACACTGCTGCAGTAACAGGTTTGGATATTTTATTCCCAACCACACTACAAGGGATCCTAAGTAAGAATCACCAAATATGACTCATGTATTGTTGGTGAACTCTGTTTTCTCTGCCATGATGGTTTGGAAGTTCACAAGATCAGCTAAGGCTGGCTTGCCTGATGCTGAGGTAGTATAATAGGGAAGAACTTTTGTATTCTATTAAAAGTTAATTGCTATAAGCTTAAGTTACACATAATGGCCCATCTCTGGGAACCCTACTTCCCAGGTAATGGAAGCATTAAACTAAAATAACTTCGTTTAGCTCACAGGAAATATCCCGACCAGGCCCACTTGTGAATGACTGTAAGAAGGAAGAAATTATGGCTCAGTGGTAAAGCATCTACCTGCAATTCAGAAGACCCAGGAGGCACAGGTCTAATCCCTGGATCCACATGATCCCTTGGAGAAGGAAATGGCAACCCCACTTACAGTATTCTGTGGGGGATGGGGGTGAGGAGAGGGGATGGGGGGTTCCAAAGAGTCATACGCAACCGAGCACTCACTCACTCTGAAGGCTAACCAGAGCGAGGAAATGTTTGACTTTACTCCCTCCCCTTTCAGTATAAAAGAAGCCTGAATTCCAACTCAGGTGAAACAGTTCTTTGGGACACCAGTCTACCATCTTCTCCATTTGCGCTTTCCAAATGAAGTTGCTATTCCATGCGCCAACAACTCATCTCTAAATTTATTGGCCTGTCTCCCGAAGTCCAAGTAGGATGAGCTTGGACTCGGTAACAATAGTGGAGGTCGTTAAGTCTTTACTGTTTAAGCGTAAACACACTTTGCTTATAACCACAGTTAGAGAAGACAGGCTACTTAAGGTAAAGCCAGTGTGAAAAAAAAGAGAATGAGCCGGGCAGTCAGGCAAAGAAAAGAAATTTCTTAAAGGGAAATAAAAGGATGAGTGGCCCTTGAGAAGAACCAGCAGCCCACCCTTCTGATGGATCCCTCTTATACCCCATAGATGGGAAACTGGGTCCCCTGAAGGGGGATGGTTAGTTTATCTTTAGCCTGCAACTGGTGTCTGGCAGTAAGGGAATCTTGAAAGAGCTGGAGAGTAGGGTGGTCACGTAGTCTTGGGAAAGTAAATGCTAGCAGCGAAAACAAGATGTTGCTTGAGCAATGTGGTTAGTTTCATGGGTTACTGTGACTTTATCTTTTGTTTGCAAGGTCAACACAATGAGCTGTTTTAACAACGAGTCCCCAGGCAGACCCTATCACTTAACATATGCCTGACTATGAGGCCAAAATAAAAATTTTAGAGCATATTGAGACTTTTCCCCATTTTTTCACTTTAAACATTTTAATGAAAGTGAACAAAAAGACCTTTTTGTTAATAGTGACACATCAATGCAGGCAGCAGAAAGCAGGAAGAGCTATCATTTCTCAACTCTCATTTTGAGTGTGTCTTCCCATCACGGGCACTGGATGTGAATCCCAGATTCTCTCCCATCACAAATGGTCTTTCCTCATGCACTCTGCACGCAGTACCCGGGCAGCTGACTTATCAGCCTAACTCCAAGAGTAGCTCTTAATTGAAGCAGATAAGCTGGCATTTCTTCACTGTTTTCTAAGAATTTAGAAAATCCATGGTTAATTGTGTGGAGGGTATTTTCTAGTCTTTCTGGTTCGCCTGCATCATCCAGATAAAGCCAATATGAGCTTGAATTTTCTAAGTTATAAAGGAGTCAAATAACAATTACCATCAAGCTGTTTTTCAGTAGAGTTTTCTATGAGCCTAAAGGAAGTCTGTTGTTTGCATTCAGGTTGCTTTTAATCCTCAACATCAGAAGAAGTAAGTTCACCTTCCATTTGCTATTTTATAATACCCCAAGTATCTGAATGCAGGTATCAAAAAAGTGTGCTAAAGACATGAAACAATTCACAAAGAAGAAATACATGATAAATGAATGTATGAAAAAAATTTAGCCCTACCAATAGTCATAAAAATACAAATACAGTGAATTTTTTTTTTTTTTGCCACACTGTGTGACATATGTGAGATCCTAGTTCCCTGACCAGGAATTGAACCTGTGTCCCCCCCTGCAGTGAAAGCATGGAGTCTTAACCACTGGACCCCCTTTGCTGTCAAACTGTCAAGTATTTTATTTCAATAATAATATTTAATGTTGGCAAGAGCTAGATGAAGCAAACACATTTGCACTTTATTGGAGAGAATAAAGTAGAAAAACATTTCTGGGGAACATATTGGCCACTTATATCAAGGGCTTTTCAGAAGGTAAAAGAGCTTTTGACTCGGCTGTTTCACTCCTAGGGTCTGTAACAGGGAGAGCTGGCTTGTGCTTGTGCTTAGTCGCTCAGTTGTGTCAGATTCTTTGCCCAATATGCCATGGACTGCAGCCCATCAGGCTCCTCTACCCATGGACTTTTCCAAGCAAGAATACTGGAGTTTTCATTTTCTACTCCAGGGCATCTTTCCAACCTGGGGATCAAACCAACATCTCTTGCATCTCCTGCATTGGCAGGAAGATTCGTGCCACCTGGGAAGCCAAACAGGGAGCTAGGTTGGTCCAAATATCCATTCTCCCCTTCTCTTAGAAAGAAAATTCAACTATAGCTCACAGAATAGAGGCTACTTTTCCAACAACAACAATGTCATTAAAGGAAAAATAGCATATAAAACTTAAAACACAATTTGACTCTGTGTGGAGAAAAAAGACTGTATAATGTTGACCTATAGCAAATAGACAGCAAATAGTAAAATAGTGGGCTTTTGGGGGATCAGCAAAGAGTTACAGTTCAGAGTCTGCAACCATGGTGAGCCACATGAAAGTCCTTAGCAAAAAACAAGAGAATTATTTTGCAGTGCGAAAAGTAAGTTGGGAGGGCAATAATAAACAAAGATCCCATGGATGAATTGGGAGATTAGGATTGACATATAATATACTTCTGTGTGTAAAATAGGTAGTTAGTTGGAAGCTGCTGCATACTACAGGGAACTCAGCTCGGTGCTGTCTGGTGACTTAGATAGATGGGGCTCAAGAAGAAGGGGATATAGCTGCTTCACTTCATTGTACAATAGAAACTAAAACAACACTGTAAAGCAATTACTCTCCAATAAAAACTTCTTTAAAAACAAGTCCATGGCTTTTTATTGGCTGATTTATAACTCTTTCATTCACTGAGTTCTTTTTTTCTTAACTTTTATTTTGAAATGCTTTTAGACTTAATAGAAGAATCACAAAGATAGTACAGTGTTTCCATTTATATACCTTTCATCCCATCTCCCCCAATTTTAATGTCTTAGATAACCATAGTACAGTTGACAAAACTAAGAAACTAATATTGATGCAAGACTGTTAGCTAAGCTACAGGCTCTGTATGGATGCCTTTCTTCTGTTCCAGAATCCAGTCTAGGCCATCACGTGGCATTTAGTCATCATCTCTTTAGTCTTCTCTAATCTGCGACAGTTCTTCAGTCTCCTCTTGTCCTGCATGACCTTGACACTTTTGAAGAATATTGATTGGGCATTTCTTAGGCTATTTGAATGCAGCTGATGATTTCTTGTGATTAGATGAGGTGGTAGATTTTTGGGAAGTTTACCAGAACGACAAGGAGCCCTTCTCATCCTATTGTGTCAGGGCATTGGTGAGATCAACGTGTCTTATTGCTGGTGATGTTAACTTTCATCACTTGGCCCTACAGAGTCACTACTTTTCCCTTTCCATACCCTTGAATTAGATATGATTCACAGAACCCACCTCACACTCAAGGGGACAGGAGATAAGCTCACCCTCCTGAAAGAAGGCCTGTCAAAGAACTTGTATTAATAGGTATATGTTAAAGCCACCATGGTAATTAATCAGTATTTGAAGGGAGATATTTCAAGGGAAATATCCTATTTCTTCTTAAACTTTCCCCATGAATTTTAGCATTTATCAGTGGATTTTGCCTTCAGCAATGATTATCGCAATATTCTAATGGTGATTTTTCTGTTTCCCGCTTTCCTCCATTTATTAATTAGGATTCTTCTGTAAGGAAGTGTCAGCCTTTCCTTTCATTCATTTATTTATTTAATCATTTATTTATATCAGGATGGACTGAGGAATATGTATTTTCTTCTTTGGGTTAAAATTCAAGACAATTATTATTTATTTTGTTGCTGAAAATATCTTAGTTTGTTCATTGAGAGCTCTTTCAGTTGGCATCTGTGACTTTTTAATATGATCCCAACTTTTGGTTTTGGTTTGGTTTTTCTGTTTTATTTCTCTTTTTTTTCCCTTCCAAACAGGAAATACATTCGTTGAGTTCTTGCCAAAGATAAGAACTCCCCCTTCTAGTTTCTCAACACCCTTCAAAGTGAGGGTTTTATATATATTAATATATATGGCTCAGACTCACAAGACTGCTCTTCATTTCAGATGCTAATTGCAAGCCCAGGTTGTCACATGTACTTCTGTTTGACTGGCTGTAAATCAGAGGTTCCCATGTCCATGCTCCTGATTCAACTGGTTTGCTAGAGTGGCTCACATAACTGACATTTTATTTGCTGGATTACCAGTTTACTATAAAAAAATATGACTCAGGGACAGACAGATGGAAGAGATCCATAGGGCAAGATATGGGGTAAGGGCATGGAGCTCCATATTTCCGGGTGCACCATTCACACCAAATCTCATGTGCTCACCAACCCAGAAGCTCTCCAAACCCTGTCCTTTTGGGGGTTTATGGAGGCTTCATTACACAGTCATGCTTGATTAAATCATTGGCCATCGATGACAGATCCAGCCTCCACTCCTTCACCCTTTCCAGGAGGTCAGGACTGAAATGCAGGGCTGAAGATTCCAAACTTTAATCACATGGTTTGTTCATCAGGCAACAAGCCCCAATCCTTAGTTATATCCATAAGTCCCTTTAATAGCATAACAAAAGACATCTTTTGGTCATTTAGCAGATTCCAAGGGTTTTAGGAGTTCTGTGCCAGAAATGGGGATGAAAATCAAATATATATTTCTTATTATAAATTACAACATCTCAGTCAGATCATGAATAACATTTTCTTCTTTCTTTATAATATTCTTTAATCTTTTCCCCCCAAGATACCAATTTTAAAAATCAGGAAAAGAAACATTTAAAACACCACTAAAATCAAGGGACCCTATTATGTGATTCACAAGTGTTATATGAGTTAATACAGTAAGAATCCCTATATTATAATCATTTACCATTACAGTAGGAGAAATAGTAGTCTAGGGTATAGTAATGCATGTGAAATCTTCTTTAAAAATTGTTAAAAAAATTATTATGGCAAAAATAAATAGTGATTTTCTGATCACTATCAGCCTTCATCAGTTTTCATTCATGATGGAGCAATATCCTGAATACATGATGAGGAGGGGTGTCACACTGATACCAACTAGGGTTCTTGGCTTTCCCTAATCAATAGAAATTGACTAGAGGCCAGACAAGAAATTCAGGCAAGGCTTTATTGGCTGGGCTGGAAGAAGCACAAGCTGGAATCAAGATTGCCAGGAGAAATATCAATAAACTCAGACATGCAGATGACACCACTCTTATGGAAGAAACTGAAGAGGAACTAAAAAGCCTCTTGATGAAAGTAAAAGGGGAGACTGAAAAAGTTGGCTTAAAGCTCAACATTCAGAAAACGAAGATCATGGCATCTGGTCCCATCACTTCATGGGAAATAGATGGGGAAACAGTGGAAACAGTGTCAGACTTTATTTCTGGGGGCTCCAAAATCACTGCAGATGGTGATTGCAGCCATGAAATTAAAATATGCTTACTCCTTGGAAGGAAAGTTATGACCAACCTAGATAGTATGTTGAAAAGCAGAGATATTACTTTGCCAACAAAGGTCCGTCTAGTCAAGGCTATGGTTTTTCCAGTGATCATGTATGGATGTGAGAGTTGAACTGTGAAGAAAGCTGAGTGCTGAAGAATTGATGCTTTTGAACTGTGGTGTTGGAGAAGACTGTTGAGAGTCCCTTGGACTGCAAGGAGATCCAACCAGTCCATCCTAAAGGAGATCAGTCCTGGATGTTCTTTGGAATGACTGATCCTGAGGCTGAAACTCCAATAGTTTGGCCACCTCATGTGAAGAGTTGACTCATTGGAAAAGACCCTGATGCTGGGAGGAATTGGGGGCAGGAGGAGAGGATGAGATGGCTGGATGGCATCACTGACTCGATGGACATGAGTTTGAGTGAAGTCTGGGAGTTGGTGATGGACAGGGAGGCCTGGCGTGCTGCGATTCATGGGGTCACAAAGAGTCGGACATGACTAAGAGACTGAACTGAACTGAACTGATGGTCACAAGAGGGAGTGAAAACAAGTAAGAGGTTCCTATGCTATGTGGGATGAGTGTAGAGTGTGTCCAGTGGTCGGGCCAGAGGGGTGGCTTGGGGAGGTTTGCCCACCCCTTTAATGGTGTTGAGCGCAGGGGCCATGGGTAGGACCCTGCTTTTGCTCATGACACCCTGTTTTTGCACCCAGATCTTCAGAAGTGGCAGTTGGGTTTTTTGGTCTTTTTGTGTCTTGTTGTCCAGAATTTGCCCCAATCACACATGCACAGTTATTTTTAGTTTCTTATAGTTTCTTTGTATTTTATTGCTAGCACTGCAGCAAAGGGTTCCAGCTCCCAGCCTATCTCAGTGCTCCTCTGCAAAGGAGAGGGATCAGAAAAGTCACACTTACAGAAGCACAATTCAACAACTCATAGCAATTAAAATAGAAATCTCTTCTTAGTAGGGAAATCTCTTCTTAGTAGGTAAACCTCAAAGCATATTAATGAGTATAAAATCATGACTCACCTTTTTTCCTTCCTGTTCTTCCTCATCCTGTTAAGGAAACTCTCTCAAGACAAACCTTCATACTCCCTTCTGAGCCCTAATTCAAGGACCTTGTTTTCTCTCCCCTACGCCCGCCCCCTGCTCCAATTTTTATTTATGTGGCCCAATCTAATCTCTTTCCCAGCGAAGAGGATGGTCTCCTCTTCAGTGATTAGTGGGTAGGGTGGGCATGAGGGAGGAAGGGACCTGACAAATAAAGGATTTTCTGTAGCAAACAGGGAAGGAAAGAGTGCTGTAAACACTGAAGGGATATAAGTTTTATCCCAGCAAAGAGCAACTCCACCCCAAAACAACTGATTGAATCTCCTTGATGTATTACAATTGTTAATTGAATTGAGTTAATTGATTGAGGTTAATTGAATTGAGTCAATGATTGTTCCTGACTTCCTCAATACAAGCTGTGAATTTGATCAATACAATTAGCACCGCCCTTTTTCAAGTGTTTCAGGACCATACAGAAGACCTAATCGTGCAATTTGGTGAATATCAATATTCCAACAACACCCACACACAAATCACTGTTTCTCATAAAGAAAAGTAGAGCTCATGAAATTACCGGACTGTCACCACATCATAAAAAGTCGATGACTTAGAATTCTAAAATCACACTATTTTGAAGTTAGAAAGAGACCTCTGCTATTAACATAAACTTATTAATACCCTTTTTACTGTTAAAGGGTACCAAGAATTATGCCTCTTATAATAAAGATATCATTTTGCTGACATGAATAGCATTCTTGGGGTTGTTAAAAGCAATGCATGCTCCTTTTAAAATGAGAGGAAAGTTTGTGCACCCAATTTTCAACACTTTTTAAAAAACTTCTAGGAACACTTTATACTTCATTCTGTTTGGTTGGTTTCAAATAATGATAATAATTACAAATAAGTTTTTTTTAAACCACACTTTTCCGTTGCACAATATGCAATAATATGAGGTGGGAAGAATAAGACGTTGAAGAACAACCAGGTCTTTTATTCTGCCCTGGTGGTACCACTGTAAACTGAAACTTGACATTACACTTAACAATGACAAACTGTTTTTAATAACATGGTCACTACTGCCTCTGAGTGGTGGTTATTTTAAGAGTTTAAATTTCATTAATTTCAAGTCCTGTTAGACTACCAAGAGAGAATTTTGAGACCAGAAGGGTATATATCTTTTTAAGTTTAAACTTTGAACATGAGATTATGGCTTAAGGACATGAAGAGTATATTTCATTTAGAGCAAGAGAGTACAAAAAGCTCATAAATGTATGCAGTTGGCAGGCTTTGTCCATAAAATCTATGTTCCACAAGGAAGCAGAGAGCTCCCATGTCTCAGCATTTTTTATCCAGGTAACTCACCTTGACATCTGTATTTTGCTGGCACCATTGTCACTTCCAGTCATTAGATGCACTGGGCCACCACAGTTATAGTGGTCATCATCTATTAAATGTCTCTGTGACAAGAAAAACATTATTTTTAAATCATCAATGCATCACAATCAGGATTTGCCTTTTTGCTGTTTGTAACAATACAGTGGTAGCACAATTTAGTTTCTCAAAAATAAAAATTTGGATGATGGTTCTGAAGGTTGATATAAGCAAGTGACATTGAGCTGTTCCTACAAACTGTACATACTTTTTGACGGCTCACTGTCAACAATATAGTTTGCTCAAATCAGACCCAATGCAATTAGCATATCAGATTTGAGACTATATGATGTTGAAAGGTGTTTCTACCATTGTTTCCACTCTGAAAAGAATCAAATGCACACAACAAAAAAGATAGAAATGGCAACTCATTTTTTGGGGAGAATTGAAAACACTAAAAACCCAAATAATGGAGAGAGTTGGGAACTTTGGGAAGAACTGGCAAAGCACAAACTTCTCCAAAGTGATGAAATATCCATGAGAAAACCTCGAGTGTGATACAGAAAGATCTCTGAGCATGGGCTGGGCTGGGAGATACAGAAGCCCACTTGAAACCCAGTTGATAACACAGAGTGAAACAGGAAAGAGCAGTAATAAATAAATGAGACTCCAACCCAGTTATCTAGACAAACATAAATAAAGTGGATCTAAAGAAAGTCCAAAAGAAATAGGAAAGAAAAAGCAGAAATCACTGAGACTGAAACATGATAGAACTAGAAGAATAAATCAATAGCTTGTTCTTTAGAAGCAAAATGAAAATTAAGAAAATCCACATAAACCTTTATCTAATCTAGTAGTTCTCATCATGGGCAATGTTGCCCCACCCTGACCCCAACAGGAAGCCCAGGTGGCTCAGTCAGTGGTAAAGAAGCTGCCTGCCAATGCAGGAGACACAAGAGACGCAGTTTCAATTGCTCGGTCGAGAAGATTCCCTGAAGTAAGAAATGGCACCCTAGTCCAGTATTCATGCCTGGAAAATTCCACGGACAGAAGCACCTGATGGGTCCACGGGGTTGGAAAGAGTCGGACATGACCGAGCACTATGCACACCCCAACAGACATTTTGGTTGTCACTGCTGTGTTCAGTGAGTCAAGTTCAAGGATGCTGCTAAACAGACTACACTACTGGGACAGCCCCCGACCCCAACAAAGAGTCACTTGGCCCAACATGTCAGTAGTGCCAAGGCTAAGGAACCCTAATCTAATCTAACCAAGAAAAAGGGTAAAAAGTGCATGTAAATAAAATAAGAATGAGGATAGAGAAATAATCTAATTCAAAATCATTCAAAAATTAAACAGCAGTTTGCTCAAATCTAACCAATTTGTAGATTTGTATGAATTAATGATTGCCTCAGAAAATATCCATTATTAACAGATACTAAAGAAAAGATAAGACTTCTAAGCAAATCCCCATAGAAGAAAAGAGAGAGAATGAAAGAACAATCCAGTTGACCCTTGAACAGCACAGGTTTGAACTGTGAGAGTTCACTTATAAGAGAATATTTTTCAGTAAATACAGCAGTACTACATAATCTGAGGTTGATTGAATTTAGGGATGTGTAACTGTGGACAGGGAGAGTCAACTAGGTTTTGGTATTTCCTGTTGATTCTGAAACCAGTTTCCACGTCTACCAAGTGACAACTGTAATTCTATCAACATTTTAAGGAACAGATTGTTTTCATCTTATTTAAATTGTTCCAGAGCATAGAGTAAGGAGGAGTCTTCCCATTTTTAAAACAATTTGAGTTACATATGAAATTGAAAACTTATCAAGAAAATCCATGAAAAAGAAAATTTCAATGATAAATATCAATGAAATAAAGCAAACTATTAGCCAGAAGATTCTATCAGCACTTTAAAGCAATAATACATGATGCCAGGTGGGATTCATATTAGTGATGGAAGCTTCAACATTAGGAAATCTAATATAATTTACCATTTTATAATCATTACTTTAATAAATCATGGAAAAATTATATGGAGAGTATATATACTTCATTATTTCCAAAATAATTGGAACACCAGTGACACAGTGTCATGGCCCCGTCTACTTCCCTTCCCAGGCACTGAGACCCATAGCCCTGCAGGCTCAGCAGATCCCCAAGATCTAGTGGTCCAGCTGTGACCCTGGCTTCTAGAGCAGCAGGATGGACCGTAACTATCTGGGCTTCTGGGCCCTAAGTATCAGAGTTTGAACCATGTGATGCTGCCACATTTCCTGACCTGCTCTGGAGTCTGATTCTGGGTTCAGATCTCCTTTACACTAGAGATCCCAGATATCCCCTGAATATAATGTACTCCTAGAAGGCAGAAGGGCTTTTTAGAAGCTGCTTGGTTTTCTTATGGGTTTCTAGATTTCCCCATGGATTTGCTCCACAAATGCAAGCTTGGTCAAGGTGAACCTCATATAGCTATAGCTTTGATACTATGTCCCTCACACACAGCAGAGCAAACTGTCCCTTGGACTCAATATGTGTTTAACTCCAATTAGCTATAGTAAAACCTTATAATCAAACATTTCTGGGCTTCATTTTCCTAGCAAGATGTTCTCTAAGATCCCTGCCAGGACCAGCTTCTAGGATTCCACGAGGCATCAGCTACCTGCTAAGCCAGAAGAGACAGTGGTGGCCAAGGGGCTGTTAAAACCATCAGGGATCAACATTCTGAACGCAAGATAGCTACCGCAACCCTGAAAGATTTGGTGTAGCTTCTTCAAAAAGCCTTCATTCCCCCTATAACGGTCACTCTGGTTATGCTTCTCTGTGGCTGACTCACCACAGGCAGGCTGTGTACCATGTCCATCAAGTCGCTGATGCCATCCAACCATCCCATTCTCTGTCATCCCCTTCTCCTCCTGCCCTCGATCTTTCCCACCATCAGGGTCTTTTCGAATGAGTCAGCTCTTTGCATCAGGTGGCCAAAGTACTGGAGTTTCAGCTTCAACATTAGTCCTTCCAATGAACACCCAGAACTGATCTCCTTTAGGATGGACTGGTTGGATCTCCTTGCAGTCCAAGGGACTCTCAAGAGTCTTCTCCATCACCACAGTTCAAAAGCATCAATTCTTTGGCACTCAGCTTTCAAAACCCAAGGCATTAGAAGATCATTCTCAAAGCACTTCACAGTTGTTCTAACCAATCTCTCTGGCACCTAACAGGGAAGAATCTTAATGGGTAGCTTTTTCCTTTAATCAGATGAAGTGGCTTCTTATTTAGTTTTAAAAAATTTGCAATGTTTTTAAAGCAGTGTCACGACCAATTAAAGCCCTCTAAGTGAAAGCAGGTTTTAACTTTTGCTATTCAAACCACTGTTTCTCATCACTTTTTGGAGGATTTCTGTAACATCAGACTTGATATATTGGGAACCAGGGTCCTATGGAGCCTCTGAGGCTCATCCTAATGAGATTCAGAGCATAAGAACTTCTAGTCCCATCAACTAGTCTAGTCCCATCAACATCAGTGCATGAATGTGACTCTAGCACTTCTAATGAGAAATTAGCTTAAAGTACACAGCCTGCCTGTGGTGAGTCAGCCACAGAGAAGCATAACCAGAGTGACTGTTACAGGGGGAATGAAGGCTTTTGAAGAAGCTACATCAAATCTTTCAGGGTTGCGGTAGCTATCTTCCGTTCGGAATGTTGATCCCTGATGGTTTTAACAGCCCCTTGGCCACCCCTGTCTCTTCCGGCTTAGCAGGTAGCTGCTGCCTTGTGGAATCCTAGAAGCTGGTCCTGGCAGGGATCTTAGAGAACATCTTGCTAGGAAAATGAAGCCCAGAAATGTTTGATTATAAGGTTTTACTATAGCTAATTGGAATTAAACACGTATTGAGTCCAAGGGACAGTTTGCTCCACTGTGTGTGAGGGACACAGTATCAAAGCTATAGCTATATGAGGTTCACCTTGACCAAGCTTGCATTTGTGCAGCAAATCCATGGGGAAATCTAGAAACCCATAAGAAAACCAAGCAGCTTCTAAAAAGCCCTTCTGCCTTCTAGGAGTACATCATATTCAGGGGATATCTGGGATCTCTAGTGTAAAGGAGATCTGAACCCAGATTCAGACTCCAGAGCAGGTCAGGAAATGTGGCAGCATCACATGGTTCAAACTCTGATACTTAGGGCCCAGAAGCCCAGATAGTTAAGGTCCATCCTGCTGCTCCAGAAGCCAGGGTCACAGCTGGACCACTAGATCTTGGGGATCTGCTGAGCCTGCAGGGCTATGGGTCTCAGTGCCTGGGAAGGGAAGTAGACGGGGCCATGACACTGTGTCACTGGTGCGAGCAGTCACAGTGACCAAGGTTCAAGACTGTAGTGGAAGGTGGCTTCCCTGCAAGCCTGGACTCCTGCAGCCACCACTGCCTGGACCAGCCTGGAGCAAACCAGCTAAGTCTCCCAGGAGATCCCAATAGTGGACTGTGAACAACATGAACAGGAATGTGAAGCAGATGGAGGCAGGCTTTGTGAAGAGTATTTATTAATGAGTTAATACCAGGATTTCTGATACCCTATGTGCTGTGAATTAATTCTGTAAACTGAAAATGTGTCATAATTGATAAGTTTAAGCCTCAGATTCTTTCATCCTAGAGCCAATGTTTCACTTGGCTTTGGGATGAAAGGAACGGAGAACCACATAGGAGGGGGATGGTCTCTGCGGATACATGGGAAAAGAAACCTAAGTTGAAAAGAAATCTGAGACCCAGTGGTTATCATACGTGCAACACCACCGTGACTTCTCTGATGAAGGGGTGACACCACCACTGCTTGTCCAGAGGAAAACTGCCTCTGGGAAACAGGCCCATATGAACCGAGATGCTTGAGCAAGTGTCACAGACTTAAGCATAAAATTTGATTTAAACACCAGTGGCTTTTTTTTTTTTTTGGTTTGTTTCATTTTTGTAAAAGCTGTTTTTCCTCAATATTCAGAAGTTTGCTAAAAATGTTTCTGTCATTATTTCATTATTTCCAAAAGACATTTGATAAAATTCAACATCTGTCCTTTATAAGAGGAATACATATGTCTTTTTATATCATGATTTTATGCACCAGATAATACCTATAAGATATATACTCATAATTTAACATGTAGATGTTAATTATAAATATATTACTTACAGTGTTTTTATAAATAAAAATACAATTAAACATGCCTTTAATAAATTTTTATAAATAGCATTTTATGCATGTTTTTTCCTAATGTCATCATGAAGAAGAGAAAACTTCTTTTTCAGGATAGGTCATTCCAAATATTTCATAGTTCAGGATACAAAATTATTCCAAAAATGAACTCACTATACCAAGTGTATTTTCTCATCTGAAATTGTAGTTTACTCTTGGAAAGAGGATTTTTCTGCTGTGATGTGTCATTAGTATGAATTTGGATTTGTGACAGCAGAGCCTGACCAATTCTTCAGAGGGCTACAGAATAAAGTCAGATGTAGTCATAAAATTGGGCTTTCATGGAGGCTCAGTGGTAAAGAACCCGCCTGTCTATGCAAGAGACTCAGGTTCAATCCCTGGGTCAGGAAGATTCCCTGGAGTAGGAAATGGCAACCTACTCGAGTATTCTTGCCTGGGAAATCCCATGGACAGAAGAGCCTGGTGGGTTACAGTCCATAGGGTCACAAAAGGGTCGTATATGTCTTAGCAACTATCAAAACAATTTCACAAGAGTATTAAGAGGTTTGGGGGTTTTTTGTGTAGATAAAAAGAATATTTAAAAATTTAGAATAGAATAAAAGTTAATAGTTGAATACAATCCAATGCTGAAAGCATCTGGTCAAGGAATTTATAGTCTCAAATTTAATTTCAGAATTAAATAATGTGTACAATAATTTGAGAAGGGCTGTGAGGCCACCCCATTTGACCAGCATGGACTCAAAGTCCCTCTTGGCTCAATGGTCCTGAAAGAGGGCTCTGTTTGTTCCTGTTTGTGAAAAATACTCTCCAGGCATGTTACCCCAGATCTTATGCCCTGAGCAAGACTTCTGGTTGTAACCTCATCAAATATGTAAATAAAAACAACCGAGCACGTTGGAAGTTTTAAGCACTGGTAATGTTCAAGAGCATTTGAGCACTTAGACTAAGCCAGTCATTCCAACGAAACAGGGCATTTGGTAATTGATTTAGACTTGAGTTTTTTTGAAAAAGTTGGCTGCCAGGGTCCAGCCCTGGTGGATCCAGGGTAATTCGAAGGGGAGACGGAGTCGGCGTCCTAGGAAAAAGCTATTTAATTAGAAATATAAAGAGAAATTAGAAAAGAATGGTGTAGTAAGAAAATTAGAGGAGAAAAAGAGGCTGAATAACTTGGTTTACGTGGAATACCAATAAAACTCCAAGACAAGGAGCTTGCACCACCTACATAGGCCACAGGCGTCTTTCCATTCTCCCAAAGGAGAGGAGACACTGAGGCCTCCCCGGTCAGATCTTAGAAGCCCAGGCAAAATTAGCAGGCTTGGCAAGTATCCACGCTCCAGGTGGGCATTCAGCCAGAAGGGGAAAGAAAGAACGACACGGGGGAATCAGTCTTTCCAGAAACTGATTCGTTTTCTTTATTTTCAGGTTTGCTTATACACCTTTTTTTACACATATAGACAAATGGAAATTTTAAAGTCACACGGGAGTCAGCAGTCCTGACCTTTATCAAAATCAGATGCTTCATATAAATGTATACAAAAAGGTCTTAGGGGTTTTACATCATCTTCTGGCCATGAGGCCTGTTGACATTTTATGGCCCTTTCTGATAATGGTCAGTCAACCAGAAAACTTACTTTTTTCCAGGGGTGATTTTTTTCTTAAACCAGGCACCACCCTCCGAAGGTACCAGATAAAGTTGCATTCCTATAGTGTGAGGGTGTAGTGGGTTACAATTAAGAAAGGAATTTACTTAGCCTAAAGTTTAACGTGATTAAACTTAAAGGTTAATACTTATTTCTCCTATATGCTAGTTATATATTTGTATAAGGGCAAGGAATATGGAGACTTAGCAGCAAATATTGGCTCAACAAATGAAAACCCTTCGCCAGTATATTTTCTAATCAAAAACTTTGTCTTTGGCTCAACATCTCTGTGTTCCTCCCAATACCTTTATCCTGACTGCTCATCTAGTGCTCTGAACATACGTGATCTCTTTATTTACTCTGTGAAGTATTTTCTTATTTACCCTGTGGGTGGGTTATTATGTCAGTTTGCTAGGGTTGCTGCAACAGAATAGCACAGAATGGGTACCTGAACAAGAGGGATGTACATTCTCCCAGTTCTAAAGGCTGAAAGTCCTAGGTCAAGGTGCAGGCAAGATGGGCTTCCTCTGGGGGCCATGGTGGCAGGGTTGGCCTCAGGCCTCTCTCTTGGGCTTGCAGGTAGCTCCCCTCCGGTGGAGTTTTCCTCACAGGGGCATCTGTCTGTGCGTCAGTGTCTTGGGTCTCTTCTTCTCTAAGGACACCAGTCAGATTGGATGAGTGTCCTACACTAAGGGCCTCATTTTAACAACCACTCTTTAACAGGGTTATCTTCAAAAATGGTAACAGTCTGAGGTGCTGCGACATCTGAATTTTGGGAAAATGCAATTCAGGCCATCACAGATTTTATCTCCATATGTTATAGAGGAAACTGAGGCCCAGTGGGTCTTCTTCTTTTTTTTTTTTTTTTAACTTTTCTTTATTTATTTGACGGTGCCCTGTCTTAGCTGGGGCATGTGGGATGTTTGTTGCAATATTTGAACTTAGCTGGGGCATGTGCAATCTAGTTTCCTGATCAGGGAGAGAACCCAGGTCCCCTATATTGAGAGCAAGGAGTCAGCCACTGGACCACCAGGGAAAGTGTGAAAGTGTTTCTCACTCAGTTGTATCTGACTCTATGCTACCTCATAGACTGTAGCCTGCAAGGTTCCTCTGTCCATGGAATTCTCCAGGCAAGAGTACTGGAATGGGTTGCCATTCCCTCCTCCAGAGGATCTTCCAGACCCAGCAATCAAACCCAGGTCTCCCGCGTTGCAGACGGACTCTTTACCATCTGAGCCATTCGGGAAGTGAGCAGTTAAGTTTGAAAAAATCGGAAGTTTTGCTGGCATCAGTATCATTCACACTTGTTGAATTATGTCTAACTGGTGAAACAGCATTAATGAAACAAACAAATTTCCACTGAAAACATTTCAGAGCATATCCTATGGTCAATGAGTAATGTTATCAATACTTACACAGAAAGGAAACAGATATTGCATTCCAGAGATCAGACTCTTAAGTTGTATGGTAGTTTAAAATTTACCAGGAGTCCCACCCAATTCTTTTATTACACTAATTTTACCTAACTATCTTGGAGATGTAGGAATTTGTGTGGCTAAGGAAAATGATGTTAGATTTAGTCTCCTACATTAAATTCCACATGGAATCTACTTAAAACCAGTATCAGAACTTAGTTACGATGCTACCTTCCAATATTTATTGAGTTTGTAGGTTTAAGAATTATTTAGGATAAAAGAATCTGAGACTTTAAGTCATCAAAGAGAGCTTATCTTCAAACTACAAAATTAATCCAAAGCACATTTGGTATTAAAAGTTCAAAGATGATACATTTTAAAATTCCAATATTCAGTTAACTTACTAATAAAAGTTTTTATACAAACCTATATTTGTTCCTGGTTGCTCTTGTAACAGATTGCCACAACCATAGTCACTTAAAATAGCACACATTTATTACTGTCTTACAGTTCCAGAGGTGAGAAGACCCAAATTAACCCCCCTGGGCTAAAATCAGGATGGTGGAGGGGCTGCATTCTTTTGCACAGGCACCAGGGGAGAATGGGCTCCCCAAGTGTCTCGGTGATACAGATTCCGCCTGCCAACGTGGGAGACGCAGGTTCTATCCCTGGGTCAGGAAGATCCCCTAGAGTAGGAAATGCCAACCTGCTGTAGTATTCTTGCCTGGGAAATCCCATTGACAGAGGAGCCTGGCAGGGGGTCCATGGGGTTGCAAAGAGTCAGCACGACTGAGCACACACACACACACACACACACACACACACAGGGAGAGAATCCTTTCTCTTGCCCTTCTGGCTTTCAGAGGCTGTTGCCCACATTCCTTCTGGTCCCCTTCCACCTTCAGTCCAGCAATGTTAGGCTGAGTCTCTCCTGAGCTACCAACTGTCTGGTTTTCTTTCTTCTGCTTCCTCTTCTACCCATAAGGACTCTAGTGATTACAGTGGGCCCACCTAGCTGGTCGAGTATGCTCTCCTCATCTCAAAGTAAACCGGTTAGCAGACAATTCCATTTGCTACCTTAAATCTCCTTTGCCAGGTTACCTAGCATCTTATTGTATTGTCTGGGGATTAATGCAACAGAACCATGTGCCCTTTCCCTTCACCCCTGGTCCCAGGCACAACACAAAGGCCCTTTCCTGTCTTCTGCTTCTTGTTTATAGAAAAGTAGAAAAGCTGAAGTCTTCAAGGCCTGTCTGAGTCACGACAGAGCAGCCTCAAGCAGCTGATGATTAGGACAATAGAGTCACAGACTTGGTATCTGATGCGCATTCCTGAGTTGTTTTCCAGATACTGTAACTGCCCCCAGAGGGACAAAAGCTAACTGCACGATGACCAGACCGCAGCCATGACATAAGCTGCTCCATCTTGAGTGATACTGTCTGTGGCTGGCACAATTCCAAGAACTGCGAGAATGTTAACACTGTTTCTCATATTGATCTATATCTTTGTGGGCATCTAAATAAGTAGATTGTTTTGCCTATATATGTAAACAGGCAATTACAATGGTCAGCAAAGAGATGCTTGAGACTCATGTGGTTGTCTTCCACTCTAAGGAAATGGCACCCTGTGTCAGCATGAAGAAGTTACAGAAGACCAACTTTTTGCCCGCAATCCCATAGAAATGGAATGATGTTCTAACAAGTAGGGATTTGTAAGCAGCTTTTGGCAGGAAAGCGCTGTCTGCAGGAGGCACCCTTTGGTCTCATCACTAACCTTAAACCAGGCACCCCCAGCTCTATTCATCTTCGGCCCCAACACACTTTTCAAATCTTTTAAAAATTTTAATTAATTAATTAATTATTTTGGCCATGCCACATGGTATGTGAGATCTTAGTTCCCTGATCGGGGATTGATTCCATGTCCTTTGCAGTGGAAGCCCGGAGTCTTAACCAATGGACTACTGGGGAAGTCTGCCTTTCAAATCTTCTGATCATACCATACCTTTCCGAATCTGTTGGTTCTTTCTGTAGATCAGAGAAGTAGAAATGAAGGCTAAATAATTAGCAGATGACCAGTTGTCTTCCTTAGCTTCCCGTTTAGTAATCTCATGAATAAACTGTATTAGCATCAGTGCATCAGAAGAAAAATCACAAGTCAACAAGCCTGCAAACAGGGTAGGATGGTGATAACTCTCACCCTCCATCTCAGGGATTAATTGAGATTACTTCCCTTTTTCCTTTTAAAAACTTTCATGGCCGAGCAGAATCTTTGGAGACAGTTTGGGGGGTGGGGTTGGGGGAACAACAACACTGAGTCCACCATCTCCCCCGATTGGCCACTTTCTGATTAAAAGCAACTTTCCTTTCTGTTAACATTTGTCTCTCTCTGGAGTATTGATTGTTGAGCAGCCAGCAGCCAGACCTGATTTGTAACATTAGGACATGGGCCATTATGGAGGCCTGTTATTCTGTTACCACAGAGCATTTCCACTTATTTCATCTTGTTCAGTTCTTTTTTGTGTCTGCATTTCACTTTGGTGATCTCCTTGGGGCTTTAGTCTTCAGCTGGTTTCCAATCCTGGCTATGTTAGTGACCCTATGGGAATGTTGCTTTTATGGAAAAGTAATATTTAATTAAATTTTTAAGTGGACCATGCTGCCATTTTTCTAGAAATTAAGCATATATTAGGGTAGAAATGCCAAGTAAAGTTATGTGGGACTTTTTTTAATGTGAAAAAAGTTCAAGATTTATTTGTAAATGGGAAAAACAGATTATAGGGCAGTTAGACACAGTACTGAGAAAAGTGAAATTATTTAGCTCTAGCTTGTAAACAGGGATCTTGCCTCATCATTTCTATAAGATTGGTTAAATGCCTACCTCCAGTTGAATTTTATTTTATTATTGTAATTTATTATTGAAATATTATTATTTTTCAATATTATTTTAAATATTATTATTATTGAAATTTCTTTTATTATTGTAAAACAAATATTATTCCATTATGGTTATACGGGAGAAGTCACCTGAGCAAGCTGAAATAGCTCACTTGGGAGAGCATTAGCTGAAGATCTAAAGGTCCCTGGTTCAGTCTTGGTTTCAGCAGTAGTTTTGGATATTCACACTCAATGTAATTTCCTGGCAGTCTTAACCAAAATATAATGAGCATTAAAGGGAAGGAAATGGCAACCCACTCCAGTGTTCTTGCCTGGAGAGTCCCATAGAAGCGGAGCCTGGTGGGCTGCCGTCTATGGGGTCGCACAGAGTCAGACACGACTGAAATGACTAGGCAGCAAGGGGAATATTTGGTTATTATGCCTCGGATGGGTCAATGACTTTTCAAGGAGGGGTGGTGTTTGGTGCCCTGGTGGGGCTTCCTGCGTAGCCTGCCCAGCACTTTGGTACTTCCTGACTGTAGCAATAACGGACACCTTTGCTTGCAGTGCTGGGCAGTGCCCAGTCACATCTCACTCTCTGCGACCCCGTGAACTGTAGTCTGCCGGGTTCTTCTGTCCATGGGACTTTTCAGGCAAGAATACTGGAGTGGGTTGCCATTTCCTCCTCTAGGGGATTTTCCTAACCCAGGGATCGAGCCCATATCTCCTGCCTTGCAGGCGGATTCTTTACCATCGAACCATTGGGGAAGCCTAACTTACCTTGAGTACCTGATATACTTCAATTATCCTCTAAGCTCTCTCTGTGTATTAACTTATGTAAAATGACTGCTAAAATTCTCGATTGCTGCTAAGTCACTTCAGTTGTGTCCAACTCTGTGTGACCCCATAGATAGCAGCCCACCAGGCTCCCCAGTCCCTGGGATTCTCCAGGCAAGAACACTGGAGTGGGTTGCCATTTCCTTCTCCAATGGATGAAAGTGAAAAGTGAAAATGACGTCGCTCAGTTGTGTCTGATTCTTCGTGACCCCATGGACTGCAGCCCACCAGGCTCCTCCGTCCATGGGATTTTCCAGGCAAGAGTCCTGGGGTGGGGTGCCATTGTCTTCTCTGTAATTCTCGATTACTAATTGTTAAATACATGAACAGCTTGGTGCCAGAGATCTGACATGCGGTAGGTACACAACAATCTTTGACTATCATTATTATTTCCGTAGGCTAAGAACTTTGCCAGCTACAGCTATGAGATGTGAATCGTTCCTCAGAACCCTTTACTCCTCCATCTACTAAGGCAGTACTGTATTAAAGGCCATGGTTCCCCTGTACCCCCTGCACCATCTGTGTTAACAATTCTTTGTTTTATACAGTACAGGTGANCCGTAGGCTAAGAACTTTGCCAGCTACAGCTATGAGATGTGAATCGTTCCTCAGAACCCTTTACTCCTCCATCTACTAAGGCAGTACTGTATTAAAGGCCATGGTTCCCCTGTACCCCCTGCACCATCTGTGTTAACAATTCTTTGTTTTATACAGTACAGGTGAAAGGATATTCTCCTACCAGGCTTTAAATTTCTGTGAAGGGGAAATTCTTTGGAATAGCTTCTATTCCAAAGGGTCTTACCTGGCATCCACTGGCCACATGAGGTCTTTGAAGTCTCTGAAACTGAACATGAATTTGAGTGTTCATGTGCACATTTCCCTGGGGAGAGTGTCAAGCGGCATCACCAAATTCTAGGTTTGTGACCTAGAAAAGGTTTAGAAGAGTTAAGTGCGAAAGATCTCCTTATCACAAATACTTGCTGGTACTTGTGGCCCAACCTTTGTGTTTTTCCAAAATGTTGACTGACGGTGATTTATCTTGACTATGTGTCTTTCCCCTTGCCCAGTGCTGTATCTTCTGTTGGCAGACTTCAGGAGGGAGCCCAAGGTGTTAACAAACTTTCCTTCTGTCTGAATGGTGGCCCTTGTGGACAGATTTCCCATAGTAAAGATTTGACCTCTTTTTGGAGGTCCTCTCCTACTTAGGGCTTCCTTGGCGGCTCTCCTCCTTCGGGGCACCCTCTCCATGACCTGTCCCCCATCACTTTGTTTAACCTGAAGAGGTAGGTCCCACTTCTCTGATGGTCTTTTTGGGAAGATTAACGATGAAATCCCATGTTATCTTTGATTCTATTCTTTTCCTTTGGTTTTCATTCTTGTGGATGGGATTTGTAGACAATCTGGATGTCCAAAAGCAATACCAGGCAGGGGCTGATTGTTTTTCCATCTTTTTATTATTTAATGTCTATCACCTAAAAGATGTTTCCATGCTTTGTGCTTTTCAATTTTCAATTCATTAATTTTCAATTCACGCCATGACTCCTTGGGGTTCAATTAATTTGCTAGTGTGACTCACAGAACTCATGGAAGCTTTCTACTTATTAGATCATCAGTTTATTATAAAAAGATATAACTCAGAATCAGTCAGATGGAAGAGATGCATAGAGCAAGGTATAGGGAGGGCTCAGAGATTCTATGCCTTTTCTGAGTGTACCACTTTCCCTGAATTTCCATATTTCATCAACCTAGACACTGTCTGAATGCTGTCTTTTTTGGGTTTTATGAAGGCTTCATTACACAGGCAAGATTAGGTTAACCTTGGCTTTCAGTGATTGATTTAACCTCTAGCCTCTCCCTGTGCCACTTCCCAGAGGTCAGGAGGTTGGACTGAAAGTTCCAACCCTCTAATCATGTGGTTGGTTCTCTTGGCACCTAGCCTGCATCCTTAGGTTCAGCTTGAAAGTTACCACCCTCTTGTCACCTAGGAAATTCTAAGGGTTTCAGCAGCTCTGTGTCAGAAATGAGGACAAGCATCAGGTATAAACTTTTTATTATAAATCACATTATCAAAAGGCATTTACACCTGCATCTTTAGGTTCAGCTTGAAAGTTACCACCCTCTTGTCACCTAGGAAATTCTAAGGGTTTCAGCAGCTCTGTGTCAGAAATGAGGACAAGCATCAGGTATAAACTTTTTATTATAAATCACATTATCAAAAGGCATTTACATAAAGTAAAAATGTAGCACTTTATCCTCTTTGGATTCCTCTCTTTCCCCTGAGAATTGACTCACAATTCCAGGTAAGACATTCCCTGCAAAATGGATGGTTCAGATATCAGGTTCCCACTACGAGGCTGGCACTAGGAAAGAATGTTCCATAGAAGTCTAAGAACTAAAGAGAACCTCAGAGTTGGCACACAGGGTCCCACCCAGTCTGACCTCACCCCCGGGACCCTCACTGCACTCCCTCTGGGGCAGGCACACTGACTGAAGCTCTAGGACATTATTCTTTCATCTCATTCAAATGTTTGCTTAAACCAGCTTCTCAATGATGCCCACTCCATCCTCCCCATATGAAATTTTAACTGTCGCTCGCCCTCATTCCAGGAGCTCTAGATCACTTTTACTGTATTTTTTCCCTACTTGCCAAGAGCTATAAACTCCTGTGATAGTGCATCAATTCTTGATATAGTTGTGGAACTTAAGATGAATCACATTTCTACACTGTTATTCATAATTCTGATTCTTTGGTTCAGTTTGAAGCCTGGCACTGGTACAGATGTTGGGTTGGGGCTGAGTGCTTTCATAGGAACATGGGCAAAGAGGTAGATGAAGCTCTGAAGATGAAGCAGGAAACAACTGGGGAAAGATCAGGAGAAATTTCAGAAGTAATCTCTCAGTTCTGGCAGAAGGATAGCAAAAGTTTGCACATCAGATAAGGAGAGGGTATTGTTTCACGTTGATGAGAATAAAGTGGAAAAGACACAGAGCTACGGAAGCACACAGACTAGACCATGGAAATGAAATCTTGTTTGAGAAATGAGTGTAGGTGGGAGTCGTATCACGGTGGCAGGAGACAAGTTTGGCCCGGTGAGCCGGGCCAGATCATACAAGGCCTATATATATATTTTAAATTTATTTTTAATTACAGTATAGTTGCTTTACCATGTTGTGTTGGTTTCTGCTGTACAACAAGGTGAATCAGTTCTATGTACATGTACATTCCCTCTCTGTTGGGCCTCTCTCCCACCATTGCCCTATCCCCGCCAGGCTGTCACAGAGCACTGGCTGAGCTGCCTGTGCTCTAGGCTGTACAGGTCCCCCCAGCCACCTGCTTTACACACGGTGCTGTGCACATGTCAGCGCTGCTCTCGCAATGCATCCCAGCCTCTCCTTTCCCCGCTGCGTCCACAAGTCTGTTCTCTAGGTCTGCATCTCTCTTCCTGCCCTGCAGATAGGCTCATCAGTACCATCTTTCTAAATTCCATATATAAGCATTCATATACGATATTTGTTTTTCTCTTTCTGACATCTCATTCTGTGTAACAGGCTCTAGGTTATTCCACATCTCTATAGCTGACTCAAATTCGTTCTTAAAAGGCCTTTAGACTGCACCCCACTCCAGTACTCTTGCCTGGAAAATCCCATGGATGGAGGAACCTGGAAGGCTGCAGCCCATGGAGTCGCGAAGAGTCAGACACGACTAAGCCACTTCACTTTCACTTTTCACTTTCATGCACTGGAGGAGGAAATGGCCACCCCCTCCAGTGTTCTTGCCTGGAGAATCCCAGGGACAGGGGAGCCTGGTGGGCTGCCACTTATGGGGTCGCACAGAGTCGGACATGACTGAAGTGACTTAGCAGCAGCAGGGTGTCTGTACTTGGTTATACAAAGTCACTAACACAACTTAATTTAGAAGGCCTGCT
This sequence comes from Cephalophus harveyi, assembly GCA_006410635.1. Classification (NCBI taxonomy): domain Eukaryota; kingdom Metazoa; phylum Chordata; class Mammalia; order Artiodactyla; family Bovidae; genus Cephalophus; species Cephalophus harveyi. The sequence goes on from SJYT01077310.1 coordinate 29,057, forward strand.
AACATGTTCAATATTAGGAATTTAGCATAACAATGACTTCTTTGGTTAAGAAATGTTTAGTTTTCTCTACCTGGGCTAATTCTAACATCTCATGCGCATGGGAAGTTGAGGGTCTAGAGAACAGGGCTGCAATGCTTGCTTTCAGCCAGGTAGGAAAGAATATTATGTATGTAAACATTCTTGAGTAAATCTGAAACAGAGCAGGACTCTATGATCCTTGCCCTCACCCCCGACCCCCATGTCTTCTCCCTGCCTTTTGCCTGTGGAAAACTGTAGTCGAAGAATAAGGTTAATCAGAGAAATGACAAACGCTGAAACAAAGGGAAACAGTCAAAGGAGACTAAAGAATAATAATGTAGTCATAAGCACAGTCAAGGACTTTAGCTCTTTCTCAAGGGCTCTAGATACTATTCCGAGCCATATCCTATGAGCTGTCTTACAGATACCAAAACACCAGGTGAAGAAGTTAACTACATGACGGTCAGACTGTATCCAGGACATGCTGCTGCATCGCTTCAGTCGTGTCCGACTCTGTGCGACCCCAGAGACGGCAGCCCACCAGGCTTCCCCATCCCTGGGATTCTCCAGGCAAGAATACTGGAGTGGGTTGCCATTTCCTTCTCCAATGCATGAAAGTGAAAAGTGAAAGTGAAGTCGCTCAGTCGTGTCCGACCCTCAGCGACCCCATGGACTGCAGCCTACCAGGCTCCTCAGTCCATGGGATTTGCCAGGCAAGAGTACTGGAGTGGGGTGCCATTGCCTTCTCCTATCCAGGACATGAGAGGCCACAATTCTGAGAATGGACTGCAAAGAAATGGGAACACAGGGACCCCAGAACTGAAGATTAACTGCACCTAAAATGATCAAGATCATGCTGGTCCGACCACTGATGACCTATCTGGAAATGACTGTTAGAGATGACTGTGCTATTTCTGCATGTAGTCCCCCCACTGCCCCACCTCTGTTTATAAAAGCTCTCACTCCCTGCTTTATCAGGGGTGGGGGAGTCGGCCTTTGGACGGAAGTCTGCCACCACCTTCCCTCTTCCAGCTGCCAGCGTCTGAAATAAAGCAAAGTTTCCTTTCCACCAACCTGGCCTGTTTACTGGCTTTTGAGCACAGAAACAGCCAGAGCCCCCACCCCGCCCCGCCCCCAACACACACACACTTTGAGTAACAAATCTACACGCAGGTCAAATGGAAAACCTTTTTACTGTATCACACTCACTCTCTTTAGATATATGTAAGGAACTTATAATTTAGCATATTCAGGAGATTTCTCCATGAGAATATTGACATACTTAGCTTAGGTTTTCAATAACCCCTTTCTTAAATTACAGAGATTCCTTTAGCCATTTTAATAGACCAAGATTCTCAAGAGAAAACAAAGCCAAAAAAAATCAGTTTCTATAATCTTTCTTTACATCACCAGATTTCTGTTCCCCGGGATCTAAAATTTAATCTACCCCATCTTCCTCTTGCGTAGCTTTTTCCTTCGCAATCTTCAGATATCTCTAGCCCTGACTTCAGTGTGTTTCAGTGGCTCATTTAGGCCACAAATGAGTTCTCCAGTGGCCTGATTATGACAGAAAGCAAGATTATCTTTCCCAATGATTCTATTGATCCCTGGAATACCCTGGGAGTCATAAAAGATGTCAGTGCAGATATGCCTGCTGTTTTCACCGAAGGTAATGCAGTCATAAATATTCAAAGAGATGATACAAAATAAACCATTTTGTTAACTATTGGGTTTAAAAGTTTTTCCTGTAAGTGCAGTAATCAAATGACGTGAGATCTTTTTTTTTTCAGGAATCTCATTACTTAGTAAAATGAGCTGTTTTGTCTAGACAGTTTGGACTGCAAGGCAAAGGATGTGCCCAGTGATCACTGATCAATGACGTGTCCACTTAGTTCTTGGTGCAGTAATTTCATGGGGGATGTTAGGATCCATTGACTGAAAATTCACTTCTGCTCCTGGGAAATTGCTGAAGTGTGTTTTAAAATAAATAATCCATTTTTAGTACTTGACAAGATATTCAAGTTTTACCCCCTTGCAAAATCAAAATCTGCTGTTTATTATGTTAATGTGGTATTTGCAAAGCTAATATCATGATTTCAAGTCCAAAGATCCCCCAAACCCTTGCAAATCAGTCAAAGAAAAGTCAGGCATTCAATATGCATGAGGGAGAGGCCCATATATTTATAGGCCACTGTCAAGACAGAGAAGACACAAAGCGTGATGGACTGGTTCTAGTTCTAGCTTCATCAACAATTGTATTTACAAGTCAATTAAACTATCTGTGTCTCTGTTTTTCTTTTCTATAGAAATAAACATATTTTAATTAAAATATAAGATCTTAAAATTTTTCCCAAACTGTAAATCATCACTTTGTTCTCATTCTTGGTATCTGATAACTGTTTGCTTGTAACTTTCAAGGAATAAACTCATAACCTAGGAATTTAAATTGTGTCATACTCTTGAGTCAAAGAATGAGATTAATTAAAAATGTTAATGTCTAAATTGACAAGTTTAGATATTTTCCTATAGCTGTCACTTATTTGTACCACTTGATTAATAACAAACAGCAAGTATTTTTAATAAGCATCAGACAATTAAATGAGAAATCTGAGGAACTGATCTGGACATAGTATTTTTTAAATCTTCCCAAATACATTAATATGCAGCCACTGCTATGAATACTTACCATATAGGAATTCTCATCTTTCCTTTTCATATTTTAGGTGAAGTGCACTGTATAAATATGTAGCCAGATCAACAGAATGATTGAGTTGAACTAACTTATGCATGAGACAAAAATCTCTGAGTATCTGCAAAAGTGGCTAGCTAAAATGTAAGATCTTTGAGAAAGAAAATTCCGTTACATGTGCAATCTGTCCTCTACTTTCTCAATAAAACATAAAAGCACTGTAAGAATGAAGGCAGAGTAAATGGAAGAACAGTGGTTTCAGATTTATATTGTGAGTGTGTGTGTTTATAAACTGTTTTCATCAGGTTCTTTTTTTCTGATGTTTAGAGGTGTTAACCATCCCAACACGTAAGAAATTAATTACAGTGGAGAATCAGGTGCATTATTTAACTATGTATCTCTTGGTTGCCACAGAAATAAAATATAGATTTTGTTTGCTTATCACAGGTTCCTTTGTGTGGCTCTGCCCACAGAGGTAATTTAAGCAAGGTCTTTTCTACTCTTGGAGATGGACCATCCCTATTCCCATTTCTCTATTTTATTTATTTCCAGGTCAGATAACAAGACTACTTACAAGCTTATCTAATTTGTTATATGCCCATATATATTCTAAGAAAAAATCATGGACAGTGAAAGAGAAGGATGTAACATTTTGTGTGTGCATGCTAAGTTGCTTCAGTTGTATTCGACTCTGGGACACAATGGACTGTAGCCTGCCAAGCTCCTCTGTCCATGGGATTCTCCAGGCAAGAATACTAGAGTGGTTGCCATGCCCTCCTCCAGGTGATATTCCCCACCCAGGGACTGAGCCAGAGTCTCTTACATCTCCCGCATTGGCAGACAGGTTCTTTACCACTAGCGCCACCTGGGAAGCTCAGTTCAGTTCAGTCGCTCAGTCGTGTCTGACTCTTTGCAACCCCATAGACTGCAGCCACCCATCACCAACTCCCAGAGCTTACTCAAGCTCATGTCCATTGAGTTGGTGATGCTATCCAACCATCTCATCCTCTGTCGTCCCCTTCTCTTCCCACCTTCAATCTTTCCCAGCATCAGGATCTTTTCAAATGAGTCAGTTTTTCACATAATGTAGCCAAAATATTGGAGCTTCAGCTGCACCATCAGTCCTTCCAATGAATACTCAGGACTGATCTCCTTCGGAATGGACTGGTTGAATCTCCTTGCAATCCAAGGGACTCTCAAGAGTCTTCTCCAACACCACAGTTCAAAAGCATCAATTCTTCAGCATTCAGCTTTCTTTATAGTCCAACCCTCAAATCCATACATGACTACTGGAAAAACCATAGCCTTGACTAGACGGACATTTGTTGGCAAAGTAATGTCTCTGCTTTTTTATATGCTGTCTAGGTTGGTCATAGCTTTTCTTCCAAGGCTAAGTGTCTTTTAATTTCATGGCTGCAGTCACCATCTGCAGTGATTTTGGAGCCCCTCAAAGTAAAACCTTTCACTGTTTCCATTGTTTCCCCATCTATTTGCCATGAAGTGATGGGCCCAGATGCCACGATCTTTGTTTTCTGAATATTGAGCCTTAAGCCAACTTTTTCACTCTCCTCTTTCACTTTCATCAAGAGGCTCTTTAGTTCTTCTTCACTTTCTGCCATAAGGGTGGTGTCATCTGCATATCTGAGGTTATTGATATCTCTCTGGGAAATCTTGATTCCAGCTTGTACTTCATCTAGCCCAGCGTTTCTCATGATATTCTCTGCATAGAAGTTAAATAAGCAAGGTGACAATATATAGCCTTGACATACTTCTTTCCCAATCTGGAACCAGTCTGTTGTTCCGTGTCCAGTTCTAACTGTTGCTTCCTGACCCTCATACAGATTTCTCAAGAGGCAGGTCCGGTAGTCTGGTATTCCCATCTCTTGAAGAATTGTCCACAGTTTGTTGTGATCCACATAGTCAAAGGCTTTGGCATAGTCAATAAAGCAAAAATAGATGTTTTTCTGGAACTCTCTTACTTTTTTGCTGATCCAACGGATGTTGGCAATTTGATCTCTGGTTCCTCTGCCTTTTCTAAAACCAGCTTGAACATCTGGAAGTTCATGGTTCATGTGCTGTTGAAGCCTGGCTTGGAGAATTTTGAGCATTTCTTTACTAGTATGTGAGATGAGTGCGATTGTGCAGTAGTTTGAGCATTCTTTGGCATTGCCTTTCTTTGGGATTGGAATGAAAACTGATCTTTTCCAGTCCTGTGGCCACTGCTGAGTTTTCCAAATTTTCTAGTATATTGAGTGTAGCACTTTCACAGCATCATCTTTCAGGATCTGAAATAGCTGGAATTCCATCACCTCCACTAGCTTTGTTCTTAGCGATGCTTTCTAAGGCCCACTTGACTTCCACATTCCAGGATGTCTGGCTCTAGGTGAGTGATCACACCATTGTGATTATCTGGGTCATGATTATCTTTTTTGTACAGTTCTTCTGTGTATTCTTGCCACCTCTTCTTAATATCTTCTGCTTCTGTTAGGTTCATACCATTTCTGTCCTTTATTTTGCCCATCTTTGCGTGAAATGTTCCCTTGATATCTCTAATTTTCTTGAAGAGATCTTTAGTCTTTCCCATTCTATTGTTTTCCTCTATTTCTTTGCATCAGTCACTGAGGAAGGCTTTCTTATCCCTCCTTGCTATTCTTTGGAACACTGCATTAAATGGGTATATCTTTCCTTTTCTCCTTTGCCTTTAGCATCTCTTCTTTTCACAGCTATTTGTAAGGCCTCTCCAGACAACCATTTTGCATTTGTTTTTCTTGGGGATAATCTTGATTCCTGTCTCTTGTACAGTGTCATGAACCTCTGTCCATAGTTCTTCAGGCACTCTATCAGTTCTAATCCCTTGAATCTATTTGTCACTTCCACTGTATAATCATAAGGGATTTGATTTAGGTCATACCTGAATGGTCTAGTGTTTTCCCTACTTTCTTCAATTTAAGTATGAATTTTGCAATAAGGAGTTCATGATCTGAGCCACAGTCAGCTCCTGGTCTTGTTTTTTGCTGACCTGTGAAGCCAGGATGTAATTTATGTAAAATTATGTAAAGCCAATTGACTTTTTTGGACTTTAGTTTTATTATTTCTGAAATGTAAGGATGGAGTTAAATATTCTATAAAATATGTTGAGCTCTAAATCCTAGGGATCTTCAAGCATAGTTTAAGAACAAGGTTTTATAAAGGTTATGATTTAGTCACCTTGAGAGTTTTAAATTGCATTGTTTCTGAGAAGTGGAAACATAAAATGGTAAATGTCTCTGCTACTGCTAAGTCACTTTAGTCATGTCCGACTCTGTGCGACCCCATAGACGGCAGCCCTCCAGGCTCTCCCGTCCCTGGGATTCTCCAGGCAAGAGCACTGGAGTGAGTTGCCATGCCAGTTTTTGTCTCACTCTTTTTTCAAGTTGATCCATGGATAAGTTTGGTAAAATAAATGAGCATAGTTGGACTCTAACTTTAAAAAAGCATATATAAGCTTCTGGATCTTCCCTGGCAGTCCAGTGGTTGAGAATCCACCTGCTGCCGGGGGCCAGTGTGAGGAATCCCACCCGTGACAAGGTCATGTGGAAGGAAGCCTGACAAAACGCAAGGATGTGATCAGGCTTCAGGGGTTCCCCCTGGAATTTCCTGAGCATCCACCCCCCAAGACCAGAGTCTGCCTGCTTTACTGTGTTATGTTTTCCACCTACTCTTCTGTCATTAACAGGGGGCTGTCCCCCCACCACCTTTTTCTGGAAAAAAAATTAATTTAGAGCTTTTAGATAATAAATCTCCTGGGCATAATACGAATGTTTCAATCCAGAAACCCCTCTGATGGCTTTCTAGCCTGCCTGCAGGACTCGTACAGTTGCGCATGTGATTGTTTGAGGCCTCCTGACCGTGGGAGGCACAGGAAGCTTAAAACATCCTAGGAATGTAGGGGCTTCCAAGGAGTCAAAATCATTAGAATAGGACTGATTAAAGGTTTCATTTGTTGAGCCAATACTTGCTGCCAAATTTTCATATCTTTTATTTGTTGATATAGTTGGTATATAGAAAAAACAAGTAGCAACATTAGATCTTTGAGTTAAGTACCTTCTTTGTTATAACCCACTGGGCCTTTGTTCTATAGAGATGTAACTTTAGTGCTTTAAGGAGATGCAGATTAAAGAAAAACACTTCAGGGGAAATAAGATTAACATTCATTAAGAAAGAGAGCCAAAAAAGTGTTAGCAAGCCTTTTGGCCAGAAGATGATGTAAATTACCTAAGACTTGTGTATACAACTAGTTATGCAGAGAAAAAAGTCTGATTTTGATAAGAGTCTGGGCTGCTAATGGTGCATAATTTTATATTACTCATTGTTCTCCATGTACTATCAAAAGTATAGAAAGCCTTCTGAACAATAGAGGCCGGGCCAGTCATTGGAAGGACTGGTTTCCCCCATATCGATTCTTTCTCCCTCTCCCTCCCTCTCCTCTTTACTCTAATTTCAGGCTGAATTCCCATCTGGAGCGGGGCGGCTCACCAAGTCTACTTACTTGCCCTGGCTTTTAAGACCCCCGCGAAAGGGAGCCTAAGGCGGGGCACCCTTTGATATTCAAGTGGATGCCGGTGGCCCAATGTAGATGGTGCAAGCTCCTTGTCTGGAACTTTATTGGCCTTCCCTGTAAGCCAAGTTATTCAGCCTCTTTTCTCCACTTAATTTTCCTACTACACTATTTTTTCCTAATCTAATCTTATATCTCTAAATAAGTAAGTTTTTCCTCGCCTATCCATCTCCCTTTCGAATCACCCTGGTTCCACCGGGGCTGGACCCCGGCAACCTGCCAATGCAAGAGACACAGAGTTGATACCTGTTCTAGGAAGATCCCACATGGTGCGGAGCAACAAATTCCATGCGTCCCAACTGCTGAGCCGGGGCATCTAGAGCCTGTGTTCCACAACAAGAAAAGCCACTGCAATGAGAAGCTGGTGTACGGCGGCAAAGAGCAACCCCCACTCATTGCAAAAGTCTATGCACAGCAACAAAGACCCAGTGCAACCAAAAATTAAATTTTTTTTTGAAAAAGAATCTGCTTTGCAATGGAGGGGATGTGGGTTCAGTCCCCAGTCAGGGAACTAAAGTCCCATGTGCCAAAGAACAACTAAGCCCACATCCTAGAGAGTCCTCTTGCGGCAGTGAAAGATTCCACATGGTGAAGTGAGGATCCCGAGTTCTGCAACTAAGACCTAAGGCAGCCAAGTAAATAAATAAATATTTAAAGATGTAAGTGTAAGAGAAAATTGGTATTAAAAAAAAAATTTAGTGGCATGACCCTAGATTTCAAGACCAGAAATTTTTTTGTTTTCTAAAAAACATACATATGCTTCTAAACTAAGGAAGACTTTGGGAAAATGATACACAAGATTCTGAGTATTTTAGTATCTATATGATCTTTTTTTTCAGCCTGATATCAACTGGTTCTTTGATATACACAGATTCTTGGTTCTGCTTACAAAAAGTGTCAGTCACTCAGTCATGTCTGACTCTTTGGGACCCCATGGACTGTAGCCTGCCAGGTGCTCCTCTGTCTATGGAGTTCTCCAGGCAGGGATACTGGAGTGGGTAGCCATTCCTTTCTCCAGGGGATCTTTCCAATCCAGGGATTGAACCAGGGTCTCTTGCACTGCAGGCAGATTCTTCACTGGCTGAGCGACACGGAAGACCTCAGCTCACAGAACTTCCCTCTATTAAATCTTAGATAAAAAGGATTCTACCCCAGCTAGGCTCCCAAAGCAGACACAGAGGTTGCATCTCTTGAAGTATTCATCAGATTCTCAAGGTTAAGTGCCCTTTGCCCACTGCTAGATTCCCAAGAACATTAAGGCTTTATTCCCTAGTGTTTCTCTTAGAGAGCATTTGAACATTAAAGAGGTACTTAAGCAAGATTTGTTGAATGAACACATTTATTCTAAATAGTATTTTAGGGAAAGCTGGAGGTAGCAAAGAGGCACTTAATCTCAACTCATGGTAGTAAATAGAGGTCACGGCTAATGTTCAATAGCTCATCATGTTCTCCAGTGGACAAAGTGAATGATGATACCATTAGGGTTGGTCAAGCCTATAATTTAGTAGGTTAAATAGTTCCCCCTTTAAGGTCAGAGAGAGGTAAGCTTTCTTCAGTGAAATATCCCAGAAAATTACTTCTGTGCCCACATCACTGTTAAGCCACTGTTAGTTAAGTTTATTCCCCTGCCTTGAGGTTTTGTTTCTTCTGTTTGGAGTCCTCCTCCTCCAGATCTTTCAGGATGGCTTCAAATCAGATGCCACTTTGCGTTCAGATCAAATATCAGTTTTTAAAGAGATGCTTACCAACCATGTAAAGCAGTTCCAGGGTCCAGCCTAGTATGAGGCACATGGTAACTGCTTTTTAATATATTGTTTAATTAATGCTCACAGTCAAGGGTAGGACAAAGAAAAGGCTTCCATACTCTGGATGCCAAAGGCAGGCCAAGAACCTTTTTCATAAGGGTTTGGAGGCTGGAGCTCCATCTGCCTTCTATGTCATGCTATCTCCTCCTGATGCTGCTACACACACACACACACACACACACACACACACACACACACTCATACAGAGCTCTGCTTTCTCTTGCTCTCCTATCAGCTCTGTAGAGAGCTGGAAGTGCAATTTGCCTGGCCTGGTGCAAAGTGAAGATGTTGGGCTCCTGGTTCAAAAACCAGGAAAATAGCATTTTTCTTCCTCTGGGGCTCTTTCTCCACCAGTCAGGATGTTTTTATTTGCTGTTTAGTGATCCCTCAGTATTGGGGTCCTCACTGTGGGGTGAGTGTGGACATCTCATGGGCTGGTGCTTGAGGCCAATCCCATCACGTTGATGTCTAAGGTGGGGTCCCTGAAGAGCAAAGGCACAGGGAGAGGGACCCAGCACCCATCCAGAGAGGGAAGGATGCTCCTGAGAGGATGCTCCCAGCCCTTGTGGATGCTCCCAGAGGACGTCACACGAATGTAAGTTTACTAAGTGTTTCAAGACAGCTTCTGCCACAGCAGTATTCCTCTCTATCCATCCATTTGTTGCTTCTGGGTTTTTCTGTTGCTAATAGAGCTACTGTGAACATCCATGTCATAGTCTTTGTGTATATATAATGTTTTCATGTCTTGGGAAAATGCCTAAGATGTGAGATAGCTGGATCAGCTGGTTGATATATGTTTAACTTTTTAAGAAATTGCCAAACTGGGCTTCCCTGGTGGCTCTGTGGTAAAGAATCTGCCTTCCAATGGCAGGAGACATGGGTTCCTGTACCTGATCCAGAAAGACCACACATTCCACAAGCAACTAACCCCCTGCATCACACAGATTGAGCATGCGCTCTAGAGCCGGGGAGCTGCAACTCCTGAGCCCACCACAACTGGAGAGTGCCCCTGCTTGCAGCAGCTAGACAAAAGTCTAAGCAGAAATAAAGACCCAGCATAGCCAAAAATAAGTAAACAAAACTATTTTAAAAAAGAAACTGCTAAACTGTTTTCCAACATGGTTGAACCACTTTCTCACCACCAGTGAATGAGTATTCAAGTTGCTCTGTATCTTTGCCAACCCTTGATCTGGTCAGTCTATTTTGAAAGGAGTAGTATGTCTAATTTGTATGTAGTAATGTCTCACTGAGGCTTTAATTTGCATATCCTT
>SJYT01077310.1:42387-60422 GCA_006410635.1 Cephalophus harveyi
TGGTCATGATTTTGAGTTAAAAAAGCAAACAAAATAAGAAACAACCAAAATATTCCTCTGAAAATAAATAGATCAACAGAGGATGGCATATTAGTTCAATAAATTGTCCTTAGGCCCCTTAAAAATAAAATTAAGATTATAAAGCATGACTAAAAGTTAAATTAACATATTGAGAGCTTGTTTTGGAAAAAGAATGCAAAGTATCATGTTTCAGTGTTAAACAAAAGATGAAATGCACCAAAATCAAAACACAACTCACAGAAAAATTTAAAACTCATGAGCTTTCTGGATGACTGTGGGATTATGGATGAAATTACTTTTAATAACAATTTTTTTAAACTAATAACACAAATGCAAAGAAGTACAGGAAAACAACAGAATGGGAAAGACTAGAGATCTCTTCAAGAAAATTAGAAATACCAAGGGAATATTTCATGCAACGATGGGCTCGATAAAGGACAGAAATGGTATGGACCTAACAGAAGCAGAAGATATTAAGAAGAGGTAGTACTCCTTTTCCAGAGGTTTTATAATGTTAGGTTTTGCACTGAAGTTTGTGATCTATTTTGAATTTAGGGCTTCCCAGGTGGCACTAGTGGTAAAGAACCCACCTGCCAACACAGGAGAAGCAGGAGACTTGAGTTCAATCCAGGGGTTGGGAAGATGCCCTGGAGGAGGACACAGCAACCCCTTCTAGTATTCTTGCCTGGAGAATCACATGGACAGAGGTGTCTGGTGGGCTACAGCCCATAAGATCCCAAAGAGTGGGACACAACTGAAGCAACTTAGCACGAACACAGTGTAAGACATGGGTTGATGTTCTACACAGGAACTAAAGAGCCATGGAAATAGCAACTATGTGAGCGAAAAGACTGCTTTATCACTTAAATGTTTTGTTTAAAGCAAAGACAGTAGCAAAGTAGTATGGTATTTAAAAAGGATAACAATAGCATAAAGACTGGGAGGAGAGAAATGTAAGTATGTTTTCTGAAAGTTCTTATAGGATACCTGAAGGTTACTTGCAGGTAGAGTGTGATAAGTTAAAGATGACACTCTGAACCCTAGAGAAACCACTAAATAACAATACAGAGAGTTATAGCTAAAAAGCCATCAAGAGATTCAAATGCAGGCAGAAAAAGAGAACAAAGAACAGATGGAACAAATGGAAAACAAATTAATATGTAGCTCTAATTGCAACTAATCAGGAATCACATTAAATATAAGTAACAATGTCTTTTATAACTTGATTTTGAATATCCATCATTAACAGATGGATAGGATAGAGATGGTCTGTGGGAGTGGGTAGAGGCTTACTATTGATTCTTTATATTTTATCAATAAAGTTGGATGTGAGATTATTAGCTGAGAAACCGTTGTTTAGCTCTTTACCTTCAAGCTGAACATCATCCTGAATTTATTTTTATTTTTTTAATTAGGTCCTGAACAGGTGAGGCATAGAAAAGAAATTCCAGCTCAACATTAAACCAATTCTAATTAAACAGAAAAATAGGGAGCAAAAATTTGTTGTCAATTGCCTTAAATCTAAAGGCAAAAAAAAAAAAATTGTAATAATTAACACAGCCAGGAGTCTGAACCCAATGTGTCTCCCTCATTCATTTAGAATGCTTACTAGGAATTAATATTAATTGGGTAGTTTCTACTGAGACTTTTGCAGCTGCATAGACAATGACATTAGAAACTCTCAAGAGTCTTCTCCAACACCACAGTTCAAAAGCATCAATTCTTCAGTGCTCAGCCTTCTTCACAGTCCAACTCTCACATCCATACATGACCACTAGAAAAACCATAACCTTGACTAGACGAACCTTTGTTGGCAAAGTAATGTCTGCTTTTGAATATGCTATCTAAGTTGGTCATAACTTTCCTTCCAAGGAGTAAGCCTCTTTTAATTTCATAGCTGCAATCACCATCTGCAGTGATTTTGGAGCTCCCCAAAATTAAGTCTGACACTGTTTCCACTGTTTCCCCATCTATTTCCCATGAAGTGATGGGACCAGATGCCATGATCTTAGTTTTCTGAATGTTGAGCTTTAAGCCAACTTTTTCACTCTCCTCTTTCACTTCCATCAAGAGGCTCTTTAGTTCCTCTTCACTTTCTTCCATAAGGGTAGTGTCATCTGCATATCTGAGGTTATTGATATTTCTCCTGGCAATCTTAATTCCAGCTTGTGCTTCTTCCAGCCCAGCGTTTCTCATGATGTTCTCTGCATAGAAGTTAAATAAGCAGGGTGACGATATACAGCCTTGACGTAATCTTTTTCCTATTTGGAACCAGTCTATTGTTCCATGTCCAATTCTAACTGTTGCTTCTGACTGGCATATAGGTTTCTTAAGAGGCAGGTCAGGTGGTCTGGTATTCCCATCTCTTGAAGAATTTTCCACAGTTTATTGTGATCCACACAGCCAAAGGCGTAGGGGTGTGCACATTTCTAGTGGTGTGACAGTGATCGCTAAGGCTTATTGTACTTACTATGTGCTAGGTTGTGTTCTGGGCTTTACATGATTTCACTATTTTCATCTTCACGAACAACAACTCTAGGAGGTAGGTATCAATAGCTCCCCTTTTACCTACAGATGTGAAGCTGAGGCCCAAAGAGGTTGAATCCCTTTCCTGAGTCAGGCAGCTGCTAAGGAGCAAAGCCAAATCTGAACACAGGATCAAAGAACATACAAAACATACAGTGCTCATGTAAGGAATATAGCTGATGATAATGTAGGTTGCATTTTACACATTTGGGACTCTGCTTAAGGCATTACAGACTTTTTTTCATTGTATTTTCAATTTTACCAGTGTTTTAATGAGTACTGTTACTTTGACTCAATTATTCATATTAGTAAGGCTAATAAAAATGTTTTTTAAATACACTTAAATAGATTTTATTTGATTATTAAATTAAAATATATGGTAATTACAATTTTAAGAATAATTTAATGTGAGTAATAACATTATTGCAAATATTATTTGTCTTATTTATCTCTCATTTAGCCATTTTTAATTAGAATCCTTCCACATGGAATTCTTGTAGTGTAATTTTTTTGTACCCTTAAAATATAGTAGTATATGTACTATCTGTAGTTTGTTCTTATCTTTGGTTTTCTTCCTCGGTGTAAATTTATTCATGGTGAGGATGATTAGGGAAAAAAAGCAGATTTAACAACAATAATACATCTTGGTAACAAAGAGGCTAATCTCTCCCTTTAAACATCAGGATGTAAGCTCGGTGAAATGAAGTCATAGGGATGACTTTGAGCATCATCTGTGCTGTGCTTAGTCACTCAGTCGTGTCTGACTCTTTGCAACCCCATGGACTGTAGACCACCAAGCTCTCTGTCCATGGAATTCTCTAGGCAAGAATACTGGAGTGGGCTGCCATGCCCTTCTCCAGGGGATCTTTCCAACCCAGGGATCAGACCCAAGTCTCCTGAGTTGCAGACAGATTCTTTACCATCTGAGCCACCAGGGGAGCAAACATCATCTAATTAGTAGCAAATATAAATTATTCACAAGGTTCTGTTCTGTGTTACTAATCACAAAGCATAATCCTTGTACAAATTATTTTTTACACTAGATAATATCTTCTGAAATATTTTTAAGTTGTGTGGTATGGGAACTTAGAATATAATTAATCTTTGTAAACCAATTTTCATATCAAGCTAAATTCTATCAATATCTTTGTTATCATTTTAGGAATGAAGCCATATCTGACTTTGAGACCCCATGGACAGTAGCCCGCCAGGCTCCTCTGTCCATGGGATTTCCCAGGCAAGAAAAGTGGACAGGATTGTCATTTCCTTCTTCAGGGGATCTTCCCAATCAGGGATTGAACCAGCATCTCCTACATTGGCAGGCAGATTCTTGATCATTGAGCCACCAGGGAAGCTCCTTCCTATCAATAGCTTTGGGTTTTCTATGCACACAATTGTGTCATCTGTTGATCCTGTCTCTCCTTTTCTAACTCCTGTGTTCTATGAGTGCAAATAGAGATTTTTCTTGGTACTTTCTCGGGTTCTGAAGAGGCAGCACTGTTCCTGCATGTGGGGGAGCTTGCATTCCAGCTGGTGAAACAAGAGAGAACCACATGAGAAAGTATCAGATGGGCTGAACAGAAAACTCACGAGAGTACCATGGTAGAGAGTGGCTACCTCCTACAGAGCCTTGGGGAAGACTGGCCAGAGGAGATGACTTTAAGGAGCAGTCTACTCTCCATCAACTGTGGACCACACAGAATTCAGGAGGAAGGATATCTGTGGCAGAGGGAACAGCTTGTATAAAAGGTCTAAATATTGAGAGTCAATTCCACATGTTCTGTGGACAGAAAGAAGTGGCTGGAGTTTAGCTGGCAAGCTGCAAGTGGGGTATGGTGAGGTCAGAGAATTGGCCAGCCAGGATGAGAAGCTGGTTTTTACTCAAGGTCTTGAGGGAAGACCAACTGGTTGGTATTTTGCAAAGAAGTGAGACAATCTGATGCAAAGAAGTGAGACAATCTGATGCAAAGAAGTGAGACAATCTGATATATAATAAACAGCCAAATAGGTAAATAAAATACTTTCAGACTGTGACACACACTCTTTAACAAATAAACAAAATAAACAAGATATTTACAGAGGGTAATACAGATCTTCTAGTGAGTAAAATATGTAGATGAACAAGATGCTTTCGAAGTACCACCCACAGCCAGTGAGTTAATAGACTACTCCCATAACCATCCTGCGTGAGTCTTTCCCTCTTTTGCTCCTTAAACTCAGATTTCTTTCTCAGATCTCTGCTTTGTTTATAGATGTAACTTCCCAACACAGTGTGCTATCCTTCTGCCCTTCCTCTAGGATGACGTTCTGTGCAAGGCATACACTTTAAATATAAGGACTCTTGGGTAGGGGGAGGGAGGCTACAAGGGAGGGTATACCGGCATACTTATACCTGATTCATGTTGTTGTACAGCAGAAACCAACACAATGTTGTAAAGCAATTATCCTCCAATTAAAAATAAATATACTATTGCATATACAAAAAAATATGCCAAGTGACCATCATTCTGTTTGATAAATACAATAAATTTCTTTGATTAGAAACAATAAAAAAGGACTCTAGCCATGACTTGTACAAATCAAATCTTTATTTTACCTATGAAATTTTGTTTATTTATTATGCCATGGAGAAAATTTTGATTTTTCTTGCTTTACTAGCTATATCCTACTCAGTTAATAAAAGTGGTTGGGGGTGAAGGGCTGAGAGGAGGAACGACAGGGTTATGGGGAAAAGCTTGAGTATTCCAGGAGAGCAAAGAGTTTGGTTTGGTGCCTTTAGAGAAAGGGGAAAGCGGGGAGCTGGATGGGCAAGCAAAGTAGCCTAAAAAGAGATTGGAGAGGCAAGGAGGCACCAGAACCTGAAGGACCTAGCAGGTCATGGAAAGAGTTTGGGTTTTATTCCAAGAGAAAATGGATTTGTTGAGAAGGTAGGTATGGCTGGTGATTGTAGCCATGAAATTAAAAGGCTCTTGCTCCTTGGAAGAAAAGTTTTGACAAACCTAGGCACTATTAAAAAGCAGAGATACCTCTTTGCCGACAAAGGTCCATCTAGTCAAAGCTTTGGTTTTTCCTGTAGTCGTGTATGGATGTGAGAGTTGGACCATAAGGAAGGCTGAGCCCCGAAAAATTGTTGCTTTCTAATTGTGGTGCTGGAGAGGATTCTTAAGAGTACTTTGGACAGCAAGGGAATCAAACCAGTCAATCCTAAAGGAAATCAATGCTGAATATTCATTGGAAGGACTGATGCTGAAGCTGAAGCTCTGATACTTTGGCCACCTGATGGAAAGAGCTGACTCATTGGAAAAGACCCTGATGCTGGGAAAGACTGAGAGCAGGAGGAGAAGGGGAGGACAGAGGATGAGATGATTGGAAGTCCATCATTGACTCACGGACCTGAGTTTGAGCCAACTCTGGGAGAGAGTGAACGACAGGGAAGCCTGTAGAGCTGCAGTTTAGTGTCTGCAGAATCAGCTATGACTTAGCAACTGAACATCAATAACAGGTATACAAAAGATTACATGTCCTTATTTGTGGAGGGGAAAATGAAACAGTACATTTAATCAAAGGAAAAAACATGTAGCCCCAAATTTTCCTCTAGAGAAAAGGGATATTTTTTTCCCTATCCTGGTATCTATTCAATTGGTCTCCAATGAATTACTTTACTTTAGATCCATTATTTAAGGATGACTGAAGCGACTTAGCAGCAGCAGCAGCAGCAGCAGCAGATTAGGACAGTATTGTCCAATGCAACTATAACACAGGGCATATGTATAATTAAAATTTTTCTTATAGCACATTAAGCAATTAAAAGGAGAAACAGGAAATTAAATTTACTCACATATTTAAAATAGCCCACCATATCCAAATTGGGATCATCTTAATATATAATACATACAGTGAGGTTTTTTTTTAAAGTTATTCATTTATGTGCTGTGCTTGGTCTTTGTTGCTGTCTGTGGACTTTTTCTTCTTGCAGTAAGTTGAGGCCACTCTGAAGTTGCCATGCACGGGCTTCTCATTGTGGTGGCTTCTCTTGTGGCGGAGCACAGGCTCTAGGGCTCTGGAGCTTTAGTAGTTGCAGCTCGAGGGCTCAGTCATTGTGATGCAAAGATTTAGTTGCTCCTAGGCACGTGGGATTTTCCTGGACCAGGGGTAGAACCCTTGTTCCCTATATTGGCAGGCGATTCTTAACTAGACCACCAGGGAAACCCCAATGAGATATTTTATATTCTTTTTTTTTCCTACAACGTCTTCCAAAGCCAGCATATTTATGGCCCTTTTCAATTTGCACTAGCCATATTTCAAGAGCTCAGTAACCTGAAAGAGCCTGAGGAATTAGGGGCTGTGTTTAACCAGCTAGTTGGGGTCTGAGGTCAGACTCCTCTCTGGAGAATGCCAGAGCAGAGACTTTCCCCACCACACTGTGATTTGCAACAGAAGTAGCTTTCAAGAAACAGTAGCTTGTTAGTTGGGGAAAAAAGCCGCTTCTAGACTATATTCATCAGAAAAAAAATCCCCAGATCATGCTTACTGTGGCGCTATAGGTCACTTCAGTCATTAAACATCCCAGGTGCGATGCCTTCTGCAGATCTCACCTTGTCCTAGAAGCCACAATCTGGTGTCAGCCAAGTCCAGGCAAATATGAAAAGGCTACATCAGACCAAGCATCCCCGAGTCTTCCTAGACTTCTAATCAAAATTCATTCCACTCATTTGATTACATTGAGAGAAATGTAAGTTTCAATAAGAAAACGATGTCATACAGTTACAAGAATTTATTCCCACCATAATGCACATTCTCAGTTCATTTTTGTGGGGTCTAACCTTTGCAAATTGCCTTTGAAATGAGTTCATCCATATTATGGGAAAGCCACACCATCATGAACTGGGGCAAGGTCATTAGTAACACCTGCCAAATGCACGCTGTCTCCTGCCTTAGCTCTCTTTTTTCTTCATTTTTCTGTTTTAGTTCTTTATAAGAATTTGCAAACCTTTAGATTAAGAACTCAAGGACCTTAATTCCCTTCAGGGTCAAACAGTAAGACAAAAAACCTTGAATAATGGGCCAGACATTTGGAGAAAATAGAGTTCATGGTGTGTCTGTCCAACCCCATGTCTCTCAACAGGCTGCCTCTCATCTGATATCTTCAGGACCAACAGCCAAGCCCTCAAGTTATTATAATAAATCTCACTTTAAATTTACAAGCGAATATTTCAAATTTCCCTTTGGGATAACACTAGAATTCTATTTTCAGTTTTCTTCTTTCTCCTGAGCAAGTATAACAGAGAACAAACCTAGATCCCTATTGGTTCTATTCCTTTAGCTCTAAACTTTGGGCTCTGTTGCCTGTGCTTAGTCGTGCTGACTCTGTACCTTTTGTAAGAAAGCTGTTGCCTATAGCCTGGAACATGCATGCTAGCCAGAAGGCAATGGCAGCCCACTCCAGTACTCATGCCTGGAAACTCCCATGGATGGAGGAGCCTGGTGGGCTGCAGTCCATGGGGTTGCTGAGTCAGACATGACTGAGCGACTTCACTTTCACTTTTCAGTTTCATGCATTGGAGAAGGAAATGGCAACCCACTCCAGTGTTCTTGCCTGGAGAATCCCAGGGATGGCAGAGCCCAATGGGCTGCCGTCTGTGAGGTCGCACAGAGTCGGGCACGACTGAAGCGACTTAGCAGCAGCAGCAGCAACCTTTAAAGCTATAACACTTTTCCATTCATATAGAAAAAGTTGCAGAACAGAGAATAACATTTGTTTTGTTGGAAGTTTATAGGAACATTGCAATCAGACCAAGGTGGACAGCTGCAAGAACAAAGGATTCCAGTCCTAAGAAGTTTCCAACAAGCCACGCCTCCTCCCCTTTTAGCATAAAGAAACCTGAATTCTAACTCAGGTAAGATGGTTCTTTGAGACACTAGATTTCAAACTCAGGTAAGATGGTTCTTTGAGACACTAGTCCACCATCTTCTTGATCTTCTGGCTTTCTAAATAAACTCACCATTCCTGCTCCAGCAACTTGTCTCTCGATTTATTGGCCTGTCATGCAGCAAGCAGTAAGAACTTGGACTTGGTAAACACAAGGAAACCAAAGAACTCACAGTATCAGTTTTTTGTGGGAGAGGTTTATGCCAAGGCTCAGCTATTCCTTGGAAATGCTCATCAGAAGTCTACATTCCTCATCAACTGGAAGTGAAACAAATGTGCAAATACTCATCACAGGAATAATAAATATCACATTAATCCTAAAAGTAATTCTTTCTCTGCTGGGAGGGCTTGACATCTGGAAATATATTTTAGGAGGTATAGATTCAGTGCCAAGAGAACATGTCTGAAACTTCTAGCATAAGCACTATTCTTCCATTTAATTATTAATAAAATAGTAGCTGACACTTACAGAAGGCTTACCATGGGTGCCAAGCATTGTTCTAAACTTCTGTATATATTAAGTCATTTAATTTTCAAACAACTCTATGGGTAGTGTGCAAAAACAAGAAATATATATATTGTCTCTGCCCCAAGTTTCTGGCACAGAGCTCCCCAAATCCTTGAAATTTCCCAAGTGATAAGAGCACTGGGAACATCCTTTGTGCTAATGAGGCAGATCTAGGTGAGCTCCTAGATGACTCTTGGATGGGGACCAGACACCAGAAAGGCCAAACCATGAATAGAAGCTTGAATTTATCAACCCTCTTCCCACCCACTTCTCCAGGAAGATAGATAATAACTGATGATACCTATGAGAGGAAGCCTTCCCAATTGGAAAATGCATCCATGTACCAGGAGGGTGATACATTCCAACTCCAGAGGGACTAAGCTGCTGTGCTCAGCACTCCCCCCACCCCAGACCTCACCCTATGTATCTCCTCACCTATTTATCTGTATCCTTTATCAAATCCTTTCATAAATCGGTAAATGTAAGTGTTTTCCTGAGTTCTAAGGAAATGGCAACCCACTCCAGTGTTCTTGCCTGGAGAATCCCAGGGATGGGGCAGCCTGGTGGGCTGCTGTCTATGGGGTCGCATAGAGTCAGACACAACTGAAGTGACTTAGCAGCAGCAGCAGCATAAGCTACTTTAGCAAATAATTGAATCTGAGGGGCAGGAGATCATGGGAACCTCTGATTTGTATCCAAATTGAACAGAAGTTGTGGGTAACCTGGGACTTAATACTTGTGATTGACTTTTGAAGTAGGATGGGTGCACTCTCAAGGCACTGAGTGCTTAAACTGTGGGATCTGACACTGTCTTCAGGTAGATGGTGTCTGAATTGAGTTAAATTGTAGGTCACCGATGACCAGGCCAAGTTTGATGCATGAAACAGGGTACTCAAAGCCCACTGGGACTCACAGTCCACTGGGACGACCCAGAGGGATGGGATGGGGAGGGAGGTTGGGGGGGTAGGTTTAGGATGGGGGACACATGTACACCTGTGGCTGATTCATGTCAATGTATGGCAAAAACCACCACAATATTATAAAGTAATTAGCCTCCAATTAAATTAATTTTAAAAAATTTAAAAAAATTGTAGGTCACCAAACTGGAGTCACAGCTTGGTGTGGGAAAAAAAAAAAAACCCTGTGCATTTGGTGACAGGAAGTGTCAGAATTCTCGTGAATGTGATTGAAGTAGGAGACTTAAAGAGAAATGTAAAGACTAAGTTTTTGCAACATAGGTAGATGCTCTTGTTTTCATTTTACTGATGAATAAACCAAGGTCCAAAGAGATCAAATGACTAGGCCAAAGTAATACAGCTACTTAGTTGCACAGCAGGTCTTCCCACTCAGGCAAGTCTGGTAGCCAAACCACTGGTGTTAACCAGTTTTGGGCTCTAGGCACTTGAAAAAAGGCTTCCAGCTGAGCACTCAAGGCAGTACTTTTCACTCTACACCTGAATAGGAACACTTGTACTATTTTAAACCCTCCAGTTCCACACTGATATTGAACCTGAAGAGTAAATTGAGTTAATATAGCCCTCCAAGACAAGAAACTAGTCTCTCTCTCCTTCTCTCCTTTCCTCTGTGTTCTTTATTATAAGACATTCCAGAAGCAGAGATCCTCAGTCAGTTCAGTTCAGTCTCTCAGTTGTGTCCGACTCTTTGTGACCCCATGGACTGCAGCATGCCAGGCCTCCCTGTCCATCAGCAACTCCCGGAGCTTGCTCAAACTTAAGTCCATTGAGTTGGTGATGCCATTCAGCCATCTCATCCTCTCTTGTCCTCCTCCCCTCCTGCCTTCAATCTCTTTCTCCCCAGGAGGCCAGTAGGGTTTAGGGATCTCATAATTTGTCTGTGGTAGGTGGTGACACTGACCAGAGGTGATGATGGTGGTGGTAATGAAGATTGGGATGAGAGAACAATAGTAACACCAATTTTGCCATGAGAGAAACCAGTGAGTGGATCAGAGACCAGAAGTTCCAACACTTGAGTTCTTGTACAGAAAGGTAGCGCCAGCTGGAATCTGGGTTAATAACACCTTCATTTGTGTCCTGTTATCCTGTGATTGTGGTCTTGGTGAGGAAACAAAGACAAAGGAATTGTTCAGTAGAGGGTGAGAGGGGAGTTTCTCAGCATTCCCCCCATCTAATTTCAGGCTCCCACCCTTGAGGTCTTCTGTAGCCCCGGGGACCACAAGCCCAGTGTCTCCAGCAGAGGCAGTACCTGGCACTAACAGACATCTTTCCCCCTTTTTACCCATGTTTAAATTTTCTACCAGAATGTCCCCCATTCTAGTTGGTGGGGGAGGGGTCTTGGTGTTTAGGTTTCTTGCTAAAAGGTGCCATCAGGTAGCCCCAGGGACTCTGGGTCAAAGATCCCTGCCTGGGGAGATCTTGCTTCCAGAGAGTCAACTACGCTCGCGCTCGGCGTGGCTGCTGCTGTCCTTGGTGCTGCTGCTGTATCCTGGGGCCCAGAGCTTCCTCTGTTGACAGATTCAGTTATTATAGCTCTATCACCCTCAGAGAAACACCCTACTTCTGGCTGGTTCCAGCCAGTGCTTGACTATTTTAGCAATAACAGGCATGTCTGGCCACAGGGAAACACAGTATAGCACAGGGGCTAGACTCAATATTTTGTAATAATCCATAGTTGAAGAGAATGTAAGAAAAGTATATATTTATATATACGTATAACTGAATCACTCTACCAAAAATCTGAAACACAATACTGTAAATCAGGTATATTACGATAAATTTTTCTTAAATGGCAAAAATTTGTGACCAGGACAGGTGCTGACTGATGAAGGATGACATAAGCCTGAGATGTTATGGAAGGTGCTGAGGGAGTCTGGGGGATATAGAAGGGATGGGGAATGTTTTCTGAATGCCGAGTTTGTACCAGACATTTGGTGCCATGTTGAACTTTTAAAAACTTTGAATTTTTATTTGATTATGAAATATTTAACACACATTGACATATAGAGACAACCATGTGTGTGCTTGGTCCATTTTGTACTTGCTTCCATCTCTTCTGTGGTCTTTCCAGTATCTGTACCTTAGACTCTTGCGGATACTTCTTGGAGCATCTGATGAAAATCCAAATGTTATTATTTAAAAATCAGATAAGCATAGCCACTTTTATAGCAGCATTATTCACAATAACCAGAGTGAAAGCAACCCAAGGGTGTGCTGACAGATATATGAGTAAATGAAACATGGCACAAACAAACACTGGAACACTATTCAGCCTTAAAAATTAAGGAAATTCTGACATATGCTACAAGATGCATGAAACTTGAGCCCGTTATGCTAAATGAAATAAAAGTTGGCCACAAAAGGATAAACCTTGCATGATTCCACTTACAGGAAGTCCCTAGAATAGTCAGATTCATAGAGATAGAAAGTAGATGGTGTTTAATGGGAGCTGGGAGGTAAAAATGGGGAGTTACTGTTCAATGGGCATAGAGTTTCAGTTTTGTAAAACAAGTGTTTTAGAGATGGAGTGTGTTTGCACCGTAGTGTGAATGTACTTAATGACACTGAATGGCACACATAAAAATGGTTGCTAAGTTGCTTTAGTCTTGTCCAACTCTGTGTGACCCCATAGACGGCACCCCACCAGGCTCCCCCATCCCTGGGATTCTCCAGGCAAGAACACTGGAGTGGGTTGCCATTCCCTTCTCCAATGCATGAAAGTGAAAAGTCAAAGTGAAGTCGTGTCCAACTCTTAGTGACCCCATGGACTGCATGGACTTAAAAATGGTTAAGGTGGCAAATTTTATGTTATGTGTATTTTGCCACAATTGGAAAAAAACAATCAGATGAGCAAGCAAACTGAAACCCAGAGATGGTTGTGACAAAAATTTTGATGTATTTCTTGTTTTTATTCATTCTCACATTTGTGTTATTCAGTCATTTCGGTTCAGTTGCTCAGTCGTGTACGACTCTTTGCGACCACATGAATCACAGCACTCCAGGCCTCCCTGTCCATCACCAATTCCCAGAGTTCACTCAAACTCATGTCCATCGAGTCAGTGATGCCATCCAACCATCTCATTCTCTGTCGTCCCCTTCTTCTCCTGCCCCCAATCCCTCCCAGCATCAGGGTCTTTTCCAATGAGTCAACTCTTCGCATGAGGTGGCCACAGTACTGGAGTTTCACTTTTAGCATCAGTCCTTCCAATGAACACCCAGGACTGATCTCCTTTAGGATGGACTGGTTGGATCTCCTTGCAGTCCAAGGGACTCTCAAGAGTCTTCTTCAATACCACAGTTCAAAAGCATCAATTCTTCAGCACTCAGCTTTCTTTATGGTCCAACTCTCACATCCATACATGACCACAGGAAAAACCGTAGCCTTGAATAGATGGATCTTTGTTGGCAACGTAATGTCTCTGCTTTTGAATATGCTATCTAGGTTGGTCATAACTTTCCTTCCAATGAGTAAGCATCTTTAAATTTCATGGCTGCAGTCACCATCTGCAGTGATTTTGGAGCCCCCCAAAATTAAGTCTGACACTGTTTCCACTGTTTCCCCATCTATTTCCCATGAACTGATGGGACCAAATACCATGATCTTTGTTTTCTGAATGTTGAGTTTTAAGCCAACTTTTTCACTCTCCTCTTTCACTTTCATCAAGAGGCTTTTTAGTTCCTCTTCACTTTCTGCCATAAGGGTGGTGTCATCTGCATATCTGAGGTTATTGCTATTTTTCCCAGCAATCTTGATTCCAGCTCGTAAGCCCAAAAATATAAAGTCTGACACTGTTTCCACTGTTTCCCCATCTATTTCCCATGAAGTGATGGGACCAGAGGCCATGATCTTCGTTTTCTGAATGTTGAGCTTTAAGCCAACTTTTTCATTCTCCTCTTTTAATTTCATCAAGAGGCTTTTTAGTTCCTCTTCACTTTCTGCCATAAGGGTGGTGTCATCTGCATATCTGAGGTTATTGATATTTCTCCCGGCAATCTTGATTCCAGCTTGTGTTTCTTAACAGTCCAGCATTTCTCATGATGTACTCTGCATATAAGTTAAATAAGCAGGGTGACAATATACAGCCTTGACGTACTTCTTTTCCTATTTGGAACCAGTCTGTGGTTCCATGTTCAGTTCTAACTGTTGCTTCCTGATCTGCATACAGATTTCTCAAGAGGCAGGTTATGTGGTCTGGTATTCCCATCTCTCTCAGAATTTTCCACAGTTTATTGTGATCCACACAGTCAAAGGCTTTGGCATAGTCAATAAAGCAGAAGTAGATGTTTTTCTGGAAATCTCTTGCTTTTTCCATGATCCAGCAGATATTGGCAATTTGATTTCTGGTTCCTCTGCCTTTTCTAAAACCAGCTTGAACCTCAGGAAGTTCACAGTTCACATATTGCTAAAGCCTGACTTGGAAGATTTTGAGCATTACTTTACTAGCATGTGAGATGAGTGCAATTGTGTGGTAGTTTGAGCATTCTTTGGCATTGTCTTTCTTTGGGATTGGAATGAAAACTGACCTTTTCCAGTCCTGTGGCCACTGCTGAGTTTTCCAAATTTGCTGGCATATTGAGTGCAGCACTTTCACAGCATCATCTTTCAGGATTTGTAATAGCTCTACTGGAATTCCATCATCTCCTCTAGCTTTGTTCGTAGTGCACATTCTTATATGATGGTAATCAGCAAGTCCTACAAATCAGGGTTTATATATATATATATATGTATATTTTTTTCCCCTCCTGGAGGGTCTGACAACTGGTAAATATAAGCCAGCACATTACTCCATGTATTGCTTCCTCAGGATTCTTTGGCTGACCTTTTCTTTGAAAATGCTTTGGGGGAGTGATTTTACATACCAGCATTTATTCCCTTAAGTTCAGGAACATAATGTAAACCTTTAGGGTTTGTCTCTTAGAGTCCCTTGCTTTGGGGGCATGGGAAGGGAAGTAGAATACAAACATAATGGCAAACTTACCACAAAATTCCTTACTGTCAGCATCGAAGGTCATTTTCTTAGGCCTTTCTTATAAGAATAGACTCCTGACCCCTCTAGGGCCTCCTTAGCATTTTGCTTGAACTTGTGTAAGACTAGATGGAAAATGAATAATTTAAAAGCCAGACTTTGGAAAATATAATAGCTGTTATTTGTTTTAGTTGTGACTAATACTACTGTTTCTGGGGGCAAATAATATCACAGCAATTATTATTATTATTGTTTTATTATTATCACACAAATAGCTCCCATTGATTCCAGGACTACTCCAAGGGCTTTCTGCACACTATAAATTTTCACTCCATTAATCTTCACAACACTTATTATTACAATAATAATAAGGTACTATTATTAACCTCACTTTATAGATAAGAAAACAGAAGCACACAGAGACTGAGTTACTTGCCCTAAATCAATCTAGAATATATGTATTGTTAATCAGTCTGTTCAGTCCTCAGAGGAAATAAGAATTAGTACTCTCTGAATTCATCCTGCCTCTGTATGCAGAGTATAGCACATGTAAGACTCATTTATATCATACAGCAACTTCTGATTTAGGTACTGTTACTTTATTTCACAAACTGAAAGTGCTATATGTGGAATATCCTGAGTATGAGCTTGCATTAGTAAAAGATGAGTCTAATATTTGAAATGGTTATGCATGACCTCAAAATTCACATTTTTATAGTTCACCACAGTTCTTCAGTAGGAACTGACTGTAAGTCTTTTTAACCTCTTCATAGAGTATCCTAGTCTCAGTACTATTATATGAAAAATTACTTAATTAATATTGAATACTGAGACTACTTGAGAAATTAATATACAAAGCATAGAAATAATATTAAAAGAAAGGGAGAGGTATACCATTAAGAATCCTAATATTTGAGAAATAAGACTTAATATGTATTGAGTGTTACGGTATGTTGGGTATTGTTCTAAATACATCCTATTTCATATTTATAAAGAATTCTAATACAGAGTTTCAAATAGTATTACACTGCTAGCTTCTGATCTGTATATGTTAGAATTACCTATTTGTTTAACAACTGGTTAGATTTCTTACTCCTCCCTCCTCATGCCATGTGCTTAGCTCCTCTCCCTCATATACTACACTCTGAGAGCATCTGCAATGGTTAGTTTGATGTGTCAAATTGACTGGGCAATAGGGCACCCAGATAGCTGGTGAAACATTATTCTAGGTATTTCTATAAATGTGTTTTGGGAGGGAGTAACATTCAACTTGGTAGATGGCATAAAGTGGATGGTTTTCCTAATGTTGGTATGCCTCATCTAATCAATTAAGGGTCTGTACAGAACAAAAAAGACTGACGCTTTCAAGTAGGACTCTCTGATGGCTTTCATGCTTTTAAACTGTGGTGTTGGAGAAGACTCTTGAGAGTCCCTTGGACTGCAAGGCAATCCAACCAGTCCATCCTAAAGGAAATCAGTCTTAAATATTCAATGGAAAGACTGATGCTGAAACTGAAACTCCAATACTTTGGCCACCTGATGTGAAAAACTGACTCATTGGAAAAGACCCTAATGCTGGGAAAGATTGAAGGTGGGAGGAGAAGGGGACAGCAGAGGATGAGATGGTTGGATGGCATCACTGACTCAATGGACATGAGTTTGAGTTAGCTCCAGGAGTTGGTGAAGGACAGGGAAGCCTGGCGTACTGCAGTCCATGGGGTTGCAAAGAGTCGGACATAATGAGCAACTGAATTGAACTGGGTCACTCGGTTTTTCCTGCTTTCATATTTGTTGAGTATTGACTCCTCCTGTGTCTTCAAAAAGGTAGTTTTTTTACTAGAACTAAACCATTGGGTCTCCTAGTTTTCCAGCTTGCCAACTCACTCGGCAAATCTTGAGACACACCAGTCTCCATAATTGTGTGAATTAATTCCTTATAAAAATATTTCTTTCAGTTCAGTTCTCTGCTTTTTAATATGCTATCTAGGTTGGTCATAACTTTCCTTCCAAGGAGTAAGCCTCTTTTAATTTCATGGCTGCAATCACCATCTGCAGTGATTTTGGAGCCCCCCAAAATAAAGTCAGCCACTGTTTCTACTGTTTCCCCATTTATTTGCCATGAAGTGATGGGACCAGATGCCATGATCTTAGTTTTCTGAATGTTGAACTTTAAGCCAACATTTTCACTCTCTGCTTTCACTTTCATCAAGAGGCTCTTTAGTTCTTCTTCACTTTCTGCCATAAGGGTGGTGTCATCTGCATATCTGAGGTATTGATCTTTCTCCCAGTAATCTTGATTTCAGTTTGTGCTTCTTCCAGCCCAGAATTTCTCATGATGTACTCTGCATATAAGTTAAATAAGCAGGGTGACACACTTCTTTTCCTATTTGGAACCAGTCTGTTGTTTCATGTTCAGTTCTAACTGTTGCTTCCTGGATGGATATAGATATATATCAGTTCAGTTCAGTTCAGTCATTCAGTCGTGTCTGACTCTTTGCGACCCCATGAATCGCAGCACGCCAGGCCTCCCTATTCATCACCATCTCCCGGAGTTCACTCAGACTCATGTCCATCGAGTCTGTGATGCCATCGAGCCATCTCATCCTCGGTCGTCCCCTTCTCCTCCTGCCCCCAATCCCTCCCAGCATCACAGTCTTTTCCAATGAGTCAACTCTTCACATGAGGTGGCCAAAGTACTGGAGTTTCAGCTTTAGCATCATTCCTTCCAAAGAAATCCCAGGGCTGATCTCCTTCAGAATGGACTGGTTCGATCTCCTTGCAGTCCAAGGGACTCTCAAGAGTCTTCTCCAACACCACAGTTCAAAAGCATCAATTCTTCAGCACTCAGCCTTCTTCACAGTCCAACTCTCACATCCATACATGACCACAGGGAAAACCATAGCCTTGACTAGACAGACCTTAGTCAGCAAAGTAATGTCTCTGCTTTTGAAAATGCTATCTAGGTTGGACATAACTTTTCTTCCAAGGAGTAAGCGTCTTCTAATTTCATGGCTGCAGTCAGCATCTGCAGTGATTTTGGAGCCCCAAAAAATAAAGTCTGACACTGTTTCCACTGTTTCCCCATCTATTTCCCATGAAGTGATGGGACC
>SJYT01077310.1:82968-136825 GCA_006410635.1 Cephalophus harveyi
ATGTGTATAAGAGACAGTATATGATGAAGTTTGAAAAATTTTATTAGGAAACCCTTTTTGAAGAACTGTCCAACCTAAAAAAGCATTTAAAATTCAATGATATTCCATAAGAAAATTTTAAAACCAAAGAGTAGGTGTGAGTGACAGGCAACCTGCAACCAACATTTAAGGAGAAACTTTCTAAAAGTAGAGCTGATTATCAATAAGAATAAAATATTGTAAAGTAATTAGCCTCCAATTAAAATATATAAATTTAAATTTTAAAAATTAAAAAAAAATAAAATTAGCTAGCTTTTACCAAATACTTACTACATACCAAATACCATGTTAAGAGCCTTAATATCTTATTCAAAGTATCAAGGTTTATTAACATTAACATCATTTTTCCTTTGCTAATTCTTGATGTAGTTATTATTTGAACACAGAATGGTTCCAAGGCCACTGAAACAATGTATAACTCTGCCTCCAACAGCTTAGACATAATATGTCAGGCATAGGGAGATGAGAGTATGGGGAGGTCACCAAAAATCCTGGAAAACAAAAAAACAACTTGACAAAAAGAAAGTAGAGCTCTGAAAGATCAGTGTGCAGAAATGACTGTAAGAAAAACATCTTTGGACACCATCAGTTCAGTTCAGTTCAGTCGCTCAGTCGTGTCCGACTCTTTGCGACCCCATGAATCGCAGCACTCCAGGCCTCCCTGTCCATCACCAACTCCCAGAGTTCACTCAGATTCACGTCCATCGAGTCAGTGATGCCATCCAGCCATCTCATCCTTGGTCGTCCCCTTCTCCTCCTGGTCCCAATCCTTCCCAGCATCAAAGACTTTTCCAATGAGTCAACTCTTCGCATGAGGTGGCCAAAGTACTGGAGTTTCCGCTTTAGCATCATTCCTTCCAAAGAAATCCCAGGGTTGATCTCCTTCAGAATGGACTGGTTGGCTCTCCTTGCAGTCCAAGGGACTCTCGAGTCTTCTCCAACACCACAGTTCAAAAGCATCAATTCTTTGGTGCTCAGTCTTCTGCACAGTCCAACTCTCCCATCCATACATGTCTACTGGAAAAACCATAGCCTTGACTAGATGGACCTTAGTCGGCAAAGTAATGTCTCTGCTTGTCAATATGCTATCTAGGTCGGTCATAACTTTTCTTCCAAGGAGTAAGCATCTTTTAATTTCATGGCTGCAGTCACCATCTGCAGTGATTTTGGAGCCCCCCAAAATAAAGTCTGACACTGTTTCCACTGTTTCCCCATCTATTTCCCATGAAGTGATGGGACCGGATGCCATGATCTTCGTTTTCTGAATGTTGAGCTTTAAGCCAACTTTTTCACTCTCCTCTTTATATATTAAATATGTATGCATGAAAATACTCTGAAAATAAATATGCCAAAATGTTATTGGTGATTGTAATGGGACTGTGGATAATTTTAAGTCTGACTTTTTCTATCTACCTATACTTTTCAAGTGATCTCTCATCGACATATTACTTTCATATTTTTTTAAAAATAAAATTAAAAAATAGATCCAGAAATGCATACAATGTAGACATACAGCCAGGAAAATGTGTGTTTCAGTTTAGAAAATAAATTCCTTAATAATTCCAAATAAATAAATAAAAATAAAAGCTTTTTTTTTTTTTTTTTAAAGAAAGACATCTTGGAATCAGGCCTATCATTCCCAAGGCTGCCAAAGGATGAAAGAATTAAAAGATGAATTAAAATAGTATAACACCTTTCATATTTTGATTTCTACAACAAAAGTATTTATAGCCAGCATTGATTGAGAGACCATGTATGTAGCATTGTGCTAGGTATTTTGCATGCATTATCTCAAAATATCCTACTGCATCTAGTAGCATAAGTACTATCACTATCCTCACTTTACAAGTAAAGAAACTAAAGTTTCAAAACTTTAAGTACATGCTCATGGTGTACATTTAATAAGTCAGGAAGCCCCACATCAAAGCTGGACTTACCTGAATGCAGGGTCACATGAATGCTTCAACCACCAAGCTATATTCATCACATTATTTTATATTCATGCATTCCTTTGAGTCTCACAGCAACCTTGTAAAATGCAGTGACTAACTTAAAAACTGAAACTCAGAAATATTAAGGGACAACTCTAAGTCATATAAATAATATTCAAACGCCATTTTGATCATACTGATGGCTAAAGGTATATGAAACACACATTAAATGAAATACTTTCAAAGTAAATGATCTCCCAGAAAAGT
Source organism: Cephalophus harveyi (assembly GCA_006410635.1). Classification (NCBI taxonomy): domain Eukaryota; kingdom Metazoa; phylum Chordata; class Mammalia; order Artiodactyla; family Bovidae; genus Cephalophus; species Cephalophus harveyi. The sequence continues at coordinate 85,206 of SJYT01077310.1, forward strand.
GTATAGTCTACCTGCTTTGTTGAAAAATTATTCTCAATTATATACCCAATAAAATATTCTTTTGTGATATTTCCAATACTAAGCAGTTGTTTGCTTCTCGCTAAGATCATTGTATACTTATCATTTGAAATATCCAGGTACTCATTGATGAGTTCATTGAAAATAGCATTCATGAAATAACAGAATTAGTCAGCATTGATTTGCTTTTATTCCAAAAGAAAACAATAACTAAAAGACATGCATAACAAATATAATGTATTTTTGAACATACTTAATGTTCAAGCTGGTTTTAGAAAAGGCAGAGGAAGCAGAGATCAAGTTGCCAATGTCTGCTGGATCATGGAAAAAGCAAGAGAGTTCCAAAAAAGCGTCTATTTCTGCTTTACTGACTATGCCAAAGACTTTGACTGTGTGGATCACAATAAACTCTGAAAAATTCTGAAAGAGATGGGAATACCAGACCACCTAACCTGCCTCTTGAGAAATCTGTATGCAGGTCAGGAAGCAACAGTTAGAACTGCACATGGAACAACAGACTGGTTCTAAATAGGAAAAGGAGTCCAACAAGGCTGTATATTGTCACCCTGCTTATTTAACTTATATGCAGAGTACATCATGAGAAATGCTGGACTGGAAGAAACACAAGCTGGAATCAAGATTGCCGGGAGAAATATCAATAACTTCAGATATGCAGATGACACCACCCTTATGGCAGAAAGTGAAGAGGAACTAAAAAGCCTCTTGATGAGAGTGAAAGAGGTGAGTGAAAAAGTTGGCTTAAAGCTCAACATTCAGAAAACGGAGATCATGGCATCTGGTCCCATCACTTCTTGGGAAATAGATGTGGAAACAGTGTCAAGCTTTATTTTTGGGGCTCCAAAATAACTGTAGATGGTGATTGCAGCCATTAAATTAGAAGACACTTGCTCCTTGGAAGAAAAGTTATGACCAACCTAGATAGCATATTCAAAAGCAGAGACATTACTTTGCCAACAAATGTCCATCTATACAAGGCTATTGTTTTTCCAGTGGTTAAGTATGGATGTGAGAGTTGGACTGTGAAGAAAGCTGCACACCAGAGAATTGGTGCTTTTGAATTGTGGTGTTGGAGAAGACTCTTGAGAGTCCCTTGGACTGCAAGGAGATCCAACCAGTCCATTCTGAAGGAGAACAACCCTGGGATTTCTTTGGAGGGAATAATGCCAAAGCTGAAACTCCAGTACTTTGGCCACATCATGCGAAGGGTTGACTCATTGGTTAAGACTCTGATGCTGGGAGTGATTGGAGGCAGGAGGAGAAGGGGACGACAGAGGATGAGATGGATCACTGATTTGATGGACGTGAGTCTGAGTGAACTCCGGGAGTTGGTGATGGACAGAGAAGCCAGGCTTGACTGCTATTCATGGGGTTGCAAAGAGTTGGACACAACTGAGAGACTTAGTGGAACTGAACTGAACTTCTAATAGCTCTCTGGTTTTAGGAAAATTATTGAAATTTTAAGATCTTCAGCTTATTTATTTTTAAAGTATCAGAAATAATAGTATCTGTCTTGTTAAGGTTATTATAAGGGCCAGATAATGTGAAAAGTACTTAGCAGAATACCTAGAATATAGTAAATGCTCAATAAATGTTAGCTGATATTTACTACTAATAACACTATTGTATAAAATTTACAGCCAGCTTCCCCTCATTTCCTCTGAATCTACTTCCTTATTCTTCATCCATTTGGAGTTCTGAATCTCTCCCACAGTCATAGTACATTTTCAGTCCCTTCTCTGTCCTCTATTTACTTGGTGATTCAGACTCTCTTTGACATCTATTTACTTCATCCCTTGTTTCCATGTTCAGTCTCCCCTGTAGCTCCAAACTGTCCCCAGGTGAGCAACTGTTTACATAACCCCAGTCCCTCTTCATCAGGAATAGCCTTTTACTTTTCTTTCTCCACCTCATGTAAGTATGGACATAATTCTGGATATGCTGCTTGGTAGCTAGGAATCCAGAATACAGAAAAGCTTATGGATAGGACTGCCTAGAAGTGAAAAGAAGATCTTTGAGAAGCAAATAACTAGGATTAAAAAAGAAAAAAATAGTATCAATTATGCCATAACAACAATAAAACCCAGATCTTAAAGCAGCAAATATTAATTTATTTCTTGCTCAGATTTCATAGCCATCTTGCAGGGCAGAGGTGCAGCTTGACATTGTTTTTAATCAGGGACCCAGGTTGATGAAGTATCCACATTTGGAACTTCATCTATTACCATGTGAAGAGTAAAGGAACAGTCATCACATAGATATAACACAAGATGCTTCAACTTACATGTCATTAATGTGAGCAAGGCACATGCCCATGCCCAACTGCTAGAGTTAGAAGTTCTATCCTACTATCTGTCTGAAATATGAATAACCAGCTCTGTTGATTACAAAATTTTAAACAAATAGAATGGACTGTGAGCTGAGAGCATAAAACTTACTTAATGAGTTTTTATATTCACCCCTTCAGATAAAAAATCTTGCCATAGTAGCTATACACCAACTGCTTTTATAATGAATAAGTGACCTCATATATCATATTGTAAAAATGAATCCAAATGGATTATGCTAACAGATGCAATATCCAATGCTAATAGAATTAATATTTAAGTTTTAGAAGAGGTTATTTACCTTAGAATGCCGATGTACACATTCTTTTTGTTTTTAAAATTCTAAATATTAAAATTCTTCAGTTCAAATCTTGAGCATATCAGAGTTTTCTATGAAGTCTTTTACCATTCAGTGTAATGTAAAGCACTCTTGGGACTCTGCCAAAGCTTGTCATTGAGATCTTCTGAAATTATTCTAGATTTTAATTACTTAACTTGGTTTAGGAGAACACTTACAAACAAAGTTGTTAATCATGTGCACTGTAGTATTATGAAGGAATTTAATGTTTTTTTCTCCCTGTGGTATATCAGGTGTCATGTTAGCATGCTGTGATCATTACTCTGAGTGCATGTTTTAATTCTCTTCTCTCCTCACCAATGTACACCTCCTCCTAGGCTTGTAACATAAAGCCCAATTTCTATTTGCCTGTTCCCATTTCTGGAGAAAATTATTATATAGTAAAAATATTGAGTTTCTACTATGACTTCATTCCAGTGGGTTTTATATTCATATGCTTGAACTCATTGAATGAGTCATGAATGAATGGATACATACTGAAAGCACCCTGAATAGATGTTGCAAACCATTAAAACTGAGGATTGATGAAGAGCAATTACTGTTGTGTGATGAGGAGCTTCTTGACTTAGGAATCCTGTATATTTCTAAGTTATGTGAAAATAAGGGCTATAATGAAAGAGAAAGAAATTCAAAACACTTTTTCTTAAATAATATTACCAGTATACTTTGCAGTATTACAAGAGAAAATTATAAAGTGAACACTCTTTCATATAGACTTTTTACATAGTCTATGTTCCAAAATTTTACTTCGTTGACTTAATAGTTATGCTTGATATACTGGTCACTTAATTTCTTGTTCTTCATTCTTTAGTGATCAGGCTGCTAAGAAAGTTCACAGTTAAGCCACTCAGTTATGTCCGACTCTGTGACCCCATGGACTTCAGCATGTCAGGCTTCCCTGTCCATCCCCAACTCCCAGAATTTACTCAAACATGTCCATTGAGTGGGTGATGCCAGGCAACCATCTCATCCTCTGTCGTCCCTGTCTCCTTGAAGATATTTATAGCTTTTCTCTTTATAAATCTAGAGGTAAGGAATAGATAATTCAGCACACAGCAAAACTGAAGAATAAAATGTTTCCCTTTTCCTTATCTGGTCCTTTTCTCCATTATCAAATACAAGGTCATTTATTTTTCCTTATACTGGAGTCTTGCACTCTGCCCACCTCCCATGAAAAAATGACACTCTTTCCATTAAAACTTTTACAATCTGGTTTTTTTTTCCCCTCTTCCTGTAGCTTGTATTTCCCAAATATGTCTGAAAATCTGTCACAGCATATTGATGGCTAGTGCTGTTTTTAGTTGTTATCCTTTCCATGAGGAAATTTTATTAGGAGCATTTGGAATTTTAATCTAAATATGAGACAAATAAAAAGGCATTCGATTGTGAATGTTTGTAATTCTCTGATTTCCAAGGAGGAGTCTTCTTGCTTGAAGGTTAAGACCCCAAAAGTTTTATGTTCTGTGGTACCTGGGAATGACGGAAAAAGAAATATTGAACAAGGCAGAGACTACATGGGTCTATATAATAAAGAGCCAAACCAGAGAGGATAGAGACAAGGGACTCTGCAGAAACTTACATTAGAGCAGAGTGGTTACCTGCAAAAGATTCAAAAGCAAAGAGAGAAGTGAGAAGGATAAAGAGAAAGGGGGAGAGGGAGAGAGAGAGAAGACTATCAGGAATCAAAGAGAGGTCATCAAGGCAGATCCTTTAGACATTAAATGATGATAATGAAAACTTGTGAACAATTTTATGCCAATAATTTTGACCTCTGCATTTCTGTGGATATGTACTTAGTAGGAGAAATGCTGAGCCATGTTTTTAGCTTTATTATGAATATACAGTAATTTTATTAAGTTGATACACTTTTTACATGTCCATAAGCTGAATATGATAGTTCTACTCCTATACATCCTTCCCAAAAGTTAATATTGTTAGTATCTCTAATTATACCCATCCTGATGGATGTGTACAGGTATAGAATTTTGACTTGAATTTGTGCTTCCCTGGTATTAATGAAGTTGAGCACCCTTTTGTACGTTGGTAAGTTGGATTTTTTTTTTTTCTATGATGTGCTAATTTTTGTCTCCTGCCCATTGTCTAATAGGATGCCTGTCTTCTCTTTACTTATTTGTACAAGTCTTATTCATATTCTTCATACAAGTTATTTGTGAATTATATTCACTATTAAAAATATGCTTTCTAACTCTGTGTATTGCCTTTTCATTCTCTAAATCCTATCTTATGATGAATAATGTTCCTAATTTTGCTTTTTATTTAATGATTTTATTTATAGTTATTAAATTTGATATGTCATTTGGGAATCTTGGCATATCCCAAGGTCATGAACATCTTTGGACTCTATGGGAGAGGAAGAGGGTGGGATGATTTTTGAGAATGGCATTGAAACATGTAAACTAACATGTAAGAACGAAGCACAAGCCTATGTTCGATACAGGATACAGGATGCTTGGAGCTGGTGCACAGGGATGAGCCAGAGAGATGATGTGGGGTGGGAGGTGGGAGGGGGATTCGGGATTGGGAGCTAATATACACCCATGGTGGATTCATGTCGATGTATGGCAAAACCAATATGGTATTGTAAAGTAAAATAAAGTAAAAATAAAATTAAAAAAAAATAGCTCTAAAACCCACATTGAATTAATTTGGTTTATGATATGAAGAAGGAGCCAATATTAATATTTTATCCATATTAATTAGACTCTCCTTTTCTGACTGCTCTGTGAGGCTATCATCACAAGAACATGAATGCTGATGTGTATATGAAATTATTTCTGAACTCCTTAATTTATTTCATTGGTCTGTGTTTCTGTTATTGTTGTTCAGTCACTCAGTCATGTCCAACTTTTTGTGACCCCATCGACTGCAGCATACCAGAATGCTCTGTCCTTCACCATCACCCAGAGCTTTTTCAAGCTCATGTCCATTGAGTCAGTGATGCCATCCGACCATCTTGTCCTCTGTTGTCCCCTTATCCTCCTGATTTCAATCTTTCCCAGAATCAGAGTCTTTCCCAGTGAGTTGGCTCTTCACATCAAGTGGCCCAAGTATTAGAGATTCAGCATCAGTCCTTCCAAAGAATATTCAGGCTTGATTTCCTTTAGGGTCAACTGATTTGATCTCCTTGTTGTCCAATGGACTCTCTAGATTCTTCTCCAACACCACATTTCAAAAGCATCAATTCTTTGGTGTTCAGCCTTCTTTATTGTCCAGTTCTCACATCCACACATGACTAAGGGGGAATCTGCAGCTTTGACTCTATGGACATTTGTTAGCAAAGTAATGTCTCTGCTTTTAAGTATGCTGTCTAGGTTGTCATAGCTTCTCTTCCAAGGAGCAAGCATCTTTTATGTCATGGCTGCACCCACCATCTGCAGTGATTTTGGAGCCAAGAAAATAAAGTCTGTCACTGTTCCCATTATTTTCCCATCTATTTGCCAAGAACTGATGGGCCCCGATGCTATGATCTTAGTTTTTTGAAAGTTGAATTTTAAGCCAGCTATTTCACTCTCCTCTTTAACCTTCCCCAGGAGGCTTTTTAGTTCCCCTTTGCTTTCTGCCATAAGGGTGATGTCTTCTGTATATCTGAGGTTATTTGTTATATGTTTAAAATAAAACCTTATATTGGATAGTTTGTGCTACAACTTTCTATCTTCTTTAAAATTATCTTGACTGTTGTTTCCATATTTTTATATAAATCTAAGAACTAGCTTTTCAATTTTTCTAAAAAAAAAGAATAAACAGGATTTTTTTTTTTTAGAATTGCATTTCATTAACAGATCAAATTTGGGGAAAGAAAAATCTTTTGTGATACTAAAGTTCTGATTCTTAAATATTATATTTCCCTCCATTTGTTTAGTGTTATCCAAATTTTAAGTGATGTTTTATAATAATTACCTGACAGCTCTTTTGGTAGAATTATTCTAGGTATTTAATCAGGGATTTTCATAGCATCCTAGAAGAGCTGAATTATTGAGAGTATGAGTAAGAGGTAGCTGAATAATGGATGGAGAAAGACAAGGTGCTATAGGAGGGATTTAAACCACTGATAGAGCTTGAAGAAAACAGATTGTCAGAAAATGGGCATGCTTCAATATCACTCAGAAGTAATTTAGTATGATTAGCTATACCCATTAGCTATACACATTATTTGAATATAATTATTCAAATTTTTGTGATTATTTCTTGACATAAGGACTGTTATGTTAGAAAGCATGATAATAATCTTTATTTTCTTCCATGTTTAAGTTATTCTGTGAAAGATATTTTTTACTAAGAATTATATTTAGGCATTTTTCTTAAAACAAGAAAAATAAAATAATATACTACTAAACTGAAAAGTAACTTTCAGTTCAGTTCAGTCGCTCAGTCATGTCCGACTCTTTGCGACCCCATGAACCAAAGGACGCCAGGCCTCCCTGTTTATCCCAACTCCCGGAGTCCACCCAAACCCATATCTATTGAGTCAATGATGCCATCCAGCCATCCTCTGTCATCCCCTTCTCCTCCTTCCCTCAATCTTTCCCAGCATCAGGATCTTATCAAATGAGTTAACTCTTCATATCAGGTGGCCAAAATACTGGAGTTTCAGCTTTAACATCATTCCTACCAATGAACACCTAGGACTGATCTCCTTTAGGATGGACTGGTTGGATCTCCTTGCAGTCCAAGGGACTCCAACACCACAGTTCAAAAGCAGCAATTCTTCAGCACTCAGGTTTCTTTATGGTCCAACTCTCACATCCATACATGACCACTGGAAAAACCATAGCCTTGACTAGATGGACCTTTGTTGACAAAGTAATGTCTCTGCTTTTCAATATGCTATGTAGTTTGGTCATAACATTCCTTCCAATGAGTAATCATCTTTTAATTTCATGGCTGCAATCACCATCTGCAGTGATTTTGGAGCCCAGAAAAATAAAGTCAGCCACTGTTTCCCCATCTATTTGCCATGAAGTGATGGGACCAGATGCCATGAGCTTAGTTTTCTGAATGGTGCATTTTAAGCCAACTTTTCCCTCTCCTTTATCACTTTTATCAAGAGGTCCTTTAGTTCTTCACTTTCTGCCGTAAGGGTGGTATCATCTGCATATCTGAGATTATTAATATTTCTCCTGGCAATCTTGATTCCAGTTTGTGCTTCATCCAGCCCAGCGTTTCTCATGATGTACTCTGCATATAAGTTAAATAAGCGTGGTGACAATATCCAGCCTTGATGTACTCTTTTTCCTATTTGGAACCAGTCTGTTGTTCCATGTCCAGTTCTAACTGTTGGTTCCAGGCCTGCATATAGGTTTCTCAAGAGGCAGGTCAGGTATGGTCTAGTATGGTCTAGTATGCCCATCTCGTTCAGAATTTTCCACAGTTTATTGTGATCCACACTGTCAAAGGCTTTGGCATAGTCAATAAAGCAGAAATAGATGTTTTTCTGGAACTCTCTTGCTTTTTCCATGATCCAGCAGATGTTGGCAATTTGATCTCTGGTTGGTCTGCCTTTTCTAAAACCAGCTTGAACATCTGGAAGTTCATGGTTCACGTATTGCCGAAGCGTGGCTTGCAGAACATTGAGCATTACTTTACTATCATGTGAGATGAGTGCAACTGTGTGACAGTTTGAACATTCCTTGGCATTGCCTTTCTTTGGGACTGGAATGAAAACTGACCTTTTCCAGTCCTGTGGCCACTGCTGAGTTTTCCAAATTTGCTGGCATACTGAGTGTAGCACTTTCACAGCATCATCTTTCATGATTTGAAACAGCTCAACTGGAATTCCATCACCTCCACTAGCTTTGTTCATAATGATGCTTTCTAAGGCTCACTTGACTTCACATTCCAGGATGTCTGGTTCTAGATTAGTGATCACACCATCGTGATTATCCGGGTCGTGAAGATCTTTTTTGTACAGTTCTTCTGTGTATTCTTGCCACCTTTTCTTATTATCTTCTGCTTCTGTTNAGGCCCACTTAACTTCACATTTCAGGATGTCTGGCTCTAGATGAGTGATCACACCATCATGATTATCTGGGTCGTGAAGATCTTTTTTGTACAGTTCTTCCGTGTATTCTTGCCACCTCTTCTTAATATCTTCTGCTTCTGTTAGGTCCATACCATTTCTGTCCTTTATCGAGCCCATCTTTGCATGAAATGTTCCCTTGGTATGTCTAATTTTCTTGAAGAGATCTCTAGTCTTTCCCATTCTGTTCTTTTCCTCTATTTCTTTGCATTGATCGCTGAGGAGGGCTTTCTTATCTCTTCTTGCTATTCTTTGGAACTCTGCATTCAGATGCTTATATCTTTCCTTTTCTCCTTTGCTTTTTGCCTCTCTTCTTTTCACAGCTATTTGTAAGACCTCCCCAGACAGCTATTTTGCCTTTTTTGCATTTCTTTTCCATGAGGATGGTCTTGATCCCTGTCTCCTGTACAATGTCACCAACCTCATTCCATAGTTCATCAGGCACTCTATCTATCAGATCTAGGCCCTGAAATCTATTTCTCACTTCCACTGTCTAATCATAAGGGATTTGATTTAGGTCATACCTGAATGGTCTAGCGGTTTTCCCTGCTTTCTTCAATTTAAGTCTGAATTTCGTAATTCAGACTCTGTCCCCGGTAGACTCTTAACTCCCCATTCCTCCTCCCCTCCCCCAACCATCGCCTGGGCACCCTCCATTCTTCTTCCTGTCTATATGAATTTGATGACTCTCCTATCACACGGAAGCGGAATTACAGAGTATTTTTCTTTTCGTGATTGACTTATTTCATGCCTTCAAGGTTCATCCATGTTGTAGCAGGTACAGAGATACCTTCCTTTTAGAGTCTGAAAAGATTCCTTTTCTATATAGACTGCAGTTTACTTATCCATCCAACAATGGACACTTGGCTCTAGCATTAACTTAGCAAACATCTTTTGAGTGCCCCTGATGTAGCAGGAATGAGGTTTGCTGCTGGAGATAAGATTGCTGTTGAGGTAACTAGGGGGTCCCTGCCCTCCCAGAGGTGAAAGTGAAAGTGAAGTCGCTCAGTCGTGTTCAACTCTTTGCGACCCTGTGGTCGTAGCATACCAGGCTCCTCCGTCCACAGGATTCTCCAGGCAAAAATACTGGAGTGGGTTGCCATTTCCTTCTCCAGGGGATCTTCCTGACCCAGGGATCAAACCTGGGTCTCCTGCATTGAGATACTAAATTGTAATGCCTAGAAGGAATGGTTTACAAAGATACCAATGAAGAGACTGTTCTTAATTTATGTACCCTTCACAATTCTTAGTAAAACTTCTGGGCATCTGATTAAAAGTGAATGAAATGAGGGGCTTCCCTGGCAGTCCTGTGGCTGAGACTCCAGGCTTCCTCTGCGAGGGGCATGTGTTTGATCCCTGGTTGGGAAACTAGGATCCCACATGCTGCACAGCCTGGACAAAAATTTAAAAAAATTTTTTTCCAAAGAGTAAAATAAATACCAGAAATATAAATGGAAAAGCCTGCAAATCATCACACACAGTTTAAATCCGTGAAGGGTCCTCCTAATGGTGAATTTAAATTACAATGACAAACAGCCCTGCTCATCGCTGGCTGTAGTTTCTAGCTGCAGCAGTAGAGCTAGCCAGATCAGCTTTTTCCGTGTTCACCGGATAGGAAGCAGCAGTTTCTGGTTTTCTCTGGTGTGCCGGGGAACAGCCCCCCAGCTTCTGGCCGAGGCTCCAGAGGGCCCTGTGGGCCCCCGTGTCCCTGCACTCTGTGAGCCCACCATCCCCTTGCTGCCATGTATGCTTCACTCTGCAGGCATCTCATTAAACTGCAGTTTCAAAGCACCGTTTGGCTTAGCCCTGCATCCTATGATGTGTCTCCTTTACCAAGAGTGGTTGCTCTGCAGATTTCTGAACATGTCTGTCCTGACTTAGACAGAGGGCAGACAGGAGCCTCAACAGTCCCTGTCCTGTTCTGGCCATGTGTCCTTGGGTGCCGGTTGTCATTATATTCATTGATACATCTGGTCTTTGTTGTTGTTCAATGGCTAAGTCGTGTTGAACTCTTCATGACCCCATGGACTGCAGCACGCCAGGCTTCCCTGTCCTTCACTGGCTCCCAGAGTTAGCACAAACTCATGTCCATTGAGTCAGTGATGCCCTCCAACCGTCTTGTCTTTGGTCCTCCCCTGCTCCTCCTGCCCTCAATCTTTCCCAGCATCAGGGTCTTTTTCAGTGAGTCCACTCTTTGCATCAGGAGGCCAAAGTATTGGAGGTTTGGCTTTAGTATCAGTCCTTCCAATGATTATTCAGAGTTGGTTTCCTTTAGGATGGACTGGTTTGAGCTCCTTGCAATCCAAGAAATTCTGAAGAGTCTTCTCCAGCACCACAATTCAAAAGTACCAATTCTTCGGGGCTCAGCCTTCTTTATGGTCCAGCTCTCACATCCATACATGACTCCTGGAAAAACCATAGCTTTGACTATAAGGACCTTTGTAGGCAAAGTGATGTCTTTACCAGATAAAGACAGTAAATAAATGTAAAGAAATCTGCTATGCAGGAGACCCGGGTTTGATCTCTGAGTTGGAAAGATCTCCTGGAGAAGGGCATGGCTACCCACTCCAGTATTCTTGCCTGGAGAATTCCATGAACAGAGGATCCTGGTGGGCTACAGTCCATGGGGTCTCAAAGAGTTGGACACAATTGAGTGCCTAACACACACACACACACACACACACACACACACACGCATCAGGTCTCTGAATTGTTCTAAGTCTCCCTCTTGTGGGCCATCTATGAAATAGAACACACCAACTACTTTTCGGAGAAGGCAATGGCACCCCACTCCAGTACTCTTGCCTGGAAAATCCCATGGACGGAGGAGCCTGGTAGGCTGCAGTCCATGGGGTCGCTGAGTCAGACACAACTGAGCAACTTCACTTTGACTTTTCACTTTCATGCATTGGAGGAGGAAATGGCAACCCACTCCGGTGTTCTTGCCTGGAGAATCCCAGGGATGGTGGAGCCCAGTGGGCTGCCATCTGTGGGGTCGCACAGAGTCGGACACGACTGAAGCGACTTAGCAGCAGCAGTAGCAGCAGCAACTACTTTTAATAGATACTGTGAAGAATCTTGCCGATGATAAAGAATCGATTTCTGTGAACCCTAAGAGCTGAATAGGACATCTCACTAATTTTATTTCAAAATACTGCAAGCTTATAAAAGTGTAGAGAATAATATAAAAATATTCATGCATCCACACACCGACTTTATCAATTCTTACCATTTTACCCCATATTTACTTTAGATATTTTTAAAAATAAAATAGATATAGCTGAAGGCTGTGTATTTCCCTTGTTGCACACACACAGAGAATAAGATAACCATTAGTCTGAATTTGTATGTGAGTCTTCCATACATATTTTTGCTGAAGCTGAAACTCCAACACTTTGGTCACCTGTGTGAAGAACTGACTCATTGGGAAAGACCCTGATGCTGGGAAGGAGTGAGTGCAGGAGAAGGAGGCAACAGAGGACAAATAGTGGGGTGCCATTCACTAACTCAATGAACATGAGTTTGAGCAAACTCTGGGAGGCAGTGGAGGACAGGAGCCTGGCGTGCCGCAGTCCATGGGGTTGCAAACAGCTGGACGCGACTTACTGACTGAACAACAGCAATACAGCCACCAATCTATTCTCTCTGTCTGTGAATCTGTTTCTGTTTCACAGATGAGTGCATTTGGGTTGTATTTTAGATTCCACATATAAGAGATAGCATATGGTATTTGTCTTTTTATGTCTGACTAACTTCACATAGTGTGATAATCTCTAGGTCCATCCACGTTGCTGCAAATGGCATTATTTCATTCTCTTATAAGCCTGAACAGTGTTCCATTGTATTAACATACAGGCACCACATCTTTACCCACTCATCTGTCGATGGACACGGGCTGCTTCCACGTCTGGGCTGCTGTGAGTAGTGCTGTTGTGAACAAAGGGATGCGTGTATCTCTCTGAATTAGAGTCTCATCTTTTCTGGACGTGCCCAGAAGTGGCGCTTCTGGATCATGTGGCAACTCTCCTTTTAGTTTTTAAGGAACCTCCATGCTGTTTTCCACAGTGGCAGCACCAGCGTACATTCCCATCAACGGTGCAGGAGGCCTCCTTCTTCCCCACACCTTCTCCAGCATTTGGTATTTGTAGACTTTTTAATGATGTCCATTCTGACTGGTGTGAGGGGATACCTCCTTGTAGTCCTGACTTGTATTTTTCTAATAATTAACTAGCTCATCTGTCTTTCTTGTACTAGCCATCCTTATGGGTGTGAAGGATCATATACAGTTTGCAAGTAATTTCTTCCATTCTTTGGGTTGTCTTTTCACTATCTTGAAGGTGGCCTTTGAAGCAGAAAGTCTTAGAATTTGACAGAGTCCATAGATTTTAATACAGATATTCAGGGTACCAATTAGCCCTGTTCTGCATGTTGATTCCCATCTGGGATTTTTTAAAATTGAAGTAGAGTTGACTTATAATGTTTCAGGTGTGCAGAAAAGTGGTTCAGTTATATATATAAATATATTAATATATATGTGTATACATGTACCCCTATATTCATAGCAGCACTATTTACAATAGAGAAGACACGGAACTAACAGAAAAACAGAAACAAAGGTCAGGTGGCAGAAAAGAGGGAAAGGAGTGAGTTTTCTAGCTGTTCTCTGCTCACCCCCCAAAGGAGCTCTGAATTGCCTCCAAGCTCCTACAGAGCCGCCTGTGCCGTGTAGGTCTGACCCAGTCCTTTGGGGCACGTGGCTCTGTGCATTTCTAATAAAACTTCCTCCTTTTATTTTTAAGTCAGAGTGGGAGTTAAGTAATCCAAAAACCATCAGAGCCTGACATGCCTCATATTGGACAGCTTCTTGAATTAAAGGAGAAAAGCTCTAGGGTGTTTCCTTGCTTTTGTTTTTACTAAGACAACAATATGTGGGCTATTTTATTAGAGTCGTTACCGCTTACTTAAGAAGAAAACAATGTCCAAAACAGAGCAATCACAGCAAACCAGAAGTGAAAGTTAGTGTTACAGGAAGTCGACAGGAAGCAGAATGTGTGATGCGGAAATGAAACCCCTTTTTTAAAAAAGCGCATGAAGAGCTCAGTGGATGAGGGCGTTGCTTTCCTAGCAGGAGTCAGAGGGTGGGAGACACCTCTCTGTGCGCCTGTGTCCTAATCTCTTACTCTTAGGGCCCACCCACAAGACCGCATTTTACCTTATTCACCTCTTTCAAGGCCAGTCTCCAAGCACAGTCACATTCTGAAGTTCAAGGAGTTAGGACTCCAACATACGAATGGGAGGCAGGAACACAATTCAACCCACAATCCGATCAGATGATATGTGGACAATGATGTCAGCAACTAAGGTCAGCAGGGAAAACACTCTTAGCCTCTCCTCTCCCTCTAGCCCCTGTACTACTTTTAAAACCACATTTATTTATGTGGCTGCATTAATAACTAACCAAGTCTTGGTTGCGGCATGTGGGACTTAGTTCCCCAAGCAGGGATAGAAGCCGGGACCCCTGCACTGGGAGCTCAGGCTCTTAGCCACCAGACCAGCAGGGAAGAACCTCCCTTATAGTATTTTTACCTACTGCTTACCCTCCTGATATTCTCCTCAAAGTCCCCTCCATGGTGAAAGTCCTTAAAACCTACTTAAATCAGCTTTAAAAGGAGGGGTGTGAGGAAGGCATACAGTGTTATTTACCCTGACTATTCCTCAGATGGATGCACCTCCCAAACCAGGAAAAAAGGGGGCCACCTCACACCTCGGATTCTTTTTTTAAATTATTTTTATTAAAGTCTAGTTGATTTACACTGTTGCTTTAATTTCTGCTGTGCAGCAATTTTTAATTTATTTCTAATTGAAGTATAATTGATTGGGGGAGGGAGGTCGCAAGAGTCGGATTGGACAAAACAATAGTCGATTTAAAATGCTGTAAACCTTGGATTCTTTAGCATCCCTTCCCTGCAGGTGTAGAAGTGGGTGGCCTCCACTTCAAACTGTGTGTGCACGCTCAGTCTCTAAGTCATATGAGTCCTTGCGACCCCATGGACTGTAGCCCGCCAGGCTCCCTCTGTTCCTGGGATTTCTCAGGCCAGAATACTAGAGTGGGTTGCCGTTTCCTTCTCCAGGGTATCTTCCCGGCCCCGGGATGAAATCTGCGTCTCCTGCATCAGCAGGCGGATTCTTTACCCCTGCACCACCTAGAAGCCCCTTCACTTCCACTTCAAATCACACTGATGTTTTTGGATTCACAGCAGAATTCCTAGCTGTGTGCTAGAGTCCAAGACACAAAAATGAGGTGACTTCCCTGGTGGCCCAGTGTTTACGACTCCGAGCTTCCAATGTGAGGGGTGTGGGTCCGATCCCTGGTCTGGGAACTAAGACCCCACATGCGCCACAGTGTGGCCGAAAAAAAAAAAAAAAAATCAAAGACAAACAAGAAACAGTCCCTCCTCTCCTGGAGCTCACAAGCCTGGTAGGAAGGAACCACCAGCAGTTACTATTAGTTTGCAGTAAGCCGAGAGCAATCATCCCCGTGATATAGCTCAACCAAACTTCATGTCAGAACATTACCAAGTTTCCCGGGAAAGACTGTCCTTCAGTGTTATTCCATGACTCTCCATGATAGTTCACTGGAAAATCCCCTCTTGCGGATTTTCTTCAAATTACGATGTGCCTACTCCTCCTCCAAATACTTCACTTGGTAGGCCATTAGCATTACCCACCCCCTTTAGAGGTCAGACAGCCAGGCTCAGAGACGTTATATCAGCATTTTTCAAACTGAACAGAATCATATAATTGTTCACTGACTCTGAAGATGGTTTCTTAGATGAAGAATTTTTTTTCTCAAATTAAGTCTTAAGTGTAAGCTGAATATGTCAATCAGATAAAGGCATAGATGTTCTGGTCAAGGAAAGAATGCTGTCCACCCCAGGAACTCACACCCACTCCCAGGATTAAGCACCACCCAGGAAAAGTCCCAGGGGGACCCAGAGCAGGTCAGAATGTAGCCTCTTGCTGGGTGGCCGTTGGCTAAGCAAAAATTTGTTGTTGTTTAGTAGCTAAGTCGTGTTCAACCCTTTGCAACTCCATGGACTGTAGCCCGCCAGCCTCCTCTGTCCGTGGGATTTCCCACACAAGAATACCGGAGTGGGTTGCCCTCTCCTTCTCCAGGGGATCTTCCCCACCCAGGGATCGGACGCCCGTCTCTTATGTCTCCTGCGTTGGCAGGTGGGTTCTTTATCGCTAGTGTCACCTGGAAAGCCCAGAGATGGAAGAGACAAGGGTTCAGTCCCTGGGTTGGGAAGGTCCCCTGGAGGAGGGCATGGCAACCCACTCCAGTGTTCTTGCCTGGAGAATCTCATGGACAGAGGAGGCTTGTGGGCTACTGTCCGTAGGGCCGCAAAGAGTAGGACATGACCTAAGCGACTTCGCATCCACTGTCTCTGTCACTCAGGGTTATGTATGTGGGATTCTCCCTCTTCTGTGGCTCTGTGGCTCAGTCGTTTCACTGCTGCTGTGCATTCCACTATATGGAGAGGCACAGTGTATTCTTTCTCCTACTGATGACATTTGGGTCCTTTCCAGTTGGGGGCGATTATAAATAAAAGCTTACTTTTTAATATTAATATTATGATAAAAGGACCTTTTTTTTGAGCCTGTCTAAAGGAGATTCGAAATTATGCTTGAAGGTCATTACTGGTTGTCCAGGGGAAGTATGCCCCTGGATAGGTATCAAAATCTCAACTCACCCCTTTCCTCTCATGTACCAGCAGATGTCTGGTCCCAGGAAAAACACTGAGTCAGCCTCCTGAATTTGGAGGAGGGTCAGGTCTACCCAGACTTGTTAAGAGACAAGAAATTTCACAAGTGTTTGGCTGAGCTCATGTACTAATGTCTAAAGTTGAGCAATAGAGTAAGAAATAAAAAAGATAGCCAAGTAACCCTTTGGCTCATCTTTAAGTCTCCTGAGATGTTCTGAAGGCTTCTTCATTTTTTTAAAGTTTATTTCAGAAAAGCCAAAAATGAGGCTTGCCCTAGAGAAGGCTAGGATTTCGTCTTGGCCGAAGCAAGGACTTTCCTATTTCCTCAGCAGAGGAGCGAGGGTTCTGAGACTATCCGGAAAGACCCTTCTAGCTTTGGAATTCCTGGATCCTGCCCACTGATTGGAGCTCCCAGGCAGGGGCCACTGGGGCTGGAGAGCTCCTGTGTGATGTCACAGGGCTTTGTGAGGCAGCCTGGGGTAGCCTGTGTTTTGAGCCCCGCCATGCAGGCAGGGTACCCCACACAATCAAGTAATTTGCTCAGAATCCAGGCGCCACTGAGTCAGCCATTCAGGAGGAAATTCCATCTTTGAGATCATTTGTTGAGCATAGAGTCCTGCCCAAATCTGCCTATGACCCAGCTTGGAGACTACATCGACCCCATAGCAGCCCGTGTTTGTCTCAGTGGTAGGTGGCTGAGGTCCATATGCTGAAAAGTGGGAAGATGGGGAGGGGGTGACTTGCACATAGAAAAAGAGAGCGCAGTGCATCAGATCTCTGAATCTTGAATAGGACTCTGGCTCTGGGGATCAAGATTAAGAAGGTCAGATTTTTCAGGCTGGGTTATGCCACCCGAGAGGCTTACTGGGCATCGTAATAACTTTAGTTCTTAAAAATTAGGGCCAGTTCTCATTGAATACCACAAAGGTACACCTTTTGTACTTCTTAAGATTTATACAAAATGAATGTACTACTTATTCAAAAAGCAAAATAGAAAAAACCAAAACAAAACCTCTTCCTAGTATCAGAACCAATCAATCCTAAAGGAAATCAACACTGAATACCCATTGGAAGGACTGATGCTGAAGCTGAAGCTCCAATACTTCGGCCACTTGATGAGTAGAGCTGACTCACTGGAAAAGACCTTTTGTTGGGGTTCAGTCACTCAGTTGAGTCCGACTCTTTGTGACCCCATGGACTTATGCAGCCCAACTCTTTGCGACCCAATGGACTACAGCTCGCCAGGCTTCCCTGTCTTTCACCACCTCCCAGAGCTTGCTCAAACCCATTTCCATTGAGTCAGTGATGCCATCCAGTCATCTTGTCCTCTGTCATCCCCTTCTCCTGCCTTCCATCTTTCCCTCATCAGGGAAAGGATCTTGTGCAGAGATTGCTATTAAGACTGTTCTAGGAAATGGCAATCCACTCCAGGGTTCTTGCCTGGAGAATCCCAGGGAGTAGGGGGGAGCCTGGCGGGCTGCTGTCTATGGGGTCACACAGAGTTGGACACGACTGAAACGACTTAGCAGCAGTAGCAGCAGGAAAGCAAAGTATTACAAATACTGATTATTAGCAGAAAAAAATTGGTTGTGACATTACGTAAAGCATGGTCATGTTTTCCTGGCTCAGAGACTTACATTTTAAAACTCAGTGACCATAAATACACATTTAGTTTAGGGCTTTGGTTTCTTGGTGTGTGTGTGCATGTGTTAGTGAATTTTAGCAGCATTCTTTTCTATTTTATTGCATTCTTTTCATTAACTCAAGGTTTTTTTTTAATGCATTTAAAATTTTACTTGCTATACATACAAATTATCTTTGAAATATGTTTTAACAAATTAATTCTGTATTTTTCCAGCATGTAAGTTTTAGTGAAGAAAATAATTGAACATGATTTCCTTCTGAGACGGCAGAGTTGAAAAGCCAATCACAGGCCTATCTCTTGGTAGGAGACGTTTTCTGTGTTTTGCGGGAGTGTGGGGGGATGGTGCTGGGGTGGGGAGGATGAGAGACGAGGTCCGTGTTCCTCTGCTTTAAGAAAATCTAATGTAGGATAACTTATGTTGGTAAAATAAAAAGTCTGGAGGGAGAGATTTTTATGTGGTCACATCTTAAGAAAACTTGCCCCAAGTGTTCTTTTTATATGTATATTTTTTCATTTTATATTGGAGTATAGGGAAGACCTGGTGGCTCAGTGGTAAATCCCAATGCAGGAGACATGGGTTCAGTTCCTGGCTTGGGAAGATCCCCTGGAGAAGGGCATGGCGACCCACTCCTGTATTCTTGCCTGGAGAATCCCATGGACAGAGGAGTTTGGTGGGCTACAGTCCATGGGGTCACAAAGAGTCGAACAAGATTGAGCAACAAAACAGCAACAAACAGTTGATTTACAACACTGTGTTAGTTTCAGGTATACAGCAATGTGATTCACTTACACATACACATATATCTATTCTTTCCCATTTTTTCTTAGTATGGTAGAATTCCAGAGAATATCAATTTATTGTTCAGTGATACTTCTATCGTATGAATTCATGTGTATATTTTGTACATTAAACTTGGTGGCCTCCCTTCACTATTTTCTCCTTTAACTAGTTTCTAATTGCTTTTGGGTTTTGGAGAACCTCAAAACAGATGTCTCTTAAAATGACATTTAATAGGACGGTGTTCAAACAGCTTCATTCTCCTTCCAGTTCTTTTAATCCACTCATTTTCCCTCATTAGAAGTTATCTTCTCTTACACATTGGATATTTTTTTTAATAAGTAACTAACTTATTTGGTTGCTCTGGGTCTCTGTTGGTTTCATGCAGGCCTCCTCTGGTCACATTGCCCAGGCGTCTCATTGCGCTGGTTCCTCTTTTTGCAAAGCACAGGCTTTAGGCACACGGGCTCCAGTAGGTGCAACACGTGAGCTTAGTAGTTGTATCTAGTAGGTTGAGTTGCTCCTTGGCATGTGGGATCTTCCAGGACCAAGGATTGAACCCGTGTCCCCTGCATTGTCAGGCAGATTCTTACCCACTGTACCACCAAGGAAATCCTGATACTTCTTTCTTTAATCAAGTATTTCATTTTTGAAGGGATTATTCATTCAATCAGCAAACCTTTATTGTGTGACCAAGATCTTGGGGAGGGTGTTAGGTCCTCTGTCCTGGGAGAATGCTCCTGTGTTAGTAAACTACCGAATCCAGCTTTACACACCCCCTCCCTTTACCTGGCATCCTCAGGACTCCACCCAGACACAGGCCCTGACTCCACTGGTGGTGATGCCTGGGCCCTGCAGATCTCAGGAACTCTCCTCCCTGGGGGTGGGTCTTGCACTTTCCCAGCCAAGCTGTGGTGTGACTTGGCCCTCGTCACTGATCCGGTGGCCAGGAATGGACTTGAGACTGAGATTTAACGTGGCTGCAGCGTTCCACCGTCCCATCAGGGGGGTCCACACTGCTCCTTGCCCACTTTTTTTCCCCCATGGGATGTTGTGTGTTTTTGTTAATACATTTCTAACGGTCTGATCGGGGCTTCCCTGGTAGCTCAGCTGGTACAGAGTCCACCTGCAATGCAGGAGACCCTGGTTTGATTCCTGGGTTGAGAAGATCTCCTGGAGAAGGGATAGGCTACCCACTCCAGTATTCTTCGGCCTCCTTCGTGGTTCAGATGGTAAAGAATCTCCCTGCAGTTTGGGAGACCTGGGTTCAATCCCTGGGTCAGGAATATCGCCTGGAGAAGGGCATGCCAACCCTCTCCAGTGTCCTTGCCTGGAGAATCCCCATGGACAGAGGAGCCTGGTGGGTGACAGTCCCCGGGGTCGCACAGACTAAGTGACTAAGCAACAGCAAGCAACATCTGACTAGCATCGGATCTGTTTTTTAAAAACAAGGACCTGTGCTATCCCTCCTGCACGGGCTGAGCATGTGTAGGGATGAAAACCCTTCTTTCACATTTTTCCCTTTAGTTTTATCTCAGGAGTTTGGGTCAATGACTTTAAATGATATTGTATGTTTTATAAGCATGTTATACATTTTGACTTTAAAAAATCTTATGAGGGGACTTCCCTGGGGATCTACACCCCCAGTGCAGGGGGCCTGGGTTTGATCCCTGGTCAGGGAACTCGATCCCACGTGCTGTTACTAAGAGCCCACACACTCGACATGAAGATCCTGCGTGGCACAACTACAGCCCAGCAGAAATCTTATGGAGTTTTAAGAGGTTTTTTCCTAAGGGTGCACTTCGTCTTATCAAAGTATGAGATAAGCACTGATGTCAAAATGATCCTGTTTTAAAAACACTGTAAATTGAATTTAAGCCAAGTAGATGATCTCAAATGATGAAAATATCTAATACAGCTTCTCGTAAATCCTTCTGGTTTAGGAAATATTAAAATGGACCTTCAAAAATGCTAGGTTTACAATGAGAAATGTTATAATTCAGTGTTTACTCTGTGCCTTCTTGACATTCGGCATCTGGATAGCCGTCTTTAGTATTTATCTTCACTACAATCATGTGAAGAAGCAAGAGAAGATCCAGGAAAAAGGAAATCCATTAATTTGGTCTCTTGGAGAAAGACTGCAAAGCAAACCTGACTCAGTGCACATACCGAGAGCTTACAACGTGAGGGTGCAAAGGGCTAGGGAAGATGAACCTGCAGGACCGAAGTCGTCGTTAAGATTACGTAAGTATTTTGATTTCCTCTGTTAGCCATGGTAAGGGGGAAAATATACCATAAATTGAATACTGGGAAGAGGAAGAGGCTGCCCTTTTTAGAGCAATGCAATTCTAAATTACGAAGTATTTCATATATCTTCATATATATATACCCAGAGAGAGAAAATAACACAAACAGGCTTGTATGTATTTGCCTCATAAATGTGAGAATTTTAAAGTAATTTGCTATATTTGCTTCAGATAGCTTTCTGTGTTTCTAAGAAAGAAATTTTAATAGGTACAGTAAAAACATCACCCCCATTCTTCCTCCTCCCTGGATATCTTCCTCATTTTCTTTAAACAAACTATAGCATGTATTTTGAAGTGTATTTGTAGCTGTTCTGGAATGAATTGCAATGCCACTGTGAATATTCACATATAAGTCTTTGTAGAAAAATATTCTGTTTCTCTTAGGTAAATACCTCGGTATAGGATGATGGTTCATATGGAAGCTGTATGCTTAACTTTTTCTAAATCCGGCTTATACATCTGGAAGTTCTCAGTTCCCATACTGTTGAAGCCAGCTTGAAGAATTTTGAGCATTACCTTGCTAGCTTGTGAAGTAAAGGCAATTGTACAGTAGTTTGAACATTCTTTGGCATTGCCCTTCTTTGGGATTGGAATGAAAACTGACCTTTTCCAGTCCTGTGAACACAGCTGAGTTTTCCAAATTTGCTGACAAATTGAGTGCAGCACTTTCACAGCATCATCTTTTAGGATTTGAAATTGCTTAACTGGAATTCCATCACCTCCACTAGCTTTGTTCGTAGTAATGCTTCCTCAGGCCCACTTGACTTCACACTTCAGGTTGTCTGACTCTGGGTGAGTGACCACAGGATAGTGGTTGTCCAGATCTTTAAGACCTATTTTGTATAGTTTTCCTGTGTATTCTTGCCACCTCTTCTTAACCTCTTCTGCTTCAGTTAGGTCCTTAGCATTTCTGTCCTTTATTGTGTCCATCTTTGCATGAAATGTTACCTTGGTATCTCCAGTTTTCTAGAAGAGATCTCTAGTCTTTCCCATTCTATTGTTCTCCATTTCTTTGCATTGTTCACTTAAGAAGACTTTCTTATCTCTCCTTGCTGTTCTCTGGAACTCTGCATTTGGTTGGGTGTATCTTTCCCTGTCTCCCTGGCCTTTCACTTCTCTTCTTTTCTCAGCTAAATTTGTAAATCCTCCTCAGACAACCGCTTTGCCTTCTTGCATTTCTTTGGGATGGTTTTGGTCAACACCTCCTGTACAATGTTACAAACCTCAGTCCACAGTTCTTCAGGCACTCTACCATATCTAATCCCTGGAATCTATTTGTCACTTCCACTATAATTACAAGGGATTTGATTTAGATCATACCTGAATGGCCTAGTGGTTTCCCCTACTTTCTTCAACTTAAGCCTGAACTTTGCAATAAGGAGCTCATGATCTGAGCCACAGTCAGCTCCAGGTCTTGTCATGATCTGAATCCCTGTCATTCATTGGATCATAGAGAAAACAAGGGAATTCCAGAGAAACTTATACTTCATTGACTACACTAAAGGCTTTGACTGTATAGATCACAAGAAACTGTGGAAAATTCTTATGCAATTCAATGTATGCAAGTCAAGAAGCCACAGTTAGGACTGGACATGGAACAATGGACTGATTCAAAATTGTGAAAGGAGTATGTCAAGGCTGTATATTGTCACCCTACTTATTTAACTTATATGCAAAGTAATCATGAGAAATACTGGTCTGGATGACTTATAGCTGGAATCAAGATTGCCAAGAGAAATATCAACAACCTCAGATATGCAGATGATACCACTCCAATGGCAGAAAGCAAATAGGGAC
Source organism: Cephalophus harveyi (assembly GCA_006410635.1). Classification (NCBI taxonomy): domain Eukaryota; kingdom Metazoa; phylum Chordata; class Mammalia; order Artiodactyla; family Bovidae; genus Cephalophus; species Cephalophus harveyi. The sequence goes on from SJYT01077310.1 coordinate 108,256, forward strand.
TAAAGGGCCTCTTGGTGAGGGTGAAAGAGGAGAGTGAAAAAGCTGGCTTAAAACTCAAGAGTCAAAAACCTAAGATCATGGCATCTGGTCCCATCACTTCATGGCAAAGAGAAGAGGAAAAAGTAGAAGAAGTGACAGATTTTGTTTTCTTGATCTCCAAAATCAGTGCTGACGGTTGACTACAGCCACAAAATTAAAAGACACTTGCTCCTTGGAAGAAAAACTATGACAAACCTGGACAGTGTATTAAAAAGCAGAGACATCACTTTGCCAACAAAGGTCCATATAGTCAAAGCTATGCTTTTTCCAGTAGTCATGTACAGATGTCAGAGTTGGACCATAAAGAAGGCTGGGTGACAAAGAATTGATGCTTTCAAACTGTGGTGCTAGAGAAGACTCTTGAGAGTCCCTTGGACTGCAAGGAGATCAAACCAGTCAATCCTAAAAGAAATCAGTCCTGATAGTCATTGGAAGGACTGATGCTGAAGATAGAGCTTCAATACTTTGGCCACCTTATGTGAAGAGCTGACTCATTTGAAAAGACCCGGATGTTAGGAAAGACTGAAGGCAGGAAGAGAAGGGGACGACAGAGGATGAGATGTTTGGATGGCATCGTTAACTCAATGGACAAGAGTCTGAGCAAGCTCCGGGAGATAATGAAGGACAGGGAGGCCTGGCTGCTGCAGTCTGTTGGGCTGCAAAGAGTCGCACATGGCTCAGCAACTGCACCACAACAAAATGCTCAACTTTAAAGAAAACGACAAACTGTGTTCCAAGGTAAGGGTGCCAGTTTCTATTCCCTTCAGCAGTGGAGGAGAATCCATCTTCTCCAGATTGGTCAACACCTTACATGGTCAGATATTTAGAGTTTACCCATTATGATGGGTGAGAAATGGTAGGTATCAGTGTAGCCTTAATTTGCATTTTCCTGTGACTAAGGATTTTTGAGCACCTTTTCATGTGGTTAATGGCCACACATCATCTTTTATAAGGTGCTTCTCCAAGTCTTCTATCCATCTTTTTGTTTATTTATGGCTGTGCTGGGTCTTTGTGGCTGCGTGGGCTTTTCTCTGGTTGGGGCGAGTGGGGGTTGCTCTCTGGTTGTGGTGTGTGGGCTTCTTTATTTCAGAGCTCGGGCTCTAGGAGCTAGGACTTCAGTAGTTTTGGCACTTGGGCTTAGTTGCTCGGAGGCATGTGGTATCTTCCCTGACCAGGGATCAAACCTGTGTCTAATGCATTGGCAGGTGGATTCTTTACCAGTGAACCACCAGGGAAGCCCCTGTCCATTTTTAAATTGGGATGTTTGTCTTCTGATTTCTAAGACTTTAAAGATTGGGATTTCTAAGACTTAAAATATATATTCTAGTTTCAAATCCTTTGATACGTGAGTTGCAAATATTTTGCACAAGTCTGTGCCTTCTCTTTTCATTCTTTTTAAAATTGAGATGTAATTGGTATATAACATTGAGCTTGTTTTAAGTGTACAACAATGATTTTATATATGTATACATTACAAGCGCTTCCCCAGGAGGTTAGCAGTAATGAATCTGCCTGCAATGCAAGACAGGTGGGTTCTATCCCTGAGCTGGGAAGATCCCCTGGAGGAGGGCATGAAACCTACTCCGGTATTCTTACCTGGAGAATCCCATGGACAGAGAAGCCTGGTGGGCTACAAACAGTCCATAGGGTCGCAAAGATTAGACAGGACTGAAGGGACTGAGCAGGCACGTATGCACGCATATATTGCAAAACAGTTCAGTTCAGTTCAGTCGCTCAGTCGTGTCCAACTCTTTGTGACCCCATGAATCGCAGCACGCCAGGCCTCCCTGTCCATCACCAACTCCCGGAGTCCACCCAAACCCATGTGCATCAAGTAGATGATGCCATCCAACCATCTCATCCTCTGTCCTCCTCTTCTCCTCCTGCCCTCAATCTTTCCCAGCATTAGGGTCTTTTCAAATGAGTCAGCTCTTCACATCAGGTGGCCAAAGTATTGGAGTTTCAGCTTCAACATCAGTCCTTCCAATGAACACCCAGGACTAATCTCCTTTAGGATGGACTGGTTGGATCTCCTTTCAGTCCAAGGGACTCTCAAGAGTCTTCTCCAACACCACAGTTCAAAAGGATCAATTCTTCAGCACTCAGCATTCTTCACAGTCCAAATTTCACATCCATATATGACCACTGGAAAAACCATAGCCTTGACTAGACAGACTTTTGTTGGCAAAGTAATGTCTCTGCTTTTTAATATGCTGTCTAGGTTGGTCATAAGTTAGTTACCACAATAAATTTCATTAGCATCCATAATCACACATAGTTAAATTTTTTTTGTGTGATGGTAACTTTTAAGGTCTACTCTCTCAGCAACTTTCAAGTGTACAATACAGTATAGAATAGAGCATGTTAACTGTAGTCTCCATGCTGTACATTTTTATTCTCTCCCTCTTTTGAAGGGTTTTATTCAAGAAGCATTATAAAATAAAAGGTGCCTTTTATAAAATAAGCCAGGTGGCACAGTGGGAAAGAATTCGTCTGCCAAAACAGGAGACACAAAAGACGCGGGTTCAGTCCCTGGGTCAGGAAGATTCCCTGGAGTAGGAAATGGCAACGCACTCCAGGCTTCTTGCCTCAAAAAGTACAAGGACAGAGGAGCCTGGCGGGCCACAGTCCATGGGGTCACAAAGAGTTGGCCATGACTGACCACGGCACATATTCCAGAAGCAAAAGTTACTACTCCCTAGTGAGGAGGAGAGCCTGATTTCAATTCTTTTAGGTTTCTTTGAGGTTTGTTTTATGATCCAGGATATGGTCTATCTTGATGAATGCTCCATGGATACTTGAAAAAAAATATTGTATTGAAAAAAAAAATATTGTATTGAAAAAAAAAATATTGTATTCTGATATTGTTAGGTGAAGTGCTTCATATATAAATAGAATCTCCTTGCTGCGTTTTTGGCTGGTAGTTCTGACAGTTGTTAAGAGTGGGTGTTGAAGACCCCGATCATAATTGTGGGTTTGTCTGTTTCTACTTTCAACTCTATTGGGCTTTGTTTCATGTATTTTTGCGGCTGGTTTTTGGCATGCTTCTATTTAGGATCATCATGTATTAGTCCCTGGAGAAGGAAATGGCAACCCACTCCAGTATTCTTGCCTGGAAATTCCACGGATGGAAGAGCCTGGCGGGCTGCAGTCCACGGGGTTAAAGAGAGTTGGATACCGTTGAGCAACGGAGCACGCGGGTGTATTACCGGGAGCCACAGGGGGCGCTGTGGTTCTCCCGTTGGTGCTGGGTGGACGAGAGCGGCTGAGGCCGAAAGGTTTCTGCGGTTCTGTTTGTCCCCTTTCCTGGCCCCGGGGCTAGGTGGAACAGGCTTCGCTGGGAGCTTGTTTTGTCTGCGCCTATTAGTGGTTCCACGTGCAGGTTTGGACAGCACCCTGTCTGAGAAGGGGACGACGGAGGGTGAGATGGTTGGATGGCATCACCGACCCAGTGGACGTGAGTTTGAGTAAACTCTGGGATGGTGATGGACAGGGAGGCCTGGCGTGCAGGGAGCGACCGAACTGAACTGCGCTGACCTGAAGTCTGGGATTTACGGGAGGCAACCAAGAAATCAGGAGCCCACTGTGTCCCTCCTCCCGTCCAGAGACCCCTAGCCAATCTGGCCCCTTACCTCCATTTTTCAGAGAACCCCCACGCTTATCTGCTGTGTCATGCCAAGGATTTTTTTAGGTGTAAGAAAGAGGACCTAAAAGAAATGGGGTTACTGCTTTCTGATGGAAACCCGCTTTATAAGCAACATAGAATTTATATCAGTTTTGGAAAACATTCCTCGGGCAATGGAAAAGACAGTTCATTCTCCCATAAAGAGAGCACAATATAAATCTACTAAGGACACTTAACCAATTGCATTATTCAAGTTTCAGACTTTTTCTCTGATTCGCAGGTGTTCTTAAAAAATTCCGTTTCTGTTTATTTGTGACAGTATATATTGATATATTTAAAATCTTTTAAGTGTTTTGTTGCAGCATTATTTGATGTCTACAAGCTCATGACTATTAAATCTTTATTGTAACTTATTGTAACTATAAAATGACTTTCTGGGTTGTCCTTCCAGTGAATTCTATACTTTAAAAAATATTTTGACTCCTGTATTCTTTGACCATTCTTCCACTTTAAACCATTTTAGTTCATCTTATTTATCTTTTATGGTTTCATTTTGTTTTTTATTACCATCTAAGAGTTTTTATTTTTATTTATTTTTTTTTTAGCTTTTGTCTTTTAATGGGAAATTCCCCTGGAGAAGGAAATGGCAACCCACTCCTGTACTCTTGCCTAGAAAATTCCATGGATGGAGAAGCCTGGTGGGCTACAGTCCATGGGGTCGCAAAGAGTCAGATGACTGAGCGGCTTCCCTTTCTTTCACTTTATGCCAACCTTATTTATTGTTATGACTAATGGGCTTCCCTGGTGACGCACTTGGTAAAGAGTCTGCCTGCAATGGAGGAGACCCAGGTTCAATCCCTGTGTTGGGAAGATCCCTGGAGAAGGCAGTGGCATCCCACTCCAGTATTCTCACCTGGAGAATTCCATGGACAGAGCAGCCTGTTGGACTGCCGTCTGTGGGGTCACAAAGAGTCAGACTCGACCGAGTGACTAACACTGCTGCACACATGTGCTGGCTGTCCTCGGTCATCTTGTTGTATTCTCTCAGTTTTGGAAGAGGGACTTTAGCTCTCACCTTCCCTAAACCCCTCAGTCAATATAGCTTCACAGGACAGTAGTGAATCATGATGTGACCAAGGAGGCCGAGCACATACTTCTCTGGAGAGCCTGAATGACTGAGGGTAACTCATTGTTCAGGTTTTGCTAAGGGCTCTCTCTGCCTTGATGTATGTGAATCCTTTGATTTTAACCTTGTCATCTGGGCATAGTTTAGGTTCCACAAAAACTACTCTGACATGTTATAGAAGGAGTGAATTCAGGATATTTTTGTTATTGTCACCTATACTTATATGACTTAACACCTTTTCTTTCAGGTGAGAATTTTAACTATTCAGTCTCAGAACTTATTCATGGATATTCAACATATGGATTTAATCCCATTATCAGTAAAAACTTGGGCCACTACAGAAACGTGCCAGATACGAGGAATGTCATGTATGTTCCCTCTGATATTTTTTTTTTTACATATTACATGTTCATTTCAGATATACAACATAAAGATTTGATATTTGTACTTATTGCAAAATGATCATCACAGTAAGTCTACGTAACACTGATCACCATACACAGGGGCTTCCCCAGTGGCTCAGTGCTAAAGAACCCACCTGCAATGCGGGAGACGCTGGTTTGATCCCTGGGTCAGGAAGACCCCCTCGAGAAAGGCACGAAAACCCACTCCAGTACTCTTGCCTGGAAACTTCCGTGGACAGAGGAGCCTGGTGGGCTACAGTCCATAGAGTCCAAACAGTCAGACCAGCCGGAAGGGGCCGAGCCCAGCACAGGAGCACCATGTAGATACGATTTTTTTTTTCCTTGTGATGAGAACTTTTAAGATCCTCTTTTCTAGTAACTTTCAAATATGCGATATAGTGTTTTCAGCTACAGTTGCCATCTTGTACCTTACATCCCCTTGACATTTATTTTACAACTGGAATTTTGTACCTTTCTTGTCTCTTTCACCTACCTCTGGCAACCACCTATCTGTTCTTTGTATCTAGGAACTTGTTTTCTGGGGGGAGAGGTACTGTTTTTTGTTCCTTTGTTTTAGATTCTACGTGTATGTGAGATCTTGTGGTATCTGTCTTTCTCCGACTTGTTTCACTTAGCAAAATGCCCTCAAGATCCATTCGTGTTCTTGCAAATGGCAAGATTTCCTTTTTAATGGATGAATTTTATAGATAGATATAGATCATAGTTTCTTTATCCCTTCGCCACTCATAAACACTTAGGTTGATTCCATGTCTTGGCTCTTGTAAATAATGCTGTAATGAACAAGGTGGGTGCATATATCTTTTTGAGTTAGTGCTTTTGTTTTCTTCAGATAAATACCCAAAGGAGAAATTTCTGGCTCAGTTCTATTTTTAATTTTTTGAGGAACTTCCAATACTGGTTTTCTATAGTAGTTGTACCAATTTACATTCCCACCAATGGCACACAAGGATTCCCTTTTCGCCACGTCCCCCCAACACTTGTTACTTCTTGGATATTTGATAAGAGCCTTTCAGACAGGTGTGAAGTAGTATGTCATTGTGGTTTTGATTTACGTTTTCCTGATGATTTGTGATGTTGAGCATCTTTTCTTGTGCGTGTTGCCCATCTGTATGTCTTCTTTGGGAAAAAAATGTCTCTTCCGATCCTCTGCCCATTTTTAAATCTGATTGGTTTGTTTTTTCACTGTTAAGTTGTGTGACTTCTTTACATATGTTAGATATTAACACCTTATCAGGTATATGTTTTGCAAGTATTTTCTCCTGTTCAGTAGGTTGCCTTTTTGTTTTCTTGAAGGTTTCCTTTGCTGTGCAGAAGCTTTTTGGTTTGATATACTCCCACTTGTTTATTTTTGCTTTTGTTACCTTTGCTTTGGGTGTCAGATCCAGAAAAATTCAAGACTGATGTCAAAGAGCTTACTGCCTATCTTTTCTTCTAGGAGATGAACAGTTTTAGGTCTTATATTCATTTAATTCATTTCTAATTAACTTGAGAATATAGTATGAGATAGAGATCCAATTTCCTTCTTTGCCTGTGGCTGTTCAGTTTTTCCAATTATTGAAGAGACTTTTTTCCACAGTTTATATTCTCGGCTCATTTGCTTGAGCTCATTGTAATGTAAATTAATCGACCATATGTGTGGGCTTATTTCTGGACTTTCTACTCTGTTCCATTGATCTGTGTGTTTGTTTTTCATGCCAGTACCATACTGGTTTGATTACTGTAGCAATCTATGAAGTTTCCAATTCCTCCACCTTTTTGCCAACTCTTGGTGTGAACAGTCTTTTTGATTTTGGCCATTCGAATGAGTGTGTAGTGGGATCTCACTGAGGTTCAATTTGCATTTTCCTGATATCTAATGATATTGTACATCTATTTATGTGTTTACTTGCTATCTGTGGATCTTCTTTATATTTTGCCCATTTTAAATTTAAACTTCAAATATTTTGCCTATTTTGAAATTGGATTATTTCTTTTCTTATTATTGAGTTTTGGGAAATTTTTATATATTTAGGTGTAAGACCTTTATCATATATACAATTACAAATATTTTCTCCTAGTCCATGGTTTGCCTTTTCATTCTCTCAATAGTTAGTGCTTTTTGAAAAACAAAAGTTTTTTGTTTTAATGGAGTTCAATATTTTTTATAATTTGTTTCTGCTTTTAGCCCAGGATCACAAAAATTTATTCACTGGATTTTCTCTGAAGATGATCATGACATCTGCACTTTTCTTTCTTCCTTTCCAATCTGGATGCTTTTCTTTGTCTTAACTTATCACACTGGCTAAAATCTCTAGTACAGTGTTGAGTAGAAGGGGTGATATTGGACACCTTGCTGTGTTCTTGATCTTAACACTCCGTTTTTCACCAGTAAGTACGATGTTATCTTTAGGCTTCTCATAGATGTTCTTTTTCAGGTGACAGAAATTCTCTTCTATTCCTAGTTTGTTGAGAGTTTTTCATCAGATGGATATTGGATTTTGTCACATCCTTTTCTGTGCATTGAGGTGTGTGTTTCTTTAGCTTATAAAGATGGTAAATTATGTTGATTTTCTAATGTTAAACAGAGATTACATTTATGGGATAGCCCCTACTTGGTCATGATGCCTTATCCTTTTTATTATATATTATTGCATTTGATTTTGCTGAAATTCCAAAATTTTGTTTGGAATTTTATATCAGGGTTTGCAAGAGTGCTATTGAACATCCTTGTCTGGTTTTATCATCAGAGTGTTGTTGGCCTTGTAGAATGAGTTGGGAATTATTTTCTTAGAATTTAATTTTTTAATGTTTGTGATTGACTTCTGCTAAATACCTTTGATTACACTAAAGACACTTCATTCTGTTCCTTTACTTGAAATTTTCTCCTTTATTTATTAGCCTTCATTTTCCTTTCCTTTCTTTAAAAACGGTTCTTCTCATGGGTGTCTCAGAATAATGCCAGAGGATTCTGGAGGAGCAACAGAATTTCTCTGTTGGTAGCAAAGTCCATTTCTGGCATGTTCAATGACTGGCCAAAGCTATGGCAATTGAGAGTGGGTTTATTTTGACTTAGGATTTTATTCTAATCAGAAATGACTGCTAAATTCAATCAAATAATTTCTTAGCATGAAATTATGGCTTTCCCCCATCAAATTATTGATAACTTATATTGAACCATCCTTACCTTCCTGAAATAAACTAACCTTAGTTATACTGCTTTTCTAAAATGCTATTTTATTTGATCTGCTAATATTTTGTCTAATTGTTTTGACCTGTATAAATTAGATTAGTTTGTATCAGTGTTCCTCAGAAGTCTACAATTTCTCTGTGAAAATTTTAAAATTTTGTGTCCTTGGAGATGTGAGCAGTCATATAATACCTAGTAGCACTGGGTAGTCAGGGCTTCCCCGGTGGCGTTCGTGGTAAAGAACCCGCCTGCCAGTGCAGAAGCTGGAAGAGATGAGGGCTCAGTCCCTGGGTCGAGAAGAGCCCCTGGAGGAGGGCATGGCAGCCCACTCCAGGGTTCTTGCCTGGAGAATCCCGTGAACAGAGGAGCCTGGTGAGCTACAGTCCATGTGGCAGCAAAGAGTTGGACATGAGTGAAGTGGCTCAGCACCCAAACACTGACTTGTCTAATTTAAAGAAACTTTCCTGTAACAGGAAGCACATGGGTTGTATGGGGTTATTTCATTTCAGCAAAACACAACCCAAAAGTAAAATTAGTTTAATTGTAATTTAACTGAGTTTTAGCTGTATTTTACTAATATTTTACAGTTTTATTTATGGTTATGTAAGCGCTTATAAGAGGCTCCCCAGGTGGCGCCAGCGGTAAAGAATTCACCTGCAATGCAGGAGACACAAGAGATGCAAGTTCAATCCCTGGGTAAGAAAGATCTCCTGGAGAAGGAAATGGCAACCCACTCCAGTGTTCTTGGCTGGAGAATTCCATGGACAAAGGAACCTGGAGGGCTACAGTCCACGGGTAACAAAGAGTCGGACATGACTGAGCATGCACCACCACCACCACCTCCAAGAGCTTACAAACACAAGATTGACTTTCGTTTGCATATGCATATTTAGGAAACATTAAAGCAACTGAAATCAGCCCTGGAGGGTTGACAGTTTTTTTCTTCTGAGCCTATGCAAGACTCAAGTTTAAGAAACTCTGCTTTGTTTTTCTTCTTTGAGTTACTGTCATCAGATTTTTATATCAAATTTATACCAGCTCCATAAAATGAATTTGTATGTTTTCTCTATATCTCTATGCTCTAAAAGCATTGAAATATCATCATTATGTATTTCTTATTTTGAAATGGAACTTGTAATTATGAATCACTGCTCCCTTTTCTGCTGTCAGACATGGAAAAAGTTTAGTTTTTTTTCTAAGGTTATTGATTGTTCTGCTCAGGCTTTCTATTTCTAGGGTCTATTCAGAACTATCTATTTTAATAAAAATCTGCTTCATCTACTTTCAAATCTATTGGCTTAAAGCCACACATCCTGTTTTCGTAATTCTCTTTCACCTTTTCTGGCACCTTGCCTTCATTCTCATTCTTATTTTTGTACATTTTTCTTCTCGATTTCAAAAGCTTGGTAGAAATTGATATATATTAGTCATCTTCCAGAAAACTAACTTTTACTTTGATTTATCAATTTTACTTTCTTTGTCTTCTAACTCATTAGTTTCTAGTTGCCTTTATGGGGTTGTTTCTTCTTTCTTTTGATGTATTTTTGTGGTCTTTTTGCCCTTCTATAAGGTTAAAATAGTTTATTTCATCTCTTCCTTAGGTGATGATAATACGTTTATAAGTTTTCATTTTATTCTGATTAGGATTTAGCTATATACATTACAGTTTTTTTAAAAACGGTTCTTTCTTTGAAAATTCACACTTGGCTCTGCTGGGTCTTGTTGCTGCGTGTGCTTTCCCTGGTTGTGGCACAGGGCTACTCTCTAGCCGTGGAGGATGAGCTTCTCACCACGGTGGCTTCTCTTGTTGCCGAGCACGGGCTCTAGGCGCTCAGCCTCCAGTGGTTGCGGCTCGCCGGCCCTAGAGCACAGGCCCAGTAGTTGAGGCACATGGGCTTTGCTGCTCCCCAGCACGCGGGATCGTCCCAGACTAAAGATCAAAACCGTGTCTCGTGCAACGGCTGGCAGATTCTTCACCACTGCGTCACCAGGGAAGCCCTGTACGTTAGATTTTAACATGCTGTGTTTTCAGGTTTACTAATCTCTAAATTGTTATTGTTGTTCAGTCACTAAGTTGTGTTCAACTCTTTGCAACCCCGTGGGCTGCAGCACACCAGGCCCTATGCCCCAGTTTGCTCAAATTCATGTCCACGGAGTCAGTGACGCTCTCTAATCATCTCATCCTTTGCTGCCCCCTCTTCCTTCTGCCTTCAGTCTTTCTCAGCATCTTTTCCAATGAGCCAGCTCTTCACATCAGGTGGCCAGAGTATTGGAGCCTCAGCTTCAGCATCAGTCCTTCTAATAATATTCAGGGTTGATTTCCTTTAGGACTGACTGATTTGATCTCCTTGCAGTCCAAGGGACTGTCAAGAATCTTCTCCAGGATCAGTTTAAAAAGCATCAGTTCTTCGGTGCTCAGCCTTCTTTACGGTCCAGCTCTCCCATCTGTACCTGATTACTGGAAAAACCGTAGCTTTGACTAGATGGACCTTTGTCGGCAAAGTGATATATTTGCTTTTTTAATACGCTGTCTAGGTTTGTCATAGCACTCCTTCCTAAATAATTTGCAGTTTATTTCTCTTTGATCCAAGACTAATTTAGAAAAGTGGGTTTTATTTAAGATTGGATTTAGGCAAGTTCCCCCCGCCCTCCCTGCCATGGCCGTAATTTAACAGTTTGCTGCGGTTGCGGCTTCTGCTGCTGCTAAGTCGCTTCAATCGTGTCCGACTCTGTGTGACCACACAAATGGCAGCTCACCAGGCTCCCCTGTCCCTGGCATTTTCCAGGCAAGGACACTGGAGTGGGTTGCCATTTCCTTCTCCAATGCATGAAAGTGAAAAGTGAGAGTGAAGTTGCTCAGTCATGTCTGACTCTCTGCGACCCCATGGACTGCAGCCTACTAGGCTCCTCCGCCCATGGGATTTTTTCAGGCAAGAGTACTGGAGTGGGTTGCCAGTGCCTTCTCCAATTTAACAGTTTAGACAAGTTAATAACTGTTTACAGATTAGTTTATCAGTCACCTATCAAGATGTTTTTCCTAACATGCTTAGAGGACTGTCATTTCATGTATTTGCCCACTAGACCCTTCCGACTCGGAGTGTGGTTTGAGGACCAGTAGCACTGGGAGCCCCTATAAGCGTGTCAGCCCCGCTGAATGCCAGGCCCAACCCCAGACGTACTTAATCAGAATATGCATCTGGAAAGAAGCTCAGGAGTGTTTCTGCACGTTGAAGTGCAACAGTCTTCAGCTGGGTTGGTAGGGCTGCTGTAATAAACCTCCATAAACTGGCACGCTCCAATGACAGCCATTTGTTGTCCCATGGGTCTCTGGAGGCTGGGAAGTCAAAAACCTTGGTCGGCAGGGTGAGTTCTTTTCTGGGCTGCGAGGAGGATGGTGCAGGCCCCTCTCCTTGGCTTAGGGACGGCCCTTCTCTTCCTGTGTCTCTTCACATCGCCCTGTATCTTCAGGTCCCCTTTTTGTAAGGACACCACCCTTACTGGATGGGCCGCCCGGATGACCTCTCGCTCATTACAGCAACCCCATTTCCAGATTGGGTCGTATTCTGGGGTCCTGGAGGTTAGAATGTGGAGTAGGGGGACACAAGTCAACCCATAACAGTCCTGCTTTAACTAGACTGTTGGGAATCACGTTAGCGAAGCACAAGATCAGCTAAACATGGACAACCAAGCACTTGTCCAAATTACCTTCACCCTGAAAAGAAATGTATTTAGGCCCGAAAGGTTTTCTATACAGAAAGACCACAGCAACATTCAGCAATTAATTTTGGAGAAACCCATACACATTAGGTTTCTCTTAGCAGTTTACACTCATGTGATGTGAATTCAGGCTCCTTCAGTATCATTGTCTTGTTCCTCTGAGGGGCTTAATTTGTAGTTTTCTCAAAATGATAAACTTGGACTAGATAGAATATTAGAGATGTGATCCAGTAGCCTAAATTCACCATCTCTCTCATTCTTGGGGTGATACCCTCTCACCTCCATTCCCGTCTCTCATCTACTTATTCTTTGATGAGATCTTAGGCTTCCCAGGCGGCAGGAGTGATAAAGAATCTGCGTGCCAATGCAGGATGGGTTTGATCCTCATCCAAGAGGATGTGGGTTTGATCCCTGGGCCAGGGAGATTCCCTGGAGTAGGAAAGGAGTATTCTTCCTGAAAAACCCCCTGGACAGAAGAGCCTGGAGGGCTACAGTCCCTGGGGTTGCAAACAGTCAGACACGACTGAGCACACACATGCACAAGGCAGTGATCTTACTGGAAGGTCAGCCTTTTGATCTATCCGTTCCTGGGAAGCCAGTGCAGGGGGCCCGACCTCCAGCCCCGGGCAACTAGACCCCGCACGTCACAACTAAGAGTGTGTGTGCCTGAACGCTGCAGCTGCACAACCCACGCGCTGCAAGGAAGACTGAAGATCCAGCGCACCACGACTAAGACCCAGTGAACCCAGATAAATGAATATTAAGAAAAGAGAAGACAAGAGCAGAAAGGGAGCAGGTCTGAGTGACTTTCAAATCTCTAGTGTTGCTCTTGAATGCTCCGGGAGCCTGCCTGTCGATAGGTCCTGTGGGACATTTGGGTCCCCTTTTCAGTGTACCTCTTTCTTAAGCTTAAGCTAGTTCCAATTGTCGTTTACAACCAAAATATTTCAAAATACAACCCAATAAGGTAGCAATCCAAACAAGGCTTAATAGCTAAAAATTAATATTACTAAAATTCAGTGTCCATATTTCCCTTAAGTGCACAAAAAAATAATAAAACATTTTTTGCCAGATCCTTGGAAGAAATCTAATTACACCATATCCATTATTACATTTCTTTGTTGCAACAGACTATACAAGTGTAGGAATAGCACATGGATTTTCTTTGAAGATAGGACAATAAAGTTAATTTGAACCTTTTAATGTGTATAAGCTTATTAATTCATTTTATAATAGAAATGAAAATATAGGTATAATTTATGTTTATACTATATTCAAAGTGGAACTAATTTTATCAAAACAGAGTATCAGGAAAAAGCAATTATGATGGGCATTAAGAAGGGGGGAATGATTTAGACAATATTAGAACAACATAAGACGTTTAAAGAAATTTTTGTATCTTAATTTTTGTGTTTTAAAAGTACTGTCACATTATCATCATAATCATCAATTAAAGGAATAAAGAGGAAAATGTGATAAAGTGTTTCAATGAGTCCTCCAAACATCTAATGCTTTTAAATTAATCATTTTCTTCCTCTTTCTGCAGGTGTCGGAAAAAAACGTACCCAGCCAAGCTACCCACTGCCAGCATCATCATTTGTTTCCACAATGAAGAATTTAGTGCCTTGTTTCGAACGCTATCCAGCATCACGAGCCTCACTTCACAGTATATCCTTGAAGAAATTATTTTGGTAGACGACATGAGTGATTTTGGTAAGAGAGAATGCTAACCATCTTTCTAATCGTCTTTGGAGTAGGGCTATCTCTGCGGCGCTTGAGTTATTTTATACAAAAAACATTTTTGGTGGGTGTCGATGCAGGCACTTTGGAGCACTGATGGTGATGTGAGAGTCTGGTCCCTGACCTCCTGGTTGGGCTAATGGTATGGCTAGTACTTCAGAAAAAAGTAGGGGCAGGCCGGTCTTTAGAGGGCATGGATGATGTTGAAGAAGTGATGTCTAGAATGGATCAACAACAAGCTTTTACTGTATAGCACAAGGAACTATATTCACTGTCCAGTGATAAACCATAATGGACAAAAATATGAAAAAGAATATGCATAATGGAATCACTACAGTATAAATTAACAGTAGAAATTTCTGTGCCATAGAAATTAACACAACATTGTAAATCAACTCTACTTCAAGAAAGTAGCATTTTTTTCAAAAGTGACATCTGAACTGAGATGAGTTGAGATTACATAGATGAAGGGGAAGGAAAAAGTATTTTAGGCAGAGAAAATGGCCCAGAGGCAACAGAAAATATAGTGAATTTGGAACAGTTTTTTATTTTATGTAGGTTGTGTGTGTGTGTGTGTGTGTGTGTGTGTGCTCAATCAAGTCCTTCTCTTTGCTGCCCCATGGACTGTTGCCTGCCAGACTCCTCTGTCCATGGAATTTTCCAGGCAAGAATACTGGAGTGGGTTATCATTTCCTTCTCCAGGAGATCTTCCCCACCCAGGAATCAAACCTGTGTCTCTTAGGTCTCTTGCCTTGGCACGCGGATTCTTTACCACTGTATCACTGGGAAAGGACTTATGTAAATTATGTATGAGTATAGTTTTAGGAGGGAGGGGGTAGGCATGAAACCGGAAATGTAAAAAGTAGCCCCTCATGAAGGCATTGTTTGAATTTTATTTGGAGAAAATGGGGAATGATTCCAAGACTTAATGTAGGGGAATGACACAATACAGGTGCTTTACATGAAAGAATTCTAATCACACCAACTACACTCGAGGGTCTATTCCTTCCTGTTCACTGATTTTAAAGAACTAGAACACTAGAACAAAATCTTCTGAGCTCCATTTAGCATTTGAACTCAGTTGTCTATTTCACAACTTAATTCCAAGCCTGAGGCAAGCCGGGAGGACCCAGATGAAGGATAAGCTCTCTGGGCAGGTTGCTGTGGGGTCCATTTCTCATGGAAGCAATTCATGCATGTTGGATACTACCTAAAGGTTTACCTAATCTACTGTGAATCTGACCCACCATGGGCTGGGACAAAAAAAAGAGGAGGAGAAATGGAAGGAAGAAGAATAGACAAGGGAAAAAAAGAAGAGGAGGGTCACCCTTCGAGAAGCAACTGAGATGCATCAACTCAAAAGTGAAATGGGGACTTCCTTCGTGGTTCGTCGGTTAAGAATTCACCTGCCAGTGCAGGGGACACGGGTTCGATCCCTGATCTGGGGAGATCCCACATGCTGCAGGGCAACCAAGCCTGTGCGCCACAGCTACTGAGCCTGGACGCCTAGAGGCCATGCTCTGCAACAAGAGAAGCCACCGCGGTGAGAAACCCATGCACTGCAAGACAAGAGTAGACCCCTGCTCCCCACAAGAGAGAAAGCCTGTGCACAGCAAGAAAGAGCAGTGCAGCCAAAAAAAAAACGTGGAATGGGACTCAAGCTAGTGTCAGCTCCGTTTAGGAATTTCACTCATTGACCAGGCACTGTATGCAGATCAAGAAGCAACAGTTAGAACTGGACATGGAACAACAGACTGGTTCCAAATCGGGAAAGGAGTATGTCAAGATTGTATATTGTCACCCTGCTTATTTAACTTATATGCAGAGAATATCACATGAAATGCCAGGCTGAACGAAACACAAGCTGGAATCAAGATTGCCAGGAGAAATATCAATAACCTCAGATACGCAGATGACACCACCCTTATGGCAGAAAGTGAAGAACTAAAGAGCCTCTTGATGAAAGTGAAAGAGGAGAGTGAAGAAGTTGGCTTAAAACTCAACATTCAGAAAACTAAGATCATGGCATCCTGTCCCATCACTTCCTGGCAAATAGATGGGGAAACAATGGAAACAGTGAGAGACTTTATTTTTATTTGGGCTCCAAAATCACTGCAGATGGTGACTGCAGCCATGACATTAAAAGATGCTTGCTCCTTGGAAGAAAAGCTATAATCAACCTAGACAGCATATTAAAAAGCAAGGACATTACTTTGCCAACAAAGGTCCATCTACTTTGCCAACAAAGGTCCATCTGGTCAAAGCTATGGTTTTTCCAGTAGCCATGTATGGATGTGAGAGTTGGACTATAAAGAAAGCCGAGCGCTGAAGAATTGATGCTTTTGAACTGTGGTGTTGGAGAAGACTCTTGAGAGTCCCTTGGACTGCAAGGAGATACTATCAGTTCATCCTAAAGAAAATCAGTCCTGAATATTCACTGGAAGGACTGATGCTGAAGCTGAAACTCCAGTACTCTGGCCACCTGATTCGAAGTAATGTCTCATTTGAAAAGACCCTGATGCTGGGAAGGATGGAAGGCAGGAGGAGAAGAGGAGGACAGAGGATGAGATGGTTGGATGGCATCACCGACTCGATGGACATGAGTTTGAGTAAGCTCCAGGAGTTGGTGATGGACAGGGAGGCCTGGCGTGCTGCGGTCCATGGGGTCACAGAGTCAGACACGACTGAGCGGCTGAACTGGACTGTGTAGGAGCCACCCTAATCCGAGGAGTCCAGTACTGTTTATTTCTGGTTTTGTGCATGGGAGGGGATGTGGAAGGATGGCTAGGTTCCTCATCTGACTGAACAACACATCTGGCCACATGTGGGGCAAAAGGCCCCAGTAAAGCCAGGAGCAGGCGGCAGGGGGATCTTTGCTGGACTGTGAAGTAATGTCTCACCCAAAGGATGAAGATCCTGCCATGGACGTGCAGTCCCAGGAGGACCGAGGAACTCCCAGGGGCCCCAGCCTTTCAGATCTATGCCAAGAGTTTAGAGACACACCTGGAGATCTGCCCAGATGTTCTTTAGGCATCAGAGGACTCGCCACTGATGGCTGAGAGATGGTTGGACCAGATACTCTACTTCTCCTCCTGGATCCACAGCCACCCGATGGGTGGTCATTTCACCCGCCCCACCAAGGAGCTTAGTCCTGGACCCACACAGAACCTCAAACACAGGAAATGCAGGAAATGGGGTGTTCTGTGTCCTGATAGTGCTCAGAGTTGATGCACCCCCACTTTTAATCCACGGTGATTTCCTGTGGGCTCTAGGAGAACTTTCTTGAACTACAGCTAGTCTTTTCTGGCTCATACCAGTAGGTACTGGTGATGGAGTCCCTCAGCTTGGGATGGCAGGGGTCGGGAGCCCAGACAACCACCTCCATTGAGTTACATGAGAGGCATGTCCAGGGCTGACCTGCTACCATCCACCTTTCTCATAGTCCTGGTCCCTCTTGACTGTACACAAGCGGCATGGCCATCTCCTGAACGACTCAAAGCCTCCACTTCATGTCAGCGATGACCGCTGCCAGAATGGCCTGTTTCCTCCCATGTCTGCCGCACAGAGTTCCTCTGAGTCCTGGATGTTGGAGGGAGTTTGCAGACATCTGATCTGAGATGCTACCCCTACCCTGCAAGTATAGCTGTGCAGTCTGGAATCTGCCTCTGAGCAGGGCCCCGGCACTCTTTCCACAGAAAAGGAAAGAGATTTCTTTCATTCTTCTGCCAAGACTATAGTGAGCCTGCCTCTATTGGTCCCCAGCCCCCAGCTTCTCTGAGGCATCTGTATCCGTCTCACCAGAGACTGACCTCTTTTGTTGTTGTTGTTCAGTCCCTAAGTTGTGTCCGACTCTTTCTGACCCCGTGGATGCAGCACATCAGGCTCCCCTGTCTTCCACCATCTCCCAGAGTTTGCTCAAATTCACGTCCATTGAATCGGTGATGCCATCCAACCAACTCATCCTCTGCCACCTCCTTCTCCTCTTGCCTTCAATCTTTCCCAGCATCAGGGTCTTTTCCAATGAGTAGGCTCTTCACATCAGGTGGCCAAAGTATTGGAGTTGCAGCTTCAGCATCAGTCCTTGCAATGAATATTCAGGGTTGATTTCCTTTAGGATTGACTGGTTGATCTCCTTGCAGTCCAAGGGACTCTCAAGAGTCTTCTCCAACACCACAGTTCAAAAGCATCAATTCTTCGGTGCTCAGCCTTCTTTATGGACCAACTCTCACATCCATACATGACTACTGAAAAAAAAAAAACATAGCTATGATTATGCGGACCTTTGTGGGCAAAGTGTTGTCTCTGCTTTTTAATACGTTGTCTAGGTTAGTCATAGCTTTCCTTCCAAGAAGGAAAGGACCTCCTTTATCATCGTCATATTAACCTCTGAGTATTGAGTGACTGTTATGTGTCAGGCTCTGTGCTTGGTGATGTATTTCTTCTTCTCACTGCAGTCCTCCAAGGACTATGTTAGATCTGCCTTCTCACCAATGAGAAAGCTGAGACTTGAGTGGTTGATAACCGGCCTGGGGGTCAGTACCAAGTTAGGTGCACAACTGTTATGAATAAAGTCAGAATGCTCCAAAGCACCATAATTTATGCTTTTTCTATTAAAATTTTAATAATGATATATTAAAATAGAGGCATTTCGTGTATTTCTCTGGTGGTCCAGTGGTTGGGACTCTGTGCTTCCAATGCAGAGAGCCTGGGTTTAATCCTTGGTTGGGGAATTAAGAGCCCACATGCCGCAACGTGTGGCCAAAAAGTTAAAAAAAAAAGGAGTATTTCACTAGAAACATATAAAAATATTCACAGTTGATTTCAATGCTGAATCTCTTTTTGTTCACGTTTTGTGCACATTTTGTGCACGTTCATTCAATCGAATTTTCTTTTTTGAGTTTGGAACATCTGCAGAACAGCAGTTTTTAAGAATCAATCAAAATTATGAGAAACTGGTTAATATACTTTGCAGTTAGGCAGTTTTAAAACGCTGACTCTTTTTTCCAGATGATTTGAAAGAGAAACTCGACTATCACTTGGAAATTTTTCGAGGAAAGATTAAATTAATAAGAAACAAAAAGAGAGAGGGGCTGATTCGAGCAAGGATGACCGGAGCATCCCATGCTTCAGGTATGAAGGTTTTGCTCCAGACAGGACCCCATGTCTTTGTCCCAGAGGTCTTTCTGCCCATGAGGAAACCATCCTCATGTGTCTCCATGGCATAAACAGAAGAGTGGGAATATATTTCAGCCTTATGAGTCTTAAATCTTTGTCTGACTCTGAAAGTATTGTGCTTCAAGATGTTAATTTGTTATTTCAAATAGAAGACAGATAGAAGTTATTCTCGTCCCGAGGGGGAGGGTGTATAAGCTCAGCCTCCTGTTACAGAACGCGTCCCCCAGGTACAGACTCTGGGATGAGGTTGTACATGCAGGGGGCCCTCCAGGTGGTCTTGGGAACCAGGTAAAGGGGTGAGGAAAGCAAGACTTTACAGGGAGAGCAGGGCTGTGATGTAGCTGCAGAGACCCCATGGGGACCTCGGAAGCTAGAAAGGGGTCAGTCCAGGGCCTCTGGGAGGCAGAGGCCCAGATGACACGGGAGGAGTGCTTACAGAGAAATGTCTGTGAAGGATAAAGAGGGAGGACGAAATGTGGGCTGGAAGCTTCTGGTCTGACCCCGGCGGAAGGAGGCAAGGAAGGAGGGAAGGCCGAAAGCCCTTTGGTCTGCTGCGTGGCTCCCAGAAGGGGCTCGAGTGGGCCAGTCGGGAGCCCCTCAGCCAAGACCGTGTACTGGAGGAGTCCTGAGTGGGGCCCCTGTGGCCGGTCGGGTTCACTGGGTTCTCGGGCCGGGAGGGCGTGGCCTTGGTGTGAACACACCAGAAGATCCTAAAGCTGGGGGACCTCCTGGGGCCGCTTCTCGTGAAGAGAGGTCTCAGCCACCGGGAGCACGGGGGTCCCAGCTGGCCTCCAGCGTCCCTTGGGACAGCAGTCCCGTCCTCCGCCAAGGGCAGTTCCTGAGCTGTGAGACACGAGACACCAGCAAGGGAATGAGTCCCGAGGGGAATCCCGATGATCGAGCTTCCTGGAAGCCCGGGTAATCAGAGGGTTGCTCCCAGAAAATTAACCCAGGACCAAAGGCGCGGGGTGATGTTTAAGGATCCGGCCATGTGGCAATCTGAGGAAATGTCTTGGTTCCTTAGCAAGGCTATTTCCTTATTGAGTAGAAGGCCAACTAAAAGCAAAATCTGAGCCTTTTTTTTTTTTTTTTTCTATTTTGGCCTAAGACATTCTCTTACTTAACTACGTTGCTCAGTACTGTCCAACTCTATGGATTGTAGCCCACCAGGCTCCCCTCTTCATGGGATTCTCCAGGCAAGAAAACTGGAGTGGTTGCCATTCCCTTCTCCAGAGGATCTTCCTGACCCAGGGATAAACCCAGGTTTCCTGCATTACAGGCGGATTCTTTTCTGTCTGAGCCATAAGGGAAGCTATCTACCAGATAATACATACTAATTCTCCAAAATTCAATACAAACCACTAAAACTGAATGGCATGTGTCTTTTCAGAACGTTGATTTTATGCATTAATATGCATATGTGTGTACATATGTATGTGTATATATACACACATGTACACATAGACACACACATAGATTTAAGGATTTTTAAATAAATAGAATTGTACTATCTCTATTCTGAGACTTACTCTTTTCATTTCAGTTTAATGTTTTGTAACTTTTCCCATGACAATGCCTGACCGGTTACCTCAGTTTATGTTTGCAGCATTGTATAGTATTCCATATGGATTCCATAATGGATTCCCATAATTTGTTTAGCCATTTGTCATTTCCTGATTTTTACTTTTTACAATTACTGAAGAAAAAAAAAAAGCTGCACTGGCAATTTTTGTAGTTACACCTTTGTGGAAATGAATGCTTGTACCTATGGGATAATTTCTTAAAAGTGGAATTGCTGGGCAAAAGGGAATTCTTATTTTAAATTTTGGTGGATGCTGCCAAATTGTCCTAAAACAGATGGCACCAATTAACAGTTCCATCACAGGATATAAGAGGGCCCTCTCCCTGGAGCCTTGCTGACACTGGTTGTTTATTACCAGTCGCTCTCTGCTGTACTTAATCCTTCAGTTGTGTTAGACTCTCGTGATCCCATGGACCGTAACTCACCAGGCTCCTCTGTCCATGGGGATTGTCCAGGCAAGAATACTGGAGTGGGTTGCCCTCCTCCAGAGAAGCTTCCTGACCCATGGATCGAACCCAGGTCTCCCTCATTGCAGGCGGATTCATTACCATTTGAGCCACCAGGGAGGCCCAGTCTTCTAGTCTTTGACAAAATTTTGGTCAAAAAGCTGTATCCTTTATTTTCTTGGCATTTCCTTGACTACTAGCAACATGGAGTATTTTTTCATATTTTTGTAGATTGTTTATAGATTTTTCTGTGAATTTGGTCTGTTCATATCCTTTATCAGTTTTTTGATTGTGTTGTTTGTCCTTTTGTTATTGATTCGAAGGTGCCTTTATGATACGACTCTTGTGTTATATACACTGAGAATATCATTCCCCAGTCTGTGGTTGGTCTTCCCATTTTTGTTGATGGTGTCTTGAGTTGAACAGAAGCGTTAGCTGCTCAGTCGTGTCCGACTCTGCGACCCCATGGACTGTAGCCCGCCAAGCCCGCCTGGCTCCTCCATCCATAGAATTTTCCAGGCAAGAATACTGGAGTGGGTTGCCATTTCCTTCTCCAGGGGCTCTTCCCGACCTAGGGATCGAACCAGGGTCTCCTGCATTGTAGGAAGACTTTTTACCATCTGAGCTACCAGGGAAATTGAACAGAAGTTTACCCCAAAATCCACCACCTCTTGCTGGGCACAGAGCCCCGCTGGACTTTCCTGCCTTCCTTTCAGTAGGAATGGCCCGTGACTATGTTTCAGCCACATTTCCTGACCAAGGCTCGCAGGAAGCTGGTTTATCCCCCTCCACACTGTAGTTCCCTTCTGGCTGAGGATGGTAGAGCTAAATGAGTAGAAAGAAACTTTGACTGCATAGGAGCTGTTGAACATTTTGGAGGTTTATTTTAAGGGCCAATAGCTTTGGGACTTCCCTCGTGGCCCACTGGTTAAGACTCTGAGCTCACTGAGAGCATGGGTTCCATCCCTGGAACTAAGATCCTACGCGCCACATGGCACCACCTAAAAGGAAAAGTAGAAAAGGAGAGAGAAGTGAAATTCATTTAAACAGTCATGGTGCCAGCTTTAACTTAATAATGAAATAATCAGATTCATCAATATTTTTCTTTATGATTTTTGTGTCTTGTTTGAGAAGTTCTTACTCTAAGATCCTGATGATATCCTACATTTTTAAAAAATGTTTGCTTTTTGCATTGCAGCCTTTCGATTTCGTTCGTTTTCGGCTGCACGGGCCTTTGTTGCCGCCGGGCTCTCGCTAGTCGTGGTGGGCGGGGGCACTCTTTAGTGGCTGTTGACAGGCTTCTCTTTGCAGTGGCTTCTCTTGCTGCGGAGCGTGGTCTCTAGGCCCGTGGGCTTCGCTAGCTGCGGCCACAGGCTTGCTTGTTCCGTGGCAGGTGCAGTCCTCCCACACCAGGGGTTGAACCCGTGTCCCCTGCATTGGCAGGCGGACTCTCAACCCCCGGACCACCCGGGAAGCCCTGCCCTCGTCACTCACTGCCCCCTCGCTCTCCCCTCGTGTTACGGACCTTCTTGCTGCGCCTCAAACATACCAGCTGTTCTATCTCAGAGCCTTTCTTTGCATGTGATTTTCCCACCTGGAGTGCTCCTCCTCCAGCCCCCTGCGTGACCTGTTACTTCACTTTGATCAGGTCTCTGGTTCAATGTCTCATTATCAGAGAGGCCGGTCGAAATCACCCTGTACAAAACAGCGCGGCCCTGTTCTTCTCTAGCATCCTGCCTCTGACGGAGTTTTGTTGGTAATGTTCACGGCTGCCTGTCCACTCGCCCTTGTGGGTGATGCTGCCTATGTGACGACCGAAGTTGCCCTCAAACTGAGACAGCTGTGATGAGCCTGTGCTGTGTCTTTGGCAGGAGGGAAAATGACCACGGCTGGCTGGGCTTAACTCTATCAGGAAGAATTAGAAGGCTAGAGTTTTGCAAAGTGGAGAAAAACTGAGAAAGAGAAGCTCTAATTAGATGGCCTGAATTGAAAGGAAAGGGGACTTTTTTGCGCGGGAGCAGAAATGTCATGGTTTGGAAGCAGCCATAAGCAGCTGGGAAACACTGGCGTTGTCCTGAAACCAAGGATTCTTGTGATCAGGGAGGAAAAGGAGGGACTTTGTATGAGAAACAGCATCTTCTCGGGAGAGTCAGGGTTACATCAGGCAAGGAGGTCTGCAGGAGAATTTAGTGTAGGAAATTTTAATTTTTTTTAAGGATTTTAGTTTTTAAAAGCGTCTTATTTCTCTTTGGCTGTGCTGGGTTCTCATTGCTGTGCATGGGTTTTTCTCTAGTTGCGGCGAGCAGGGGCTCTTCTCTAGTTGTGAGGTGTGGGCTTCTCATTTCAGTGGCTTCTCTTCTCGTGGGGCACAGGCTCTGGGGCGTCGAGACGTGGGCTCAGTAGGTGCAGCTCAGGGGCTTAGTTGTTGTCTTGCTGAATCTCACAGTGCACACTGTCCACTGAAGCCAGGGTAGGCAAGGTGCGAGCAAGGAAGCCGGAAGAAAACTCAAGGAGCCGTAGCAACTGCAGACACGTTTATTCTCTCCCGACTGGCACAGCAGCTCCAGCAGCAGACACGCTGTGTTCTCGCATGGTTGACCCAGCGGACACAGCTGTAATGCAGCCTCAGAGGCCTTTCAGGTGGAGCTTACAGAGCAGAAATGGCCCGTGGCCCAGCAGGTGCATCATGACGCCCACGCACAGTGCTCCAAGTGATCTCAGCTGTTACAAAACCACGCATTTACAAAATGGGGGGTGAGAGCCAGAGGCATGGGGCCAGAGAGCCTGACCACCTCCATCTCGGCTAATTTCCTCTTTCCCTAAAGTTGCCCAGTGACGTGTGGAATCTTCCCGGACCAGGGATGAACCCATGTCCCCTGCACTGAGAGGCAGGTTCTTTCCTGGACCACTAAGAAAGTCCAGAAATTTACTTTAAATAAGGGAGCTGTGGAAAGAGTAAAAGGATAGTCCACAGCAGGGCAGGAAGTTTGGGGGAATAAGTACAAGGTGATCAGGGCGTGAGTATGGAGCATCTTCCACTGAAGTGGCCTGGATGGTCAGCAGGTGGCCAAGAGGGCAGAGATGAGGTGTAGATTTCAACTGCCATTCAACTGGCAACAGGTTAGCAAAAGCGAACACGCCATTGAGAGCTTGTGGTGCTACGTGACCGTCACAAACGAGAGACGGTTTGTTGTCTCATATGGGAGACAGAGTAATGCCCTTCCCCAAGGAGGTCATCCTAATTCCCAGAACCTGCTAATAGGTTTACTTATGTGGCGCAGAGGGCAGTGTCTGACTCTCCGCCACAAACATCCAAGGGAGGTGATGGTTGACAGAACAGAAAGCACTGGGTTTTGAAGCAGAGCCTCCATTTCCAGTTTGGTATGTGCCAATTACCGGTTACAGGATCTTGGGCAAGTCACTTCTCAGAACTTCAGCTTCCTAATGCATGATATGAGAACAGAAATATATAACTGATGTGGTTGTTGCAATGATTGAATGAAGTCGTTATGAGCACTCTTTTTTAAGCATTAAGTGTTAAACAAATGCTTGGTAGCAGGTGACTACGTGTGTGCGTGCTGTCGCTTTAGTCACGTCCCACTCTTTGTGACCCCATGGACTGCAGCCTGCCAGGCTCCCCTCTCCGTGAGATTCTCCAGGCAAGAATACTGGGGTGGGTTGCCACGCCCTCCGCCAGGGAATCTTCCCGACCCAGGGATCGAGCCTTCCTTTCTTCCATCTCCTGCATTGGCAGCGGGTTCTTTGCCACTTAGCACCACCTGGGAAGCCCAGACTGTGAATAGTACAAAGAAATGAGAAATTAAAACATAGATATTTAATTACATGCTTCAAAATGATAAAATATGTAAAATAAAAGTAGGAGAAATGCAGGGAAAACTAATGAAAATACAGACCATTCATGGTGGGAAGTCTCTCAGGTTATAGAACTCACCATCCTTATCTTCTAGTTAAAGAAACTAATCTCCCCAAAAGATTAGAGACCGGCTCCAGGTCACACAATTCAGGACGCAAACCCTCAAATTCTGATTTCCATGGCAGTGAATAGTATTACCACAGTACTGGTCATGGAAATAGCAAACAAACAAAAATGAGAAATTCAAATAGCCGAGTCACTTGAATTTTTTTCACAAAATCCAAATATTTAACAGATTTATGGTGTGAATGAAGTAGAAATGCTTGGATATTTTATAAAAGTTGATCATACACTTAAGCACAAAGAGATTCTCTGTAAATTCCCCCATAACTAGATTTTGCACACCACATTATCAAACATCAATCCCAAAACAAAAAAATTGAGATAGCAGTAACATAATACAATAAATTGAAATAAAATATTATTATACAATAATTTTATTGTTAATAAAAATTAAAATATTTAATACCTTAAAAATAATTGCTTTAGAGACCAAATCGAGAATATTTTTTTTTATATATAAAAAGAATGAATTTTATTCCAGGTAACTTTCACATCAATAAACCTGACATTAAGCAAACAAAGAAAAACTAACCAACAAAATTGCCAAAGTCTCATGGATAAACACTTTGCTCTGGGTGCAGAGGCACTTTTCTCTTCTTAACTTTTTTTGGGGGGGGCCTTAAAAATTTTTTTTAATATAAATTTATTTATTTTAATTGGAGGTTAATTACTTTACAATATTGTATTGGTTTTGCCATACATCAACATGAATCCGCCACAGGTATACACATGTTCCCCATCCTGAACCCCTTTCCCTCCTCCCTCCCCGTGCCATCCCTCTGGGTCGTCTCAGTGCACCAGCCCCAAGCATCCAGTATCCTGCATTGAACCTGGACTGGCGATTCGTTT
Source organism: Cephalophus harveyi (assembly GCA_006410635.1). Classification (NCBI taxonomy): domain Eukaryota; kingdom Metazoa; phylum Chordata; class Mammalia; order Artiodactyla; family Bovidae; genus Cephalophus; species Cephalophus harveyi. The sequence goes on from SJYT01077310.1 coordinate 134,143, forward strand.
CATATATGATATTATACATGTTTCAATGCCATTCTCCCAAATCATCCCACCCTCTCCCTCTCCCACAGAGTCTAAAAGACTGTTCTATACATCTGTGTCTCTTTTGCTGTCTCACATACAGGGTTATCACTACCATCTTTCTAAATTCCAAATATATGCATTAGTACACTGTACTGGTGTTTTTCTTTCTGGCTTACTTCACTCTGTATAATAGGCTCCAGTTTCATCCACCTCATTAGAACTGATTCAAATGTATTCTTTTTAATGGCTGAGTAATATTTCATTGTGTATGTGTACCACAGCTTTCTTATCCATTCATCTGCCTGTGGACATCTAGGTTGCTTCCATGTCCTGGCTATTATAAACAGTGCTGCGATGAACACTGGGGTACACGTGTCTCTTTCAATTCTGGTTTCCTCAGTTTGCATGACCAGCAGTGGGATTGCTGGGTCATAAGGCAGTTCTATTTCCAGTTTTTTAAGGAATCTCCACACTGTTCTCCATAGTGGCTGTACTAGTTTGCATTCCCACCACCAGTGTAAGAGGGTTCCCTTTTCTCCACACCCTCTCCAGCATTTATTGCTTATAGACTTTTGGATCGCAGCCATTCTGACTGGCATGAAATGGTACCTCATTGTGGTTTTGATTTGCATTTCTCTAATAATGAGTGATATTGAGCATCTTTTCATGTGTTTGTTAGCCATCTGTATGTCTTCTTTGGAGAAATGTCTATTTAGTTCTTTGGCCCATTTTTTGATTGGGTCATTTATTTTTCAGGAATTGAGCTGCAGGAGTTGCTTGTATATTTTTGAGATTAGCTATTTGTCCGTTGCTTCATTTGCTATTATTTTCTCCCATTCTGAAGGCTGTCTTTTCACCTTGCTTATAGTTTCCTTTGTTGTGCAGAAGTTTTTAATTTTAATTAGGTCCCATTTGTTTATTTTTGCTTTTATTTCCAATATTCTAGGAGGTGGGTCATAGAGGATCCTGCTGTGCAAATCGAGAATGTTTAAAATAGATATAATGAGCTATGATTAAATAGTGAAGGACAGGGAAGCCTGGCATGCTGCAGTCCACAGGGTCACAAAGAGTCGGTCATGACTTAGCAAATGAAAAACAACAAACTAATGTTTAAATGTAAAAATGTTGACACTAAAGAAAAGCAGAAAATAAAATGAAGCAAGGGGAGAAAGAGACTGAAAATATTGAGAGATTGATACAGCATTTGTTTGTTTTTTAAATATGAAAACAAAACTTGCAAAACACAGTCCCTAAAGAAGTTGTGTAAATAGGTTATGCTGGGAAAGATTGAGGGCATGAGGAGAAGGGGGCAACAGAGGATGAGGTGGTTGGATGGCATCATAAACTCAATGGACATGAATTGAGCAAACTCAGGGAGTCGGCGAAGGACAGGCAAGCCTGGTGTGCTGCAGTCCAGGGGGTCGCCAGGAGCCGGACACGACTGAGCGACTGGACGACGGCAACGAAGGTTGCTACAGGAAAGCAGGAAGCGAGCCTCCACTCAGGGAAGGTGAATATTTCTCCTGACTTTTAACCCCAGCGAACAATTCAGTTTTGAACATTCCCCAAATATATCTTTCAAGGAGGAAGGATGGGAAAGATCCTTTATCAGGCCCATTGACTAGCGCCCCTCAGTGTTTGGTTTTTAATCTGTTTATTATTTCTGGCTGTGCTGGGTCTTTGTTGCTGCCCACGGGCTCGTCTCTCGTTGTGGTCAGCGGGGCTACACTCTAGCTGCAGCGTGCGGGCTTCTCACTGCTGTGGCTTCTCTTGCGAGCACAGGCTCCAGGCGTGGAGGCTTCAGAAGCTGCAGACGTGCGTGCAGTAGTTTTCGACTTCAGTGCTTTCAACCTGAGGGCCCTAGAGCACAGGCTCAGTAGTTATGGCTCCCGGGCTTACCTGCCCCACGCCACGTGGGGTCTTCCCAGACCAGAGATCGAACCTGTGTCTCCTACACTGGATTCTTTACTGAGCCACTGGGGAAGTTCCGGCCCTTCAGTGATTTTAGATCCTAAGGAGAAGTTAGCTTAATCTGGGCATATAGCATTTAGCAGAGTCACTATGTTGTACAACCACCACCCCCTCTAGTTCGAAAATATTTTCATCACCTAAGGACCCATAAATCGGGAAATTTTCTTACTTCCACTTCTCCCAGCCCCTGGCAACCACCAGTCTTCATCTGTCTCTGGATTTACTTATTCTGGTTTTTTCATAGAAATGAAATCAGACCTTTTATGTCTGGCTCTTTCACCAGCATAATGCTTTTGAGATTCGTGTACATGTACCAGTACTTCATTTTTTATGGCTGGATGATATTCCATGGTATGTGTATATGCAGTTTGTTTCTCCACTCATCTGTTGGTGGACATTTGGGCTATTTCCATCTTTGGGATAATATAAGGAGTACTGCTATAGATATGCATATACACGGGTACATTTGAATTCTTTTAAATTTTTTAATTGTTGTTCTCAAAGCACGTGGGATCTTAGTTCCTCAGTTCAGTTCAGTTCAGTCGCTCAGTCGTATCCGACTCTGAGACCCCATGAATCGCAGCATGCCGGGCCTCCCTGTCCATCACCAACTCCCAGAGTTCACTCAGATTCACATCCATCGAGTCAATGATGCCATCCAGCCATCTCATCCTCTGTCGTCCCCTTCTCC
>SJYT01077310.1:152139-194690 GCA_006410635.1 Cephalophus harveyi
AAGGTGAGATGTGAATACAAATGTATTTGGTTTTCTAGTTGTTATCATGTGTGACATGTACCGCTCTGAAATATTACAGATATTAGCTCACTTCATCCTGACAATAAATCTGGGAGGTAGGTACCCACGTCGTTTCTTGTTTAGAGTGGAGAAACCGAGGCACAGAGAGGTAGTATAACTTGGCAGATTCACAGAACTCACAAGCAGTGTGCTCCAAACCTGTCCTTTCCTGGCTTGTATGATCTATTCAACTTCAGGTCTTAAGACCTCCCCCCTGGCCTCCCAGCTCTGGTTTACCCAGTTTCTAAGTCACTTCTCACTAATGAATGAATGTTAAGTCACTCAGTTGTGTCCGATTGCGACCCCATGGACTGTAGTCTACCAGGCGCCTCTGTCCGTGGGATTTTCCAGGCAAGAGTACTGGAGTGGATTGCCATTTCCTTCTCCAGGGGATCTTTCCAACCCAGGGATTGAACTCAGGTCTGCCGCATTGCAGACAGACGCTTTTCCATCTGAGCCAGAGAAGCCCAGTCTTCTCAATAAGGCTGGCCATATATTGGATGCCTCCGATGCCCTGAACTTGCTTTAGTTGCCCCAAGCTCAGTGTTACCATTGCTTGTGGGAAGTGATGTTTCACTGGTGCCCTCAGAGCTACAGCTTCAATTTGGAATAAGTCTCAGAATCAGGCTCCAGGTCGGCACCTCTGGTTCCCTGAGAGAGCAGGCAGCCTGTGCTCTGCCGCCTGGGGCAGGCTGGCCCCCCTGCCCCAGCGCTTCATCCCGCTGTACCCCAAAGGGTCAGGACACTGATTTGGGGTCCAGGGCCCTGCTCTACACCTGGAGAACCACCTGCCTCACCTTCAGACTGTGCTCTTAGACCTGGACACCAGCTCAGATTCGGCTCACAGTTGCTGCAGCCTGGGGAGGTTGTAGTTTGAGAGCAAACCACAAGCGTTGGGTTTGTGCTAGAGAAGGGCTGAAGCAGGTTCTCCAGGGTCTACACCATGAGGATTAGGCAAGCTGCTCAGCACCCAGCCCCCTGCTCAGATCAGTTACTTTTCTTGGCCCATCTGCTCAGAATTGCCACCTTGTAGGGGTTTCCCCAAGTCCCTCTCTTCTTGCTCCACCTGCTCCATAATCTTATCCAGATCACGTTTGCATGACAACGGATGCAAGTGATACCAATTCTTGCCCATTCCCAGTTCCTTCTGAGTCATAAGCTTCTGTGACTAGTTGCCTACACATTACCATCATAAGAATGTCCCGTAGGTATGCTGACCAGCTAGGTGGGTGCTGAGAGAAAGGGGTGTCAAGGACAGCCCAGTTACCAGTCAGCTAATGCCATGATGATGCTTGTTATAGACCCGCTCAAAACCAGGCAATTCAGAACAAGAAGCATCTACTTTCTTCTTTCAGGTGTCTGGCGGTTGGCCAGCATGGCGCTGCCTGGGCGTTTACACTGGCGGGGCTGGTCTCTGAGTCTGCTCAGCTTTGCTGGTCATTCTACTAGCAACCCTGGGCATGTTCTTACGTTGACAGTAGGAAGGCAAAAGTCAAGGCAAACCACACAGCCTATCTACAGTCTCCAGAGGCACTGTGTCTGCTCACGTTCCGCAGGCCAAAGCATGCCAAACGGACAAGCCCAAAGTCAGTGTGTCAGGACAATATACTCTGCCCCTTGGTGAGGGGCGGAGAGTGAGACAATGTTTGCAGAACAGTATTTTCATCAATCACACCAAGTTTCTGGAATGAGCACAGCTAAGGGGATAAGAGGTCCATTTACTTCCTTAGTGTATCAGTTAGTTTTTGCTGTGTAACAAACTGTCCCCAAAATACAGTGGCTTGAAACAATAAACAGTTGTTACTCCTCAGAATTTGTTGTGTTGCTAAAGTGGTTCTTTCGGTCACAGCCAGGAGGGTTGATTTTTCTGGTGCTGCTTACACATCTGTGTTCATCTGGAGGGTCAGCTGGTGCTGGCTAGCGTGGGATGGCCTTATTTACATGTCTGGACATTGGCCAGTGTCCAGTGTAGGGGCAGTGGAGATGACCAGACTGTTTGTCTCTCGTGGTTAGGCAGGCTAGTGAGGTTCATTCACTGTGAAGTGGTCACAAGGTTCCCAAGGGCAGCAGATCCCAAAGTGCTGCACACACTTTTCAAGCATCACCTTTGTTAATGTCCTATTGGCCAAAGCAAGTCACAAGGCCAAGACCAGTTTCAAGAGATGGAGAAATAAACCTCATTTCTTGATGAATGGAGTGCAGAGTTACATAGCAGTTAGATGTGCAGGTAGGAATGAAAAGCATATGTGGCCATGCTTGCAATCTACCACATTTCACTACAGCAGAGACACTCTCATTTTACAAAACACAAACCCTAAGCGCTTTACAAGTGTCAGATTATCTGATATTCATAACAACCCCATGAGACAGGTACTTTTTTTTTTTTAATTATTTGGCTGTGTTGGATCTTAGTTGCTGCATGCAGGGCCTTTGTTACTTTCCATGGGATCTCTCTTTTCAGTGCACGATCTTCCTAGGTGCCTGGGCTCTCTAGTTTTGTCATGCAAGCTCCCTAGCTGTGGCAGGCAGGCTCTGAAGTGCGCAGGCTCAGTAGTAAGGCCGGTACTGTTGTTATCCTCGTTTTACAGATGAGGAAACTGAGAGACAAATGGGTTGAGTAACTTCAGTAACTTGCCCCAGATCACACGGGTCATGGGGGATTTGAATCACACGGAGTGGCCTCAGAGTTTGGACTCTGAAGTATTAAACTATACTAACTCTTTTAATGGTCTTTTTTATTATTAATCTATCTACTTGGCTGCACCGGGTCTTAATTGCAGACGTGGGATCTTTAGCTGTGGCTTGTGAACTCTGAGCTGTGGTATGTGGGGTCTAGTTCCTGGACCAGGGATAAAACTCAGATGCCCTGCTTTGGGAGCATGGAGTCTTAGTCACTGGACCACCAGAGAAGTCCCACGGTACTAACTCTTGATGGGATATTCTCCCTCCACACCATCCTCTTCCTCCTCTAGTAATAATGGTAATACTGAGAGCTGGACAGATTACTTCCAGCAGTATATCCGAGAAGAAAGCTGACCATCTCCTACGTGGACAATGAGCAGAACAAAAGGCATGTCCAGATGGATCGTGTCCCTTTGAGAATGAACCAAGAGGAAAAGAGCAACTGCATGGGTCCTATGAAAATGGGGCTAAATTGCGATTGCATCCTCAATTTGATTTTTTGAGAAAGTCTTTTAATATACGTTTTACTTTCACTCCCCCTTGATCACTTTGGTTACTTGACTTTTGTTTTCTATTCTATGTTCATAGCCAGATTTCTTTTTTGATAAGAAACATTTCACACATATAAGACTGCACCAACAATAATAAATACTTCTGTATCCACCCTAATGATTAAATGGATATTACTGATTTTCCAAACTTCTTAAGATCTCTTGAAAAAGAGATTAAAACATTGTAGGTGACTGGTATCAGGTAGCTTTTGCTGCATAACAAAGCACCCCCAAGCAGTAGCTTAAATGATCCACTATTTAGTTCTCAACTGCAGGTGAAAAAGAGATTCAGACAGGCTATGTCTGGTCATCAGCATGTAGCAAAGATGATAAAGAACCTAAATCTTTGGACTTCTGGTCTAAGGGATTTTCTACTGTGTCATTCATTTTATTCTATTATTTAAAAAAAAATTATTTATTTGGTTGCATTGAGTCTCAGTTGTGGCATGTAGGATCCTCCCTGTGGTGAGCAGGCTCAGTAGTTTTGGTGTGGGTGTGTGGGCTTAATGGCGCCACAGCATGTGGGATCTTAATTCCCTGACCAGGGACTGAACACGTGTTCCCCCACTGCAAGCTGGATTCTCAACCACTAGACCATCAGGGAAATCCTTTGTGATTCACCTAAGAGTCTCATGTTTCACTAACTGAGTGAGCCAGGTGAATGTGGCATGCATTCTGGAGAAGGCAGTCAATGTGTATTTTTGTAGACATTTTATGGGGATCAGTTCAGTTCAGTCACTGAGTCATGTCCAACTCTTTGCGACCCCTTGAACCGCAGCACGCCAGGCCTCCCTGTCCATCACCAACTCTCGGAGTTCACTCAGACTCACATCCAGCGAGTCGGTGATGCCATCCAGCCATCTCATCCTCTGTCATCCCCTTCTCTTCCTGCCCCCAATCCCTCTCAGCATCAGAGTCTTTTCTAATGAGTCAGTTCTTTGCATCAGATGGCCAAAGTATTGGAACTTCAGCTTCAACATCAGTCCTTCCAAAGAACACCCAGGACTAATCTCCTTTAGAATGGACTGGTTGGATATTTTTGGGTATTTCTAAAGAGCCCTGGAAGTTTGTTGTGCCAGTCACTAGGTCTCATGTCAGAAGCTCTGCTTTTCCCTTTTCTTTACCATGATCCTTTCTGACTATCTGATATTTTCACCATAATACTTTTGAGTATTGTTTTAATGAGTCTTATTTTAAATGATTAGGTGGATTTCCTAAGAAAACATCTATAAATCTGGGATGGATGACCTTGATTAATTAGAACAGTGGTTCTCACACTTTAGAATGCATCAGAATCACCTAAAGAACTGCTTAAAGTACAGAAATACTGGGCCCCCAGACCCTGTGTTCCTGGGTCAGTAGGTCTGGGCAGGCCCAGGGATTTACATTTGTGAGTTCTCCACTGATGCAGATGCTGCTGATCTAGGAACCATGTAAGAGTCACTGAATTAAATGGAAGAGTTGTGTAAGTATACTCTACGTGAGGTTTATATTACAAGCACATTCTTTGTGGTATTATCTATAATAATCAAAAAAGTTAAAACTACCAACATTCCAATATTCTGGTATTATTTGGAATAATATTCTTGTATTAATAATTAATAATTTATTAATTATTATATATATTATATTATATATTATTTAATATATTATATATTATATTGTTATATTAATAATATTAATAATATTAATTAATAATATTGTATTGTATTAATAATTAATAATATTCTTGTATTATTCCAAATAATACAAGACTTTAAACGTTTTCATTAATAAGGGGTTAAAAAGCTGTCTCTTATACACATCTAGATGTGTATAAGAGACAGGTATTATCTATAATAATCAAAAAAGTTAAAACTACCAACATTCCAATATTCTTGTATTATTTGGAATAATATTCTTGTATTAATAATTAATAATTTGTTAATTATTATATAATTAATAATATTGTATTATATTAATAATTAATAATATTATATTATATATTATTTAATATATTATATTATATTGTTATATTAATAATATTAATTAATAATATTAATTAATAATATTGTATTGTATTAATAATTAATAATATTCTTGTATTATTCCAAATAATACAAGACTTTAAAAATAACTGTGCAAAACATTAAATTAAAAAAGCAAGCTATCTTACTGTTGTGTATCTATGTGTATACACATGCACACTTGGATTATTAGGCGGTTCCCCTGGTGGCTCAGTGGTAAAGAATTCCCCTACCAATGCAGAAGACATGAGTTCAATCCCTGGGTCGGGAAGATCCCCTATAGAAGGAAATGGCAGCCCATTCCAGTATTCTTGCCTCGTAAGTCCCATGAACAGAGGAGCCTGCTGGGCTACAGTTCATGGAGTTGCAAAAGAGCTGGACACAACATAGCAACTAAACAATTTAGATTAGTATTGACTGATGAAGTCTGTAAAAGGTGACTTTTTTCCTGTTTGCTTTTCTACACTTGTTTTTCCTATGGTCATATTTTTTTGTGTAGTAAAAAAAAAGTTATTAAAAATGAGCATTATAAAGTGCTTTAAGTACAAAAAAAGGGAAATAACTGAAGTCACCCATCATCAATGTTCCTTTTGTTACCTACTAACAGCCAACCCACTCCACTATTCTTGCCTGGAGAATCCCATGGACAGAGGGGCCTGGCGGGCTGCAGTCCATGGGGCTGCAAAGAGTTGAACACAACTGAGCGACCGAACCTAACAGCCAGTAGTACTCAGTAGTCTCAGGAAATGTTACTTTCAGCATATCGTTTGAGAATAGCCTAAGACAAAGTATCTTGTCAGTCTTCCTATGATCAGCATCAGAACTGGTCATGTACGAGCAAGGCAGGACTGCTTAACATTCAGAGCCATGACTCCAGGGCCAGATTTGAGTTTGAAATTTGTGCTCTGCCACTATGTTACTGGGCCAACTTCTTGACTAATGTAGGTATTAGTTTCCTCATTTGTAGAACGGGGATGGTCACAGTATAAGGTTGCTGTGAGGATTAAATGAAATAAGACACTTAATGATGGCTGCTGTTGTTTCTGTTTTGATTCAGCAGTTGCCTGTTAGCAAACGGACGCTAATCATTACTGATGTTTCTGTTTTAATTCAGCAGTTGCCTGTTAGCAAACGGACACTAATCATTACTGTGTCTTCTGTTTTCCTCATGTCTATAGGTCTGGATGTGTGGAGGCCAGCTCTACATAATCCCCTGCTCTCGAGTTGGACACGTCGATAGGCAACACATGACAAACCACTCTGAAATGATGAAAGTTGTGGAGTATAACAATCTCAGACTGGCACACATTTGGCTGGATGAATACAAGGTGAAGGACACATCGCTGGTTTGGGAAGATGAGTCAGAGAACAGAGAGGGACTAGCTCTGAAGAAGTCTTCTACTGCCTTCCAGATACCAAATTTTGTGCTTTTCCTTAAATTAGGGTCCAGGTGGTGCGAGTGGTAAAGAACCCACCTGCCAACACAGGTAGACATAGGAGATAAGGGTTCCATCCCCGGGCTGGGAAGACCCCCTGGAGGAGGGAATGGCCATCCACTCCAGCATTCTTGCCTGGAGACTCCCATGGACAGAGGAACCTGGGGGGCAACGGTCCACAGGATTGCAAAGAGTCAGACACGACTGAAGCAACTCAGCACAGATGTGCCCTTTCAGTTCCTCACCTGCTCATTTTCACACCCTATGCTCGATTAGTCCCTTCTAACCCACTACGCTTGCACCTTATTCATTGTTTTAATCTCTAGGGAAACTCAGGTTTCTCAGAAGTGATCGACCAACACACGAAGTCTTTTTTTTCTTCCCCAGGTCTATTTTCCACTCCCAAGATTGCCCCTCTGCAGCAGACGCCTCTCTGTCCCCATTCCCACGCATACGTCTTTAAATCCTCTTCCTCGACTTGCTACCAAGTCCCAAGCAGTGCGGCTGACGCACCACACATGAGGGTCTTTGCTACCTCTTTTCCTTCCTGGTCAAAGGTGTTTACATCAAAGCCAGGCCCCTTCATGCGTGCATCTCCCATGCTTTCAGCCTCTTGCCAGGACCTTTAGAATGTGCATATAGAGAGCATATAGATGCAGCTTCGTTTTAATTTGAAAGTTCAAACTGATGTGGACAGTAGCCACAAGACCTCATTGCAGATACATGGGTAGAAATATGGAAGACTCTCTCTGTGATAGTATATACCCTGGTCTTGATCTAATATTTCTTTATTATTTTAAATTATAAAATAATAATACTTCACATTCTTTAGTAAGCAGGGAAATATGAATTAAAACCTCAATGAGATGTTTTTGCATAGCCACTCGGAGGGGCGAAACACTTTTGAAGCCTGACAGGATCATGTGTGGGCAAGCATAGCCAGTCTCAGACACTGTGGGTGGGAGTGTTAATTGTTACAAATGCCTTTTGGGCAACAGTTCGGCACTATTGAGTAAAATAATAAAAGATAATGAATATCCCATGATCTAGCAAGTCCACCCTGTGTAGACACTACAGAATGGGTGCTTCTGTGCACCAGAACAGATGAACAGGAATGTTTATAAACAGCATTGATTGTGTTAGCCAAAACTGAATACAACCCAAACGCTTATCAGGAGGGGAATGGAATAGGGTGAATATGATATGTTTAATCGATATACTTCTATGTAGCAATGAGAATTAACCAACTTTAGAGACACACACAGCAGTATAGGTAAATCTTCAAGACGGTGAACAAAAGCCAAACACAATAGCATACATACTGTATTTTCCCATTTCTATAAAGTTAAAAACACAGTATCAAACCATAGCATTTATGCATGAATAGATATCAATGCTAGAAAAAGAAAAGAAATGAACACATAATCAGGATAGCACTCCAAACTTATGAGGAAGAATTATGATCACGAAGGAAAAGGCAAGTGGCTTCTGAGGTACTGGTTTTGTTCTGTTTCTTGACCTAGCCAAGTTTATTCAGGTTGATTTTTTTTGATAATTCATTAAGGTGCACATTTATATTTGATGTGCTTCTTTTGTATGCTTCTTGTATTTCCTGATATTTAAAAATTAGCTTTAAAAAGGGGAAGCATCTGCATTTTTTGAAAAGTATGAAGTGAAAAACTTCTGAAGCCCACAGTTTTACCCCTCAGAAGTCGTCACTAACTTCCTCTCTAGTTTCTGTTACGTGCACGTACACAGGAGTGTATATCCTTTTCTTTTACATAACTAGATTTGAGCATCAGTATTTTGTTTTAGAATTTTCCATTTATTTATATAATTTTAAAACATACTTTCAAAGTCTTAAAATGAGAACATATAAACATGTCATTCTTTTACACATCTCCTTTGAATAGATTTCCTAAGACTGATCCCATTAATAAATAGCCCCCATAGATAACATTCTGGTCATCTCAGCGTTTTGCTATTCCTTAACTCTGCTGAAATGAACATCCTTTCCCCATGTCTTTTTGCACACTTGTAGAGATATATCTTGAGTAAATCTGAAAACATGGACTCATGGGCCATGAATTAGTGCCTGCTTAAATCTTGATGAATGTCCAAGCTGTCCTTCAGTGTCTGCATTGTCACCTAGACTGTGGCAGAGGGAGAGACTGAAGCCAGGATGCCCTCCTCCAGAGTCAGGGTTCCCTTAGCCACCGCACCGCCGTCTGTTTCTGAAACCATGGAAGTGTTGATGGGGACTGGGGAGTGAGGGGTTTGGGGAGACCAGGAGAAAGGGGGAACGCTACCATAGGTAGCTATGATTCCGGGCTTTGGAGAAGCAGGACCTAGACTTCCTCGTGCCTCTACCCTGCTTTCATCACGGCGGTCCCAGCGCATCCTGTGAGCAGCTGGGGCTGAGTGAGTCCCAGGTCTCATGTGTGTGTCTGCCCTCCCCACACAGAGGAAAAGGTTTATTGTGGATTGTTTTGTTTTAGTTCAAATGATGAAAATATATACTGCTCTGTTAGATGATGAAATTAGACACTGCTCTGTTAGAATCATGACTAAGATTTGTTTGGTTTCATGAAATGACTCTTTCCATTTAGGAACAGTTTTTTCTACGAAGACCCGCTCTGAAGTCTGCTGCCTATGGAAACATTAGTGAGCGTGTTGAGTTAAGGAAACGACTGGGTTGCAAGTCATTTCAGTGGTATTTGGATACTGTCTTCCCAGAATTGGAGGCATCTGAGACAATCTCATGAAGAGAACACCAGTCGTTTTCATTAATAAGGGGTTAAAAAGTGCCCTAGTCCTTCAACATAGAGAAGGGACAAGTTTGGGCCATTATGAAATTATGTGAAATACAATAATAAATACAACCAGAATGGTTGACACCAGAATTGCCTTTTTTCCTTCCTTTAATGATGGCTCTGGGTACTTTGTTTCTCTTCTGCCCCTAAATTTATGGGGCGGCAAGACCTTGAACATTGGAAATGCATGTTGTCACACAGTTTAAGCTATCAAAATTGATTGAGATACAGTGTATCATTTCCAATTATGTGCCAAGCCCCAGGTGACACTGGTAAAGAACCCACCTGCCAATGCAGGAGACTCAAGAGACGCAGGTTCAGTCCCTGGGTAGGGAAGATCATAGGAAATGGCAACCCACTCCATTATTCTTGCCTAGAAAATTCCATGGACAGAAGAGCCTGGGGGCCTACAGTCCATGGAGTCAGACATGACTGAACCCAGCGCATTTGCCAAGCCTACTTCGCCCTGGTAGGCCATAAGGATTGCTCCACTCTTGGTCAACTCAATTCCTACAGCAGATAGGTGACCGGGGCCAGTGACCTCCCCAGAAAGACATTCTCAGGGAGCCTTGGTTGGTCCGTACTAACTGTGGCTCAACTGTATTGAGCTCCTTTCTTGCTGCTGGTGCAGCTTCTGACCCTGATGCCTTGCTTGATTGGTTTCCTGAGTTTTTAATGTCCAGCCACTTGCCTGGATGACCCAGCTCTCCAGCCCAGCCTCCCCATTTGTTCCTGTCAGCCCTTCAGTTAATCTGAGACGTTCCCTCTTCCTTGCTTCTGATTTTGCCTTTTTCCTGCCTGATCCCTCCTACGGCTCTGGCCTACAGCTCTCCTGACACTTCTTGGCCTGCACGCCTTGTTGATAATCTGTGTGACGTGACTTGAGAATTGTTTAGCTGGGATTGGGGAAGAAGTAACGAGCTTCCATATCTATCCCCCGGGGACACACTTTCAGGTGTTTTAAAGTACTTCTGTCAAGCTAGGGGGATGGGGGTGGCATTTACCATGGTGAACGCAGCTAGAAAAGTGAAAATATATTTAATTCAAAAACAGAATGAGAAAATGAGGGCAGGAACACACTGAAAGGAGTAGAAAGGAGGAGACTTAGAATCACTAAACATAGCTTCTGCTGGAGAAAATATAGTTTTATATAGCAGGAAACAACTCATCTATTTAAGCTCATTCTATCAGCAACTGAATGTCAGCTCAGGCCAGGTGTGTGTCTAGGTGCTGGGACACAGCAGACAATGGAGCAGGTAAACATCTGTCCCTTCATGGAGCTTGTGTTCTTTAAAATAATATATACAATGTAAAAACAAAAAAAAGAACCAGTTTATAATGTCTTTAAATCCATGGTGTTTGGCAAAATACTCTATAAAATCTATTGCTAGAAAGAGATGGGGAAAACCTCTGCCCATATGGTACAGGGCTTCCCAGGTGGTGCCAGTGGTAAGGAATCCACCTGCTGATGCAGGAGATGCAGGTTCAATTCCTGGGTCAGGAAGATCCCCTGGGTAGGTAATGGCAACCCACTCCAGAATTCTTGCCTGGAAAATTCTATGGGCAGAGGAGCCTGGGGGGCTGCAATCCATGGGGTTGCAGTGTGAGACACGACTGAGCTCTCACAGCACACATGTTTGTTACAGGTGGTTAGGGTAACTTGATGGAGCTTTTACCAGTCAATCTGGCAGAACAAAGTAATAGCCACATTATTATTGTATTCTTGGCCATATTTATACCTTAGCTGCTTCTGCTGCTAAGTCGCTTCAGTCGTGTCCAACTCTGTGCGACCCCATAGACGGCAGCCCACCAGGCTCCCCCGTCCCTGGGATTCTCCAGGCAAGAATACCAGAGTGGGTTGCTATTTCCTTCTCCAATGCATGAAAGTGAAATTGAAAGTGTCTGACTCTTAGCGACCCCATGGACTGCAGCCTACCAGGCTCCTCCATCCATGGGATTTTCCAGGCAAGAGTACCGGAGTGGGGTGCCATTGCCTTCTAGCTGCTTCTAGAAAGTAATAAAAAATCAATTGTAATAAATTGATGAATCTATTAAAGTTAGGGTAATATACAAAATAAAAGTTATCCAGCCAAAGGCAAAAAGAGAATTGTAGTATAAATTCAGAGAAGCTTCTTGTTTGGTAAGCATAAAGAAAGCTGTTGTAAATACCAACATTGAACCAAGAGGGGGAAATGTTCTTCTTCTTAGAGCCATGGGCCTAACATTGTCGAAGTTTTTTAATGCAGTTTAGTTCAGGTACTAGATAACATGAATGAGTCTTAGAAATGATGTAGAAGGTTGCCTAGACAGTTTCCTCTTGAATATTATTTCAGCTGACTCTGGAAGAGAAAACAAATCAGAATCGACATCCTAGTATCTGGTGTGATTGAAAGGAAATCCATACTTGCCCGTAGGTGGCAATTTGGGTTTTTGTATAGAAATTTTAAAATTTGATTCGTATTCTGGAGGTAGTTGAGAAGAATCTGCTCACCTGCATAGTGCTTGTCATGGAACTGCTTTGGGTATGACCAAAAGCTCAGTGAAAGTCGCTCAGTTGTGTCTGACTTTCTGTGACCCTGTGGACTGTAGCCGGTCAGGCTCCTCTGTCCATGGAATTATCCAGGCCAGAACACTGGAGTGGGTAGCCGTTTCCTAAGCCTTAAATTAGCCAGAGAATTCTGTAAGAAAAGCATACTTCCAGGAATTCACCTAAGACACCCAGATACGAAATAAAAAAAGAGCCAACACTTACTGAGCGCTCACTATGTTTCATGCCTTGGTAAGTACTCTGCATAGATTATCTCATTTCATCCACACAACTTTGTAAGATATTAAATAGTTCCTGTTGTTATTGCCATTTAATAAACCAGAAAACTAATGTTAGAACTTCTCCAGGGTTAGCATTGCCAGATTTAGCAAATAAAAGTACAAGATAGGGACTTCCCCAGTGGTCCAGTGGGTAAAATTCTGAGCTCCCACTGTGAGGGGTTCTATTCCTGGTCAGGGACCTAAGATACATGAGTGAGTGAAGTTGGCTCTTTTCGACCCTGTGGACTGTAGCCCACCAGGCTCCTCCATCCATGGGATTCTCCAGGCAAGAATACTAGAGTGGGTTGCCATTTCCTTCTCCAGGGGATCTTCCCAACCCAGGGATCAAACCTGGGTCTCCCACATTGCAGGCAGATGCTTTAACCTCTGAGCCACTAGGGAAGCCCATGCTGCACAGCAAAAAAAGAAAAAAGAAAAAGTACAGGATGCCCAGGTGAATTTGAATTTTGGATAAACAATAATAATAGCATAAGTATGTCCCATGTATTCCTTGGGATATACCAATGAATTGTTTTCTTTTAACTGAAATTTAAATTGTAAGCCTCCTGTATTTCCTCTGGCAACTATATTTATGGACAAATGAACACAACCCATATACTAGCTTAATTCACCCAGCCTCAAAGACCCTGGGTTTAAATGCCATACTGTGAAAAGTATTTTCATGTCATTCTAATGGTAAAAAATTGGAGCCTCCCTGTAGCTCAGTTGGTAAAGAATCTGCCTGCAATGCATGAGACCTGGGTTCAATCCCTGGGTTGGGAAGATCCCCTGGAGAAGGAAATCGCAAACTACTGCAGTATTCTTGCCTGGAGAATCCCATGGACAAAGGAGCCTGGCGTGGGCTACAGTCCATGGGCTCACGAGAGTCAGACATGACTTAACAAAACCACCACCAGCTGAAGTTAACGAAAACTTCAACTTCTGGAATGGTACGGTTGCACGTTAACTTGATGGGACAGGATGAACCCATCTGAAGTAAGAGCTAGAAACGGATCTGCTCCAGACCCCTCAGAAGGACAAATGTTTAAATACCATCAAGAGTTGAGGGTGGAGCACTGGCAGTTCTCCTCCACTGACTGTACCCTGGGACACTGATCTTAAACTTTTTACACATACATCATCTGGAGATCTCGGTAAAATGCATATTTTAATTACTAAGTTGGTCTGGCATGGGGCCTGTTGACTGAAAAGCAAATGCATAACCTACACGCTGAGTATTACGGTTTATTCAGTGGACAAAACCAAGGACTTAAGCCTGGAATGCAGTCTCTCAGATAGCTCTCAGGACTGCTCTGAGGAGGTAAGGGAGGAGCCAGGATAGACAAGAATTTCTGCAACAAAGGTCAGACAGTGGGAACTTAAAAGGTTAAAGAAAATCAGATACTGCAAGGAAAGGAATTCAGTGCTTTTCTATGCATGGGAAGAGGCAAGCGTCTGGGCTGATTGAGATCATTCCTCCGATATGCAGCCTGGCCAAAAGCAGAGCCAGAATCCTATTGCTTCCCACCGGCGGAGTGCACAGCTCGGGGGTGGCGAGGTGGCTGGGGCTGCGGCAGGACTCGCTGCCATGTGAGGGCTTGAGGACTGCAATACCCTCGGCTGCCCGCTCTGTGGCTGGAGTCAGCATTTCTAGCAAGCTCCCTGCCCGCCTCCCCATGTGCCTTGCTGGTGTGCTCTACTTTTCCACTCCCGTCACCAGCTCCTGATATTTTACCCCAAGCTTCTGCCCAGCCTTGACAATTTTAACCCATCGTAATTGGGACCGCACATCTTTTAATATGTTTAAGACACCTGTCCTTGATGAGCCCATGTATACACGAGAGCCAAGAACCCGCAGCCCGCAGGACTGGCCCCGCCCAGCCCGCCGTCAGGGGCGGGGCCGCGGCGCGCCCGCAGACGTCAGCGCGGGGGCCGCGCCGCTGGTCACGTGGCGCTCGCGGGCGCGCGCTCCGGCCGAGGCTGCGGCGCGGGCGCGGGCTGGGCCCGCGGTGGGGGCGGGGGCAGAGAAAGCCCTGGGTGCCCGGGGCTGCGCGTCCTGCCAGGCGGCTCCGCCCGCGGCGGCGGCGAGGGCGGCTCGGAGCCGGGCCGCGGCGGGAGGGAGGATGTCCCAGCCCGAGTCCCGGGAGGCCGGGGTGCTGCGCGGACGGCGTCGGGGTGAGTAGCGGCGGCCTCCGTGCGTCCCCTCGGCGCCTCCGGCTCCGCCGCCCCGGCCGCCGCCTGCCTCCGCGGGGCCTGGGGCGGCAGGCGCGCGCGCGGCCGCGGCGGCCTCGGGAGACGCCGGGCGCGGGGCGGCGGGCGGCGCGTCTGGAGAGCGCGGTGCGCGGGAGCGGCTGCGGGGAGGCGCCGGCGTCCAGACCCCGGCGCGCCTCGCGCGTGCCCGCCCCGGGGCCCAGCCCTGCGTTTCCGCCCTTTCGGGCAGGGTGCAGCCGTTCCTTGAAGGGTTTTTGAAGAAAAGCACGGTTTTGCTTTCTTCATGGTTGGGTTGTGCCGCTCGGGCTTTGACCGGGTCCTCGCAGGGCGTTCGGTGGGTGAGCATCTGGAGTTTGCCTTTTGTGTTTCTTTGAAGCGCACTTGTTGAAGAAATTGGCTTCCTTGCACAGTTGCCCAGGCTGTTAACATACGTGTGGTTTAAGTACAGAAATACCGAGCCGCCGCCCTCCTCCATGTCGGGTTCATTTCACCCTTTAAGGAATTTGAATACGCTCGTGATGGAAGAGCTTCGTGTATTTTTCTCATCGAAGATACTTCGTCCTGTGTGCCTTTTTACTCTGTGTTAGGAAAGCAATCGGCTGGTTGGTTTTCCAAATAAAAGATGAAATTATAATTTTGAAATGCTTCTCACGCTGCCATGCACCAATAAAATACCAATAAAATACTGCGGTGGTCGTTTCGTCCCCCGAAATAACAAGCCAGAGCTCCCCCTCCGCCCCTTTAACTCCTTTCAGTTCTTTGCTATTACCTAGATAAATACCATATGTTAAGTTCTACTCTGCCTTGACCAAAAATCGAAACCAGAAAACCTCTCTACCCTCAGTAAATATCAGCTGAGGCTTTCAAGTTAAACGTCATGAAATAGCCCACGCTTTTCCTGCCTTCTCTTGACAGTTCTGCGCTGTTCTTTGCAATTTGGATTCTATCTTCACTTTTCTTTCTTAGTCTCTTATTGTGGTAAAGTACACACAACTTGGAGTTTATTGTTCTAACCGTTTTTAAAGTATACAACTCAGGTATTAAGTACATTCACAATATTGTGTCACTATAACCACTATTTCCAAAAGTTTTTTATTCTAAACACAAAGTCCAGTAACTCCCCTCTTCCCCTCCCCCCAGTCCCTTCTGCCTCTGAAATTGTTTATTCTAGATGCCTCACAGGATTGAAATCATACAATATTTGCCCTGTTCAGCTTATTTCACGTCAATTTTCAAGGTTCATCCACGCTGTAGTGTATCTCGGACTTCGTTCCTTTGTATGGCTGGATACATACATACATATGGCCGAGAGAGCGGCTGTATAACAATTTGTTTATCCATTGATGGACACTAGGTTGCTGCCATTTTTTGCCTACGGTGAATAACGCTGCTGTGAACATGTGTTTACATGTGTCTGTATGAGTCTCTGTTTTTGATACTTTGGGATATACATACCTTGGCGTGGAATTGCTAGGTCATATGGTAAATCTGTGTGTTTTTTGACTTGTTTTTGTTTTATTTTTAAAGAATCCTTCCCCTCCATTTAAAAAGTTTCATTGAATTTGTTACAATATTGTTCTCTGTTTGGGGTTTTTGGCCCTGAGGCATGTGGAACCTTAGTTCCCGACCCGGGATGGAAGCCGCACACCCTGTGTTTGGAAGTGCTCCTCACCGTTGCTCCTCACAGACTTAACTGAATGTTGCTTTTCCTCCTTTCTCCCGCAGGGCCCTATATCTGGTCAAGCTGACAGGTGCAGCCAGTGCCGCCTCTGATTCTCCTTGCCACTCACTTTCACAGCTCTATTGCAAACCGTGCCTCTTTTGGGAATTTTTTTTTTTCTAACTGGCTCCCTGGTTCTAGATTTTATTTCCCTCTGTCCCAAATCATTTTATACATTGTTCCTAGGATTTTCTTCCTAAGGTACATTTGCTTAAAAACCCTAGTTAGCTTCATTTTGCTTGTAGAATGAGTTAATTCTCACCCTCAGGGTCATAGCCCCAGCCTGTCCTCATAGAATTAGTTCAACTAACCTTAACCAGATGTATGTATTCCTTGTAACCAACCGTCCTGCTTACTATTCTGTTTGAAAAACGGAAAACAAATACATGTTGCAGTTTCTTTAGACTTCAGCTTTCTGCTTGAGATATTTTAGCTTTTGGGGCATTGAAGTCTTAATCTTTAAAGTCAAACTTAAATCTTAAGTTCTATAAGACATTTAAGTTTTTTTTTTTTAGTATACAAATTTAATTTGTCCTTTGTACTTGTTTCTATATACTGTGTTTTATATCTGTATTGTAGCATTTTTTGGAATTTGCTTTAGGAAATGCCTAGTTTTTCACCCGATATGTTATTTCTTTAGGATTTTTATTCTTAGAGAAAGTGGGATTATTGGCCAAAGGGTATAAAGGTTTTTAAGGGCTTTCCTGGTGGCTCAGATGGTGAAAATTCTGCCTGCAGTATAGGAGACCGAAAGTTGGATCTCTGGGTGGGAAAAACCTGGAGAAGATGGAATGGCAACACACTCCAGGATTCTTGCCTGGAGAGTTATATGGACAGAGGAACCTGGCGGGCCTATGGGGGTCACAAAGAATCGGGCACCACTGAGCAACTAACACTAACTTTTCAAGAATTGGAAAATAGTATCTTATTTTTATTTGCATGTCTGTAGTAATTATTGAGACTGAAGACTTTTTCATATGTGTTTCCCTGTTCATCCAAGTTGTTTCATTTATCAGTGTAGCTGATCCTTGAACAATGCAGATTTGAACTGCATGCACAGGTCCGTTAATTTGCAGATTTTTTTCAACAGTAAATACTACAGTACAGCAAAATCTGCAACTGGTTGAACCCTGCAGTACAGAGGTACTGAAAATATGGAGGGCTTACCGTATAAGTGGATTTTCCAACTGCCTGGAAGGTTGGCATTTCTACCTGCCTTCTTGTTCAAGGGTTCGAAAAATATTACATGTAGGGTCCCAGCCCCAGTGTTACAGAATAGAGTTTCTCAAACTTGGCACTGTTGACATTTTGAGCCAGATAATTTTTCATTGTTTGGGACTGTTGTGTGCAACGTAGGGGGTTTAGCAACATCCCTGGCCTCTCCCTACCAGGTGTTAGCAGGATCCCTGGTCATGGCGACCAAAAGCATTTCCAGACATTACCAAAGACTCCGGTGGTGCTGAGTTTCCCCACATTGCCAAGTATCTCGGGCTCTGGCTGAGACCCACTGGAGTGTGGAGTGGACTTGGAGCCAGGAGCCCCACTTCAGTGGGGCCGCTCACCCTTCTGCTACTCTGTCTGTACATCGCCTGCAATAGGCATTCTGTGTCTGCAGGCTAGTTTGTAAAGTTGATCTCCAGTGAATTTTGTGTTAAATAATGAGGAGGAAGCAGAAGTGAGAAGACAGTTCATATATACGAATACACAACCCATAAGGACAGACTACTAGAATCTGTGTCCTGCGATTCCATGGACAAGAATTATTTGAGGACTTAATCATGTAAGCACATTATAAGCCCTGAAAACCAACCTACATACAGAGTCAAAGGAGCATTTGGTTGTTGGGTAAGATATATATATATATATGTATCAGTACACACTTATGTATATATGTATAAAGACATATAAAAGTTCTACTTTGCAAAATTTCAGACATTAAGAAAAGTGGTTGTACATAAGTTATTAATGATCAGTTTTTTTAATGTTATCTTTGTCATTATGGACTCATGGATACTTATCTTTACTTTGGGTTATAATGCAGTGCCACTTTATTTTGTTGCTTAAATTGTTTTAGGTATGGCCTTTGTAAGCTCTTATATTTTGCTCCATCTGTTCCTTTAACACAGCCCCATCATTCTGGGATTTCTTTTTTCCTGGGTTTTTTTGTGTGTCATTTTCTTACTTTATGGCACTACAAAGGTACTTCAGGCTTATCTTACATATTTCCTTTCCCAGTCCAAGAGTCAGTCATTTCTTCAAGGAGCTTTGGTTCTTTTTATTGGAGAATTCTGTTAGAAACCAAGATCTGGGCACTAGGTATGCTTGTTGTCATGGGGGTATTATTCTTCCAGACCCTCTCAGCTGATAAGCAAGAAAATATATGTGTACATATATAGACTGTTCATAGGGTTCTCAAGGCTAGAATACTGAAGTGGTTTGCCATTTCCTTCTCCAGTGGGCCACATTTTATCAGAACTCTCCACCATGACCTGTCCATCTTGGGTGGCCCCACACGGCATGGTTCACAGTTTCATTGAGTTAGACAAAGCTGTGGTCAGTGTGATCAGATTGGTTAGTTTTCTGGGATTGTGGTTTTTTTAGTCTGTCTGCCCTCTGATGGAGAAGGATAAGAGGCATATGGAAGCTTCCCGTTGGGAGAGACTGACTGAGGGGGACTGGGTCTTGTTCTGATGGGCGGGGCCATGCTCAGTAAATCTTTAATCCAATTTTCTGTTGATGGGTGGATCTGTGTTCCCTACCTGCTATTTACCTGGGGCCAAACTATGGTGGACATGAGTTTGGGTGAACTCCGGGGTTTGGTGATGGACAGGGAGGCCTGGCGTGCTGCGATTCATGGGGTCTCAAAGAGTCGGACACAACTGAGCGACTGAACTGAAACTATGGTGGAGGTGATGAAGATCATGGCGACCTCCTTCCAAAGATCCCGTGATGCACTGCTGCACTCACTGCCCCCGACCCTGCAGCGGGCCACTGCCGACCCACGCCTCCACCGGAGACTCCCGGGCAAGTCTGGGTCAGTCTCTTGTGGGGTCACTACTCTTTCTCCTGGGTCCTGGTGCGCAAGGTTCTGTTTGTGCCCTCCAGGAGTCTATTTCCCAGTCCTGTGTAAGTTCTGGCAGCTCTATGGTGGGGTTAATGGCGACCTCCTCCAAGAGGGCTTATGCCATACCCAAGTCTATCCTAAAGGAAATCAGTCTGGAATATTCACTGGAAGGACTGATGTTGAAGCTGAAACTAAAACTTTGGCCACCTGACGCGAAGAACTGACTCATTGGAAAAGACCCTGATGCTGGGAAAGATTGAAGGCAGGAGGAGAAGGGGATGACAGAGGATGAGATGGTTGGATGGCATCACCGACTCAATGGACATGAGTTTGAGTAAACTCTGGGAGTTGGTGATGGACAGGGAGGCCTGGCGTGCCTTTATCCCTAATTATCCAATGAAATCTGCTCTGTCTGAAGTTAATGTGGTTACTTTAGCTTTCTTTTGCTTACTGTTAGCATGGTATATAGCTTTCCATCCTTTTACTTTTTATTGTTCTTGTTAGTTACTAAGTCCTGACTTTTTGCGGCCCCGTGGACTGCAGCATGCCAGGCTTCCCTGTCCTTCACTATCTCCCGGAGCTTGCTCAAACTCATGTCCATTGAGTCAGTGATGCCATCCAACCATCTCATCCTTTGTTGCCCCCTTCTCCTGCCTTCAGTCTTTCCCAGCATCAGGGTCTTTTCCAGTGAGTCAGCTCTTTGCATCAGGTGGCCAAAATATTGGAGCTTCAGCATCAGTCCTTTCAATGAATATTCAGGGTTGATTTCCTTTAGGATTGACTGGTTCTGTCTCCTTGCTGTCCAAGGGACTGTCCAGAGTTTTCTCTAACACCACAGTTCTAAAGCATCAATTCTTCATCTCTCAGCCCTCTTTATGGTCCAACTCTCACATCCATACATGACTACTGGAAAAACCGTATTTCTGAGGGACCATTATTGTGCCTACCACATAGCATATCATTATATTTCTTAAAAAATTTTTTTGGTGATTGCCCTAGAGTTTACAATACACATTTTAAACTAACCCCTGAATCTGCCTTCAGTTCAGTTCAGTTCAGTCGCTCAGTCGTGTCCGAGTCTTTGCGACCCCATGAATTGCAGCACACCAGGCCTCCCTGTCCATCACCAACTCCCAAAGTAATGTAATTCTGGTGTCTCAGTTCCTGGGTTGAGAAGATCCCCTGGAGGAGGAAATGGCAACACGCGCCAGTATTCATGCCTGGAAAATCCAGTGGACAGAGGAGCCTAGTGGGCTACAGTCCACGTGTTCATAAAAGAGTCAGACACGAGTTAGCAACTAAACAACAATAATAACATTGCTTGGTGTGTGTATGCGTTTCTCCCCCCCCCCCCGTGGCCTTGCTGGCATTCACTTGCCAGTGTGCTGTGATCCCCCAGTTGCTGTGTGGTGGTTTAGTCGTTCAGTCGTGTCCGACTGTTTTTGCAACCCCCATGGACTGTAGCCTACCAGGCTCCTCTGTCCTTGGGATTTCCCAGGCAAGAATACTGGAGTGGGTTGCCATTTCCTCCTCCAGGGGATCTTCCTGACCCAGGAATTGAACCCGGGTCTCCTGCACTGCAGGCAGATTCTTTACTGCTGAGCCAGTGGGAATGCCCTTGTTCTGTTATTTTGTCCTGCCCTCGTTCTGGTTGTCTTTTAGGTCAGATAAGAATAAGAAAAGTAAAGGATTTTATCTTTAGTATATTTATCCCTTCTCTGATGCTCTTATTTTCTTTATGTAGATCCAGGTTTCTGACCTGTATCATTTTTCTTCTGCTTGAAGATTTTTTTTTTCCATTTTTTTGCAGGACAGGGCTGCTTGTAATGAGTTTGTCAGTTTTTTTTTTTTAATGAAAAAGCCTTTATGTCTTCTTCATTTTGAATAATAATATCAATGAATATCGAATTCTGAGGTGGTAATGGGGTTTCATACTTTAAATATTTTACTCTGCTCTTGCTTGCATGATGAGAAGTCCACGGTAATTATCTTTCCTCTGTAGATAAAATGTTCTTCCCTCCCTGTAGCTTCTTTCAAGATTTTGTATTTGTCTTTTGATTGTCTGAATATGATATACCTAAATGAGTGTTTTTTTTTTTTTTTTTTTTAGGGTACTTAATGTGTTTGGTTGTACTCTCAGCTTCCTAGGGTCTGTTGTTAATTTTAGAAAGTTCTTGGCTATTATTATTTCAAATATTTTTTCTGCTTCCTTTTTTCCTTCTGATATTCCAGTAATGTGTATGTGTTACACTTTCTGAAATTGCCCCACAGTTTTTGGATATTGTTTATTTCGTTCTTTTTTTCTCTTTGCATTTAAGTTTGCAGAGTGTTGACCTGTGTTCCAGCTCACTGCTTCTTTCTCTGGCTGTGTGGAGTCTCTGATGCGCCCGAGGCGTTCCTCGTAGCTTTTGCAGTGCTGTTGGTATTTAGCATTTCCTTTTGATTCTTTCTTACTGTTTCCATCATCCTCCTATTCTTGTTGTCTTTTTCCATTAGAGCTCTTAAATATGTTAATGACAGATATTTTAAATTCCTTGTCTGCCAGTCCCCAAATCTGTGTCCTCTAATTCTGGTTCTAATGATTGCTTTGTCTTGGTGACTGTTTTCTCTTTTATTAAGCTTTGCATTTTGTTGTTGTTTTTGAAAGGCTGTTGTCTTGTATCAGAGGTTTGGCAGTGTTTAATGTTTGCAGTAGTTACAGGTTCCAGAGGCTTCGGATTCTTCTAGTGCCCTGTTCGTATAAGTACTGTTCCCCAGAGGGAGTCTGTGTCACCTCTGAGTGCTAAGTCACTTTAATCATGTCCTACTTTTGCCACGCCATGGACTGTATCCCACTAGGCTCCTCTGTCTATTGGATTCTCCAGGCAAGAAAACTGGAGTGGGTTGCCATGCCCCCCCTCCAGGGGATCTGACCCAGGGATTAAACCCCTGTCTCTTACGTCTACCTGCATTGGCAGAGTGCCACCTGGGAACCCTGCATCAGCTGTAACACACCAGTATTCTGTTTGGAGCCCTGCTGGTGTTACGGTGAAGTGTGAGGAAGGGTGAGAATTCTGTAATCTTCCAGTTAAATCTCAGCCTGTGTCTGTGACCTTCACAAGTGTTCTCCATTACTGTAGCTTTATTCCTCCCTGCAACCCACTCCCTGCCCTAGCTGCAGTTTCCAGTCTGTTTTATAGAAGCCTTCACTTTTGTTGATTACTTCTTCCCGTGGTGGCTCAGATGGTTAAGAATCTGCCTGCAATGCAGGAGACCTAAGATTGATCCCTGGGTCAGGAAGATCCCCTGTTAAAGGGAATGCAGTCCACTCCGGTGTTCTTGCCTGGAGAATCCCATGGACAAAGGAGCTAGTGGGCTACAGTCCATGGGGTCACAAAGAATTGGATAGGACTGAATAGCAAGGAGAGATAAGAAAGCCTTCCTCAGCGATCAATGCAAAGAAATAGAGGAAAAGAACAGAATGGGAAAGACTAGAGATCTCTTCAAGAAAATTAGAGATACCAAGGGAACATTTCATGCAAAGATGGGCTCGATAAAGGACAGAAATGGTATGGACCTAACAGAAGAAGAAGATATTAAGAAGAGGTGGCAAGAATACACAGAAGAACTATACAAAAAAGATCTTCACCACCCAGATAATCATGATGGTGTGATTACTCACCTAGAGCCAGACATCCTGAAATGTAAAGTCAAGTGGGCCTTAGAAAGCATCACTATGAACAAAGCTAGTGGAGGTGATGGAATTCCAGTAGGGCTCCAAAATCACTGCAGATGGTGACTGCAGCCATGAAATTAAAAGACGCTTACTCCTTGGAAGAAAAGTTATGACCAACCTAGATAGCATATTCAAAACCTGAGACATTACTTTGCCGACTAAGGTCTGTCTAGTCAAGGCTATGGTTTTTCCAGTGGTCATGTATGGATGTGAGAGTTGGACTGTGAAGAAGGCAGAGCGCCGAAGAATTGATGCTTTTGAAGTGTGGTGTTGGAGAAGACTCTTGAGAGTCCTTTGGGCTGCAAGGAGATTAGCCCTGGGATTTCTTTGGAAGGAATGATGCTAAAGCTGAAACTCCAATACTTTGGCCACCTCATGCGAAGAGTTGACTCATTGGAAAAGACTCTGATACTGGGAGGGATTGGGGGCAGGAGGAGAAGGGGACGACAGAGGATGAGATGGCTGGATGGCATCACTGACTCGATGGACGGACGTGAGCCTGAGTGAACTCCGGGAGTTGGTGATGAACAGGGAGGCCTGGCGTGCTGCGATTCATGGGGGCGCAAAGAGTCAGACAAGACTGAGCAACTGAACTGAATGACTAACACTTTTCCCTCTCAGGTTTGACTGGAGGGCTAGGAGGGGCTGGAGGAATGTCTGTCTTAATCTAGAGAAAGCTCTGGTGTCTTTTCCCCCTGGAGGATACGCCTGTGTTAGGAAGAAGACTCTGGGCTAGTGTTTTGCAGTGATTATTCTTCTCCTTCCCTGCCTTAGTCTTGAGGGGATCAGTCTGGGGCCTGCACATACACTGTGGTGGGATTCCTGGAGGTAAAGCCCTCAGGTGTGGCCCCTTCCTGCTCCAGACTGCATTCTCCTAGTCTCTCCCTTTCAGGCCAGTTTATGGTGCAGCTGCTGCTCCAGGTAAGCAGATCTCAGCTGTGTGTCTCCAGGTTTTTAGCGGTAGTTTGTCCTGTAACCTTTGTTCTCTGATGGGTTCAGAAGTCATTGATTTTCGGTTTATTTTTGTACAGAGATGGCTTCTAAGCCCTTTTCATATAGGAGCTGAAAGCATGCTTTTTAACTTAGATTTTATGACTTGTTACCATCTTGAGTGAACCAGATGCATAGGTTCAGGACTGCAGTGTTGTATCTGAGAGTTGCTTGTGTTGGCTTCGTTTGATTCTTCATATTTACCTGCTAATTAACAGTTATTTCAAGCTACATTGTCTTTGAGCTTTTGATTTCCTTGGAAAAGCTTGTCACTTTGAATTTTTTTTTTTTTTTTTTGCTAGTCGGAAAAACATCTTGCAACGTTGTTCAGAAGAACTTCTTAAATCATTTTATTTAGTTGTTGGCTGCTGGGTCTTCGCTGCTTTTGCTCTGGCTTTCTCTAGTGGTGGTGAGTAGGGGCTGCTCTTGGTTGCGGTGCTCCGTCTTCTCAATGCAGGAGACTTGTTTGATCCTTGGGCTGGGAAGATCCCCTGGAGAAGGGAATGGCACCCACTCCAGTATTCTTTCCTGGAGAATCCCACGGACAGAGGAGCCTGATGGGCTACAGTCCACGGGGTCGCAGAGAGTTGGACACGACTGAGCGACTTCACTAAGAGGTTAAACCACTACCACCACCTGGGAAGCCCCCTGAAGCAAATCCTGAGATATAAGTTCAGATCCACATGGTGAGGAATCCAGGACACACCAGCAGGGGAATGAGGAAGTGAGGGCAGGAAAGCCAGACAGTCAGGGGTGTGTTGTCAAGCCAGTTGCCACTGTGGGCAGTGAGAGCCGAGTCATGCTGGGAACGGGCCGGTGGAGGATGCGGGGGGCAGTTACTCTGGCTCTGAGGGGCTGCTGCTTCTAGCAGCCCACTGTGGGGGCCGCCGCTTGGGAGGGCCCGTTCCCCCAGAGTGTGGGCCTGCCCTGCAGGTGGGCGGATGGACTCCAGAGGCTGGAGATGAGGTGCTGGCGCCTGGAAGTCAACCCCGTGCAGGATGGTGAGGCTCCAGAGGATGTGCAGGTGACGCTGTCTGCTGTATCGATTTCCTGCGGCCTGAGTCAACAGGAGCAGCTAGGAATGAAACTGGCTGTTTGCCACTTAGATTCGTTTGCTTTCTAGACCTCCTGAGGTGGTAGAATGCATTCAGAAATGAGTTTCTGAAAAAAACCCAATATTCTGTCACAGTATGGTTTTCTCATGTCTCTTTTTAGCAGTGCCTCGCCTGTTCCCTTTGAAATACAAAAGGCAACAGTTTAGAACATAACCTTGGCCTTGTGCTTCTGGTAATGGCAGTCTGGGTAGCTTCATTCAAGATACTCGATGCTCCTGGAAAGCCTGAGAATTTAAAAATAGTAAAGAATTACTGGGTTCCAATTTTAGGAGAGGATAGAAATCCAGAGAGGTGAACGAACATCTTGTTTGGGAGGAGAGTTACTGATACCTTGACTCTTGTGGGAAATGTAAGTTTATGTTAAAAAAAGAAAATCACTGGATGACTTCTATTTTTTTTTTTTTTAAGGAATGGCAAATTGAGAATCACTGGTTTCTTATTTACCAGATGGTTACAAAGCAACCAAGAACATAAGGTCACTGGGATTCAAATCTAGTTTTTCCCCTTACTAGCTGTGTATCCTTAGAGCCAGTTACTTAATTTCTCTAAAACTAAGAGGGGAAAAGATAAGACTCATTGTTCTCTTCCTGTCTGTCTTACACCCTGGAATATTATCTGTTCTACTTTTTGTTCGTCTTACTTTGCACCACTCTGTCAGCGCTGTACACCACTAGAGACTCTTGACCTCCTTGCTGAATGAAACCATCAGTAGCCGTGGTCTAGGGATTGTCAGCTCCACTAGTATGTCTTTGGACCCTGGGGCAGCGCTGGCTGCAGAGGCCATGCTGACCGTGGATGCATGCATGCTTGGAGGTATTCTCTGTGTTTGGATATCTCAGAACACTTACTTCTAACAATTTTTTTTTTTTCTTTTTCATTCATTTCATCTTTATGTGATATACTTTTGACTTAGTCTTCCTTCTGATGGGCAGAAAGAGCACAAGCAGTAATAGTTTTTGTGGTTTTGGGGGTTGTGTTTATATACTGTTCATTTTGTGCACCTCCATGAGAAGCTGCAGTCTGGGGTGTACCCTGCGTGGTCTCGTGGTTAGGACTTGGTGCTTTCACTCTCGTGGCCTGGGTTCAGTCTCTGGTCTGGGAAGTGATCCCACAAGCCATTTGATGCACCCAAAAAAAAAAAAAAAAAGAAGTTGCAGGTCAGCAGCTTTTGGAGTTTTGAATTTGAATTGCTTTAGCTGGGGGATGTGCCCTGACACTTAGAACCACACTTATTTTCTCTCTTTCCTCCTCATAACCTGCTTGGCTTCTGACTACATTTGAGCTTAAATCCCTGTGCTGACATGATATGGGCTGTTTCTGCTGGGACTGAAGAAAAGACCAAATGTCAGCTGCAGTCAGGGCATTTCTTGAGGATGCCTGGCAATCTTGACCAGATCCATGGGGTCAGAAAGGAAGCAAAGTGTGGCCGTTGTAATAAAGAAGCTTTAGTATGTATAATAGAGTACAGAGTTAGAGAGACCTGGAGAGCAGTGATTCCGTGAAGTGAGTGTTGGTTGCGCAGGCCTTTTTGAGCCTGTGGCCACTTTCTTCTTCCTGTCCTCCGCAGGTCTTAGCTAGGAAGAGCTGCTCCTCACTGGAGTGTGATGGGAGAGAGTATTAAAGAACAATAGTTAGCCTCCTTAGCTTCTATCAGCCCTTATTCACTGACAAAGCAGGTGTTCTAAACTTGGTAATTTTAAGTAATTTGTCATATTTTCTATCCTTTTGGTTTTCTTTAGTGTTTAAATTTGCTTTTTTTCTCCATCCAGTCAACATTACCATGTGGTTTTCCTCTGCATTTGAGATATCATATATAGACACTTACATGTGTTTCTGCTCCTTGATTTTCTTATAGAGAGGACATTCATAAATATCAAAAGGTCAAAGGATTATTCCCCGAGAGCTCGGGATGTCTGCCATTTGCTCTGAACCTTTCCTAGTTCAGTAATCGCCTTAACTGTAATTATGAAATACATTTCTTTCTAGCCTTCAGAGTAGACAAGGAAGGGGAAAGAATAGTGTGTATTTTTGAGTTGTCATCACTTGGTAATTTTACAGGGGATGCAGGAAAGCACTGTTGTAAGTCAGTACTGACTCTAGCTGAGGCAAAATAT
Organism: Cephalophus harveyi; assembly: GCA_006410635.1. Taxonomy (NCBI): domain Eukaryota; kingdom Metazoa; phylum Chordata; class Mammalia; order Artiodactyla; family Bovidae; genus Cephalophus; species Cephalophus harveyi. Next base: position 179,425 of record SJYT01077310.1, read on the forward strand.
GACTTTCTCTCACGGAAAAAGCTACAAAATGTTTACTGTTTGACCCTTTGGAATATATACTGATGAGAAAACAGCTGGAAACTACTGAAAGGTAAATACTTAACATTTAGAGATAAACATGATAATTATTTGGTACTGAAAGAAAATGAGGGCTGTCCTGCTTGATTAAATAGAATTGTCTCATTAGTCTCGTAGTAAAAAAAAGGGCTATTGAAAGAGGCACACTAATTTTAGACTCGAAGATAATGCTTTATAGAGAAAACGTAATTTTTCAAATCATGCTTTTAGAATATTTGTTCAGTGTCCAAGTTTTATTGTCAAATTTTTGACAATGGATTGAAAATATTTCTTCCTTTAAATTAAGATGCTAAAATCTCTTTGCTTCTGAAGTTAAAAGGCCATATATCTCATTTGAAGCCTTAAAATATTTAATCCTCTCCAAATTGGTTCTTGTTTTTAAATTAGGAAGTTTTTTCCTAAGAAAGATTTTACCTTTATTATTAAAGGAATACATACTCTTCATATTTCTTTTTAAATGAAGAAAAGTAGATAGAATGTTATCCATAGTGTTACTAACTTGAATCTATTACATTTATTTTTCATTAATTACAAATAGCAATATAATGTTTTGTGGCTAGGGTAGGAAAATTCAAAATAACTAGTAGAATTTGTCGCAAAACATTGATAGACTTCAGGGTTTTTTTTTAAATATTTTAACTTCTTGTTCATCTACATTTTGATGAGAAAGATAACTTTTGGGGAAAACAACTTTGTTTTTCTGAGTTGCTGTCTGGGCGTTTTACATGATAGTAACTCCTGGTCAGGATGCTTGCACTTTGCCACTTTGCTTTTCCCAGGGCATCGTTTAAAATAGCCGCTTAGTGTTAAGCAGGCAGAAAGTCACGACCACCCCAGTCAGTCAGAGGCGCTTGCTACTCTGCCCTCTCTCCTGCTGATGCCCTCAGACAGAGAAATGCCCCTCCCGCCGCCCTGCCGCCGATTCTGGGATCCATAAGTAATAATATGTCTCATATGTCAACTTAAAAGCACAATGCAAGAATCGCTAGTTAAGTTTTATCCGGGGCAAAATGAGGCCTACAGCCTGGGAGACAGCACCTCCGAAAGCCCTGAGACACTGCGCCAGAGAGGCAGCGGGGCAGGACAGTACATATGGGACTTGAGTGATGGGGCATACGTGCAATCGAGCACTTATTTTTCCAGAAGGTTCCTGCTAGTCAGGTGAAGCTTTCTGCTAGTCACGAGACCATTGTCACCATGAGGAATTTGAGTGCTCTTCTAGATATGAGGAGATACAAGGATCTGGCTCATAAAACCAGCTCCTGAAAATGTCTCAACCACCTGAAGGCCTGTCTTGCTGGTTTTTCCCCTAGCACAGCATGCCTCCTTTCCTGCTTTCCACCCTGAGCTCCTTTCAGAGGGTGCTGAAAACCAGCAGCTGCAGCAGCCCATGATTTAAGCCTTGTAGCGCGAGATGGCAAGTGCCCAATTGTGGTTGACACCTGAGCTCCATCCTTTGTGAGGGTATACTGAAAGAGTGCCTTCAGTCACACAACCCGGTGGGTCTCACTGCTGCATAGTGAGAGCCGGGATGCTGAGAGGAGCCCCATGCGGCCTCCACGTGGTTGGCTTGGGCCTCCCCATTCAGCATTCTGCATTCAGTACCCCAGCTCTAGCTTCGCAGCGCATGTTTTGGGCCAAACATAATTGTGGTTTCGGACCATGAATTTTAAGTCATTATAACTAGGCTCAAACATGTCTTTATTAATCAAAATATGAACCATCATAATCACAGTTTTGCTAACGAGAAGTAACTTTATTCCTGTAGTGTAAAAATCCATGCTTTGAGATTCAGCAAACCCTTGGAAAGCATTCTCTGCCTCCTGCTGGTTGTGGAAGGGCTTCCTTAAAAAAAGTTGTCCTGGAGCTGGAGGAAGTGGTAGTCCATTGGTGAGAGATCAGGTGAATATGACGGATGAGGCAAAGCTTCGTAGCCCAATTTGTTCAAATTTTGAGGCATTGGTTGTGCGACATGCGGTTGGACATTGTCATGGAGAAGAATTGGGCCCTTTCTGTTGACCAGTGCAGGCTGCAGGCCTTGCAGCTTTCAGTGCCTCTCATCAATTTGCTGAGCGTGCTTCTCAGATGTAATGGTTTCACTGGGATTCAGAAAGCTTAGTGGATCAGACGGGCAGCAGACCACCAGACAGTGACCGTGACCTTTTTATGGTGCAAGTTTGGCTTTGGGAAGTGCTTTGGAGCTTCTTGATCCAACCTCTGAGTTGGTCATTGCAGATTGTCATAGAAATTCCACTTTTTATCTCACGTCACAGTCCATTCGAGAAATGGTTTGTTGTTGTGTAGCATGAGAGAAGATGACACTTCAAAATGACAGTTTTTTTAATTTGCTGTCACCTCGTGTACTGAGCTTTGTCACCTTTGCAGTGTGCTTCAAATGCCAGATGACTGTAGAACGGTCAACGTTGGATTCTCCGGCAGCTTCTCGTGTAGTTTTAAAGAGGGTCAGCTCTGATGATCCTCTCAATTGGTCGCTATCAACTTCAGATGGCCGGCCACCGCGCTCCTCATCGTCCAGGCTCTCGTCTCCTTTGCAAAACTTCCCGAACCACTGCTGCACTGTCTGTTCATTAGCAGTTCCTGCGCCAAATGCATTGTTGATGGTGCATGTTCTCTCTGCTGCTTTACAACCCATTTTGAATTCAAGTAAGAAAATCACTTGAATTTGGTTTTTGTCTAACATCATTTTCCTACTCTAAAATAAATAAATAAACAGCAAGTAATAAGTCATTAGCAAAAAAACAAAGCGGTAAGTGTACATTAAAATGATGTATAACATAACCATATTTATTTAAGGCTGTATTCCAATATCAAACAGCACAGTTCAGTGGTGCAAATTCACAAGTACTTTTGCACCAACCTATTATTTTCTGATTTTTTTTTTTTTTAGCATAATAGCAAAACTTAAAGTATCAATCCCTAGCACCTTGAGTGGTGTCTGGCATATAAAACTCTTACATGATTCCAGTAAACTCTTACATGATTCCACTGTAAACCCTTACAGTGTTAGCCTTTTCTCTAGAATTATTTAATGATTTTCAGAAGAAAAATGTTAGGTTGGTCAGTACATTTAGTAGGCTATGACTGGAAAATTAGTGGAATGATTTTAGTATCATCTTAAATTGTGCCATTTGTGACAGGGATGGGCCTAGAAGGTATTACATTTCACTATTAGTGAAATAAGTCATTCATATGGAATCTAAGAAACAAAACAAAGATAGCAAAAGAGAAAAGACTCCTAGGTACAGAAAACTGGTAATTGCCACAGGGGATGAGGGTGGGGGATGCATGGAAAGATAAGGAGATTAAGAGGTATAAACTTCCAGTTATGCACAGCATAAGAAATATTTGTCAGGGATGATGTGATAACTTTGTGGTAACAGATGATGACTGAACTTAAGCTTGGTGACCACTGTGTAAGGTGTAAACATACCCCAGGTATAGTTCAGTAAAAAAACAATGACAATGTCTAGTGAAACTGTCTATGCAAACGGTTTAGCCCTGCTTACATTATTATACTCTTCCCCTTGTGCACAACCTAAACAATGTCCTGTAACTTCTTTTGGAACATAAATACACCTTAGTCATTCACAATAGATGCTGTGCTAACCATAATGAGTTTGAAAAGGCGGAAATGCTTGTGTCTTCACGGGGTTGCTTACGGTAAGTATAGCAATGCTTATACTATAGGCACATTGTTCATTGGGCTGTCTCCAGTTTGTAGTTCTGGAAAGGATTCTTCTCTGATTCACTGTACCTCTCCAGAATCTGAGTGTTAGCCTCTCATTTTCCAACCAAAGCATGCATCTTTTCAGGTCATTCTCTCCGGTAACAACTCTGACGGCCATTCAGCTACACCAGGGCCCAGTGGCCCACCCACATTTTTTCATCCTGCTTCATTCTTCCTGACCCTCTCACCTCTCCTTGTCTGGCTTAAATCTGAGGCCTGTCATTCTAATCAGCACATTGCATGTACCTTTCCCTGCTCTTCTTCCTCTGTACCACCCTGGCAAAACCGACTCTCAGCTTACTAGCCACCTGTTCCCTGGCAGCTCCCAGGCCGTGACTAGAGGAGCATGAAACCACACCATCTTGTCTACTGAAAATTCACGTCAGCAGGTGGTCAGCCCTTTACTTGGGCTTCCCTGTTGGCTCAGATGGTAAAGAATCTGTCTGCATTGCGCGAGACCTGGGTTTGATCCCTGGGTGGGGAGGATCCCCTGGAGGAGGGCATGGCAGCCCACTCCAGTATTCTTGCCTGGAGAATCCTCATGGACAGAGGAGCCTGGCAGGCTACAGTCCATGGGATCGCAGAGTCAGACATGACTGGGCGACTAAGCTCAGCATAGCCTTTTATTCATTTACTTTTTTTTTTTTTTTTTACTTTATTTTACTTTACAATACCGTATTGGTTTTGCAATACATTTGAAGAATATATCACCTTGGTATCTAACTGCTGAAGTTTTTGCTTTATTAACTGTTCAAGTTTATGATTGAAAGTATTTGGTCACTAGTTGTTTTGCATTAACTAACCTTAAATGTTTGCTTTGACCCTCCTTTTAAAAGCTTTCAAGCCTCAGATATTGAGGCCATGGCTATATAGAAGGAATGGCAGATAGTATGAAGCAAAAAACTTTTTATCATGTAGATGCTGGATTCATTATTTGTTAGCATAGATTAAGTTTTCAGCCTTTTGATTTTGTCTGGATGTTTTAATTTCTTAAGCAATTAAGGACTTGTTATTTTATTTATAACAGGCATCTGATTGGTTTCCACTTTCTTTATATTTAGGTGTTAACTTCTTGACCTGTTTAAAAGACTCCTGAAATCTTTTGCTTCTGAAGATTTGGAATTAATTATATTTTAAAAAAATGACCAGGTTCTGTAAAGTAAAAAGAAAAAAAAAAAAGACCAGGTTTTGTCAGTTCCTCTCATTTTTATAGGTTCCTCAATTTAGTATAATGATTCACTACATAAAAAGTTTCTCTAAAAAGTTACCATAACATATCTTGAAAAATTCTACTTACCCATAAAATTGTTGAGAGTTAATACATTTTGTAGCTTAGACCAAGGAATCTTGATGTGCTCTTGTGGAGAGGGTGAGCTGGGGGTATTATGTGAAAAACCTTGATGGAGTGGGTCAGACCTTATGGGTGAGGAGAAAACTTTTCTTCATTTTGCCCTTACGTGCTGGCAGCCAAGAGGCAGCCGAAAATCATTCAGTGGACAAAGTGGAAAGTATCCCCTCTTTTTATAGCAGAGCGCTTAGTTTAATTTGTGAAATTGGACAATGGGAGTCCGGTGGGGTTTTTGGGAACCATTTCCAATAATATTCTTCATTTTGCCCTTACGTGCTGGCAGCCAAGAGGCAGCCGAAAATCATTCAGTGGACAAAGTGGAAAGTAGCCCCTCTTTTTATAGCAGAGCGCTTAGTTTAATTTGTGAAATTGGACAATGGGAGTCCGGTGGGGTTTTTGGGAACCATTTCCAATAATAAATGTGGTTATTGTCCTGCCTAGTTGTCATGCTCCATCACTCAGTCATGTCTGACTCTTGGCGACGCCATGGACTGTAGCCCACCAGGTTCCTCTGTCCATGGGATTTTCCAGGCAAGAATACTGGAGGGGGTTGCCATTTCCACTCCAGGGGATCTTCTCCATCCAAGGATTGAACCTGCATTGGCAGGAGGATTCTTTACCTCTGAGCCACCTGGGAAGCCCATACTGTTGTTGAAATAAGGTTGAAATAAGATCTCCATGCATAGCATTAAGGTACTGCTTGGCTCAAACAGGATAGTATATTTGTTTGGAAATCCCAGCATTTTGCAAGCACACGATAACCACATTATAGTAATTTTTTCATTTGTTGTTGTTCAATCACTAAGTTGTGTCTGACTCTTTGCAACCCCATGGACTATAGCACGCCAGGCTTCCCTGTCCTTCAGTATCTCTCACAGTTTGTTCAAACTCATGTCCATTGAGTCGTTGATGCTTTCTAATCATCTCATCCTTTGTTGCCTCTCTCTTGCCTTCAGTCTTTCCCAGCATCAGGGTCTTTTCCAATGAGTCAGTTCTTCCCATCAGGTGGCCAAAGTATTGGAGTTTCAGCATCAGTCCTTCCAATGAATATTAAGGATTGATTTCCTTTAGGATTGGCTGGTTTGATCTCCTTGATGTCCAAGGGACTCTCAAGAGTCTTCTCCAGAAATATTTTCATTAATTTCAACAAATATTTATTAAATGTTCACTGTGTGCTAACTTCTGTTATAAGCTCAGGGGATACTGCAAGAAACAGAACAAAAAACTCTTGCTCTGATGAAGCATGCATTCTAACAGGGAGCAGACAGACACTAATTAACATAATGAATAAGAAATTAATGTATGTAAGAAGGTGGTAAGTTGTATGGAGTAGGGAGGATGGGAAGTGCTAGTGTTTGGTGGTTGAGTTGCAGTTTTGAACCTGCTTGTCTAGACAGAACTTTGTTAAGAAGGTAATAATTGAGCAAAGATTCAATAGAGGTGAAGCTGTGTGCTAAGTCGCTCATCGTGTCTGACTCTTTGTGACCCTATGGCCTATAGCCCACCAGGCTCCTCTGTCCATTCTCTAGGCAAGAGTGGGTTGCCCAGCCCTCCTCCAGGGGATCTTCCCGACCCAGGGATTGAACACGTGTCTCTTACATCTCCTGCATTGGCAAGTGGGTTCTTTACCACTCGCACCACCTGGGCTGGGATGAAAAGTATTCTAGGCAGAGGGAAGAACCCATGCATAATCCCTTACACATTTAGTGACCCATAAGGAGACTGTATCTAGGATGAAACGAATGAGGAGGAAAATAGTGGAAGATAACAGTCGGACTATTACATAGGGACTTTTAGGTCATTGTAAGGAACAGAGGGTCACAAATACCTTTCATGTTACATTTTAAAATTAGACCTAATGAAGAAAAAGTTAACCTTTGTTGAACCCTAACCTTCCCCTGTTGTCCTGAGCTGCTTAGTGGCAGAGCCCTTGATCAGCACGCTCTGGCTTCTCTGTGCTTGGAAATGTTGGCTGGCTTCCTCTCCTGGTCCCTTGTGCGTGGCTCCCTCTGTGTTCCTGTCAAGAGGCCAAGGTTGAAATGGGAAGGCCTGGAGTGGTTTGAGGAAAAGAATCTAAAGATAAATCTCCTTACACAGTTGAAGAAGAGATTGGCTTCTTACTCACAGTTCTTTATGGAATCAGAGCAGCCTGTACAGGTAGTCTTTTTTATTACTGTTTATTTTTTGGCTGCTCTAGGTCTTTGTTGGGGGACACAGGCTCTGTGTGGCTGTACAGTGACTTCTCCTGTTGCAGAGTACAGGCTCTAAGGCATGTGGGTAGTTGTCGTACATGGGCTTAGTTGCTCCACGGCATGTGGGATCTTAGTTTCTGGACCAGGGATCAAACCCATGTCCCCTGCAATGCCATGCTGATTCTTAGCCATTGGACCACCAGGGAAGTCCCGTGAGGTTAAGTCTTAAACTAAAGAATTTCATGGCCTTTTGAATAATTAGTGCTTTTGTTTTTGTTATTATTTGCTTGTTTTTTTCCGTACCTCCAAGCAAATATTTTAGGAAGTTATAACGCCTGTTTTAGTTAAAATCTAATGTTTCACTGAAGAACTGTGGATGGAGGTTCGTGACATTGTCCAGGAGGCAGTGGTAAGACCATCCCCAAGAAAAAGAAATGCAAAAGTCAAAATGGCTGTCTGAGGAGGCCTTACAAATAGCCGAGAAAAGAAGAGAAGCTGAAGGCAAAGGAGAAAAGGAAAGCTATACCCATCTGAATGCAGAGTTCCAGAGAACAGCAAGGAGAGATAAGAAAGCCTTCCTCAGTGATCAGTGCAAAGAAATAGAGGAAGACAATAGAATGGGAAAGACTGGAGCTCTCTTTAAGAAAATTAGAGATACTAAGGGAATATTTCATACAAAGATGGGCACAGTAAAGTACAGAAATGGTATGGACCTAACAGAAGCAGAAGATATTAAGAAGAGGTGGCAGGAATACACAGAAGAACTGTACAAAAAAGATCTTCATAACCCAGATATGAACTTCCCTAGTGGCTCAGAGGTTAAAGCGTCTGCCTCCATTGCGGGAGACCTGGGTTCGATCCCTGGGTTGGGAAGATCCCCTGGAGAAGGAAATGGCAATCCACTCCAGTATTGTTGCCTGGAGAATCCCATGGACGGAGAAGCCTAGTAGGTTAGAGTCCACAGGGTCGCAAAGAGTTGGACACGACTGAGCGACTTCACCTTCACCTAACCCAGATAACCATGATGATCTGATCACTCACTCACCCAGAGCCAGACATCCTGGAATGCAAAGTTAAGTGGGCCTTAGGAAGCATCACTAGGAACAAAGCTAGTGGAGGTGATGAAATTCCAGCTGAGCTATTTCAGATCCTAAAAGATGATGCTGTGAAAGTGCTGCACTCAGTATGTCAGCACATTTGGAAAACTCAGCTGTGTTCATAGGACTGGAAAAAGGCAGTTTTCACATGTATAATATGTGAAACAAATCGCCAGTCCAGGTTCGACGCATGATACAGGATGCTTGGGGCTGGTGCACTGGGATGACCCAGAGGGATGGGAGGTGGGTTCAGGATGGGGAACATGTGTATACCCCTGGCGGATTCATGTTGATGTATGGCAAAACCAATACAATATTGTAAAGTAATTAGCCTCCAATTAAAATAAAGTTATATTTAAAAAAAAGTCAGTTTTCATTCCAGTCCCAAAGAAAGGCAATGCCAAAGAATGCTCAAACTATACCACACAGTTGCACTCATCTCACAGGCTAGCAAAGTAATGCTCAAAATTCTCCAAGCGAGGCTTCAAGAGTATGTGAACTGAGAACTTTCAGATGTTCAAGCTGGATTTAGGAAAGGCAGAGGAACCAGAGATCAAATTGCCAACATCTGTTGGATCATAGAAAAAGCAAGAGAGTTCCAGAAGAATATCTACTTTTGCTTTATTAACTACACCAAAGCCTTTGACTGTGTGGATCACAACAAACTGTGGAAAATTCTTCAAGAGATGAGAATACCACCAGACCATTTACCTGCCTCCTGAGAAATCTGTGTGCAGGTCAAGAAGCAACAGTTAGAATTGAACATGGAACAATGGACTGGTTCCAAATTGGGAAAGGAGTACGTCAAGATTGTATACTGTCACCCTGCTTATCTAACATATGTGCAAGTACATCATGTGAAATGCTGAGCTGGATGATGCACAAGCTGGAATCAAGATTGCTGGGAGAAATACCAATAAGCTCAGATGTGCAGAACAGAAAACAAAAAACTAGAGATCCTCTATGAAAGTGAGAAGAGAGTGAAAAAGTTGGCTTAAAACTCAACTTGAGCAAACGAAGATCATGGCATCCGATCCCATCACTTCATGGCAAATAGATGGGTAAACAGTGACAGACTATTTTTTTTAAAAGACACTTGCTCCTTGGAAGAAAAGCTATTGATAGCTTATGGTGAACGGTGTCAGATTCTTGATCTCCGAAGATTTAGTTTCAGGACCAGGCTTGATCACTCAAGTGCTTTGTGTAGCAGAGTTTTATTAAAGTACAAAAAGGGACAGAGAAAGGTTCTGATGGAGACCTCAGAAGGGGATGGAGAATGCCCACCTCACTAGTCTTAGCAAGGGAGTTATGTACTGTTTTAATTAGTTATTACAATAAGTCAAAAGAATGTCTCAAGATTGTAAAGATCTTACTAGACCCACAATTTACATTTAAGGTACAGGATTAGCCAGAAGGTTTTCAGGAAGGAGAAACTGTCCTCAAGCAGGATATATTGTTTTTATATAATCCCTAGTACAGTTGTGTAATCATCAGCTCCAGGCTTAAAGGAAAAAAGTTTCTTTCTTTTTAGTTTTCTGTGACTGTGACTAAGGAATGTAGAGAGAAAAAAAGAAAAAAAAAACCCAAACACATTTGTCTTTTCCTCCTCCTTGAGAGTTCTAGACACCTATCTCCACTTCCAGAGCACCAGGCCCTTTTCTCCTCCTCAGGGATCCTGGACTTCTTATCAACCTGCCTAGGAATTGACTCTCTCACTGTGACCAACCTAGACAGAATATTAAAAAACAGAGACATTACTTTGCCAACAAAGGGCTGTCTAGTCAAGGCTATGGTTTTTTCAGTAGTCATATATGGATGTGAGAGTTGGACTACAAAGAAAGCTGAGCCCGAAGAATTGATGCTTTTGAATTGTGGTGTTAGAGAAGACTCTTGCGAGTCCCTGTCCTGAATATTCGTTGGAAGGACTGATACTGAAGCTGAAACTCCAATACTTTGGCCATCTGATGTGAAGAACTGACTCATTGGAAAAGACCCTGATGCTGGGAAATAGAGGGCAGGAGGAGAAGGGGATGACAGAGGATGGGATGGTTGGATGGCATCACTGCCTCGATGCACATGAGTTTGAGCGAGCTCTGGGAGTTGATGATGGACAGGGGGGCCTGGTGTGCTGCAGCCCATGGGGTCAGCGTCAAGAGTCAGACACGGCTGAGTGACTGGAGTGAGTGAGTGAGTGACTAACTGAACCCAATGTTTCACCTAAATGTTTCTACTCAGTATTGTCTGCAACATTTTGTTGCAAAGTTACAAATTTGTAACTGATATTTTCTTTTGTCTTAATGGCTCCATTCACTTTGCTTAGAGAAAGTTTTCTTCCACTTCCAAATAACGTGGACCTTTTTCTGTGCCGTCTCTAACTGCAACAGTGCTGCGGCTGACCTGGCAGGAGCCTGGCTCTCCTCTCGCGCGGTGGTCATTTCCCACTGGTGTTACTGTTGTGGGACGTTTTTGATTGTTTGGGTACGGGTGTTTTCTTTTGTCTTTCAAGCTTTTGAATTGACATGTGGTGAAAGAACTGATAGTTATTGGTTGGCAGATAGTTAAGAAATTGAACCATTTGCCGTCTTTTGGGCTTATGGCCTAACATTGTACAAAACAGCTTAATGTTTGAATTGGAGCTTACTGATGCTGATTTGCTTTGTCCTGGTTTGAGGGGGCATGATAATTTTTGAAAAAATTATTTTATAGAAGTTAGTAATGTATAAGTAGTATTGCTTTGTAGATTTCTTCTGTTTGCACGTGACTTAAATAGTGTTTCTCTGCTCTCATGCTCAGTGAAACGATTTTATATGTGCAGTGGGCTCTTTACAAACAGTTCTGAAGGCGCTGTTTGAAGACTCCATGAAGACCCGATATTACAAGAAGCTTAGGAAAACATTGCTGTTCAGTGCCCTGTTGTTTATAGGACGTCGTAAGGAGAGGGGAAATGGGATTATTTGAACTCTTTCAGTTATAAATTTGAAATGAAACTCTTGAATCTAGAGTGGGCATTAGGGCAGGTTTAATCTTTGATTGGAAGGTGAAACTTTTTAAAAGTTGCTTATTTATAACAACAGATTTTAATATGCTTGGATTAAAAGATGTAGTCTTATAATTTTACAGTTAGAGGGGACCTTAGATGTGCTGTCATGACTTGTGTAGTACTTAACGTTTTACTTACGAAAAGTTAGAACCTCAAAAATATGAGCAAAGTGAAAGTGGTCCAGATCAAAGGTGAAGAAGTAGGTCTCCATTAACCTGGGCAGATGAATAAGTCACCTATTGCTGCTGTTGGTTTTCTCAGTACTAACACAACTGGTCGGTGGTTTTAATTGTTGAATTCCTTTATTTTTTTATTCAGTGCTATCCCTGTATCTTCTTACATTTGACTGTTTGTTAATGACGCACATGGGGTCCTAAGTAAATTGTTCAGAAGTGTTACTTGGGAGTTTGGGAAACAGTGAATATAAAATTGGTATTTAATTTTTTCAGTGTCTTAAAGTGTCTAACATATTTATCCTTCTCTTTTAGGAAATTGAACATGGCCCTTCAGCAATGCTAGGTCTATAATGGGAAGTGTCACAGTTCGATATTTCTGTTATGGATGTCTTTTTACATCTGCAGCCTGGACGCTTTTGCTTTTTATTTATTTCAACTTCAGTGAAGTGACTCAGCCACTTAAGAATGTGCCCATCAAGGGGTCTGGGCCCCATGGACCATTCCCCAAAAAATTTTATCCCCGTTTCACTCGAGGTCCAAGTCTAGAATCACAGTTCAAAGCAAACAAAATTGATGATATGATAGATAATCATGTTGAAGATCCAGAAAGAGGCAACGTGAAATTCTCTTCTGAATTGGGTAAGTGTACCTGATATTTGCTAGCAACGTGTCGAAGTATTTCATCGTGGGAAGTGCAAATATTCTTTAAATCACTTATTGTTCAGAGGATTAGACATGGGACATTTTTCTGTACTGATGTATTTTGTTCATGAACTAGCTGGGGTCCTGTGATTTTTGCAGACACAGTAGGGAGTTATATTCTATTTTGTTCTGTTCTGACTTCAATATTTTATGAAGACTTTGGAGAAACTATGAGGTCCAGAATTGGAGGGAGGAGGAGAGGGTAGAAAGGAAGAAAAATTAAGTGGTTGGAAAGAAAATGGAACCTATTGGGGGAAGATTTTAATTGCTAGCATTATTTAATAAGGGAAAGCAATGGTTGAAAAGTGACTGTTTTAACATATTTTGAAAGGCAAAGTTAAGACAGGACATAAACCACTGGGTTTAGAATTGAGACTGCTACTGCTAAGTCAGTTCAGTGTCTGACTCTGTGCGACCCCATGGACTGCAGCCCACCAGGCTCCTCTGTCCGTGGGATTTTCCAGGCAAGAGTACTTGAGTGGGGTGCTGTTGCCTTGGGACTACTTATATATAAAAAGATTTCTACTTACAAGAATTATTAAGGTGCTGGAATATATTTATTAAATATAGGAGTTTTTTTATTCTTCAAAAATTACATTCTGTCCCGTTTGGAAGCAGGGCTGTACACTGCAGTTCTAGAGTCCTGGTTTCAGCACATGTTCCTTTAAGGGATCTGTGAGCCATTTTGGTTGTCTTTAAAACTTAAGAACTTTGATCTTCACTGAAGAATCAAATAATGAGTAATTTAAAAGCATATAGTGAGAGATTCTGAGAGATTGAAAGATCCACAGAATATAAAGGAAATGTAAAAACAAATTTCATCAGTTTCTAGAATTTAATCATTTCCTAATACAGGAGGTCAAAAGTATTGAAAATTATATGAGGAAAAGGAAGCATTTATTTTTCAGAAAATATACCTTCTATTCATTTTCAAACAGCCATTGGGACCTTTTTAAAAGCATTAATGGAAATTTTTCTAATTTTTTGCTTATAGTAATTTTTATAAAATTTTTATGAAGTTTTAACATTGGGTTTGCCATTTTTAATGGACTTTGCCTTTGAATGTAGTAGAATTGTATATATTTGAAGTGACAAACTCAAATTACCCATCTGAAACACTAAATTCTTTATAAAAGATCCTGAAGATCACAAAATAGAGCTAATAAATGAATTCAGCAAAGTTGCAGGGTATAAGATCCACACACAAAAGCCAGTTGTATTTCTGGACGTTAGTGATGAACAGTCCAAAAGTAAAATTAAGAGAGTAATCTCATTTACAGTGGAATCAGAAAGAAGTACTTAAGAGTAAATCTAGCCAAGGAGGTGTAAGATTTGTACATCAGTTGTGCTGCAGAGCACAACGGAAAGAAATAAAAATAGACCTAAATAAATAGAAAGACGTCCTGGGTTCATGGATGGAATGCTTAATACTGTTAAAATGTCAGTGCCATCCAAAGCAACTCACATTGAATGTAAACCTTATCAAGATCCCAGTGGCCTTTGTTGAAAAGATGGAATAGCTGAATCTAAAGTTGATAAGGAATTGCAGGGTGCTCTGAAGTCTTGAAAAAGAACAAAGTTGGAGAACACACACTTCTTTATTTCAAAACTTCCTAACAGTGTGATACTGGCATAAGGAAAGATACGTACATCGCAGGATAGACTGAGAATCCAAAAATATACCCTCCGACATCTGTGGTCAAGTAGCATCTATGGTAACGCCTAAGAACAAGTAACATGTGTGGTCAGTTGGTTTTCAGAAAGGGGTGCTTAGAGCAGCTAATGTGGAAAGGATGGTCTTTTCAGCAAATGGTGCTGGGCCAATTAGATATCCCCATGCAAAGGGATGAAGTTGAACCCTTACCTCACATGGTATTAAATTAACTCAGAGTGGATCAAAGACCATAAAACCTTTAGAAAAAAATCTTCGGGATAAATCAAATAATAAATTGGGAAAACATCCCCTCACACCTGTGTATCTGTAAAACAGTCAGCATTCTTAAGAAAAAAATCTTTAATTTTTTCCTGCTATTATTTGCCCATACAAAAAAAAAAAAAAAGTGGCAGTGAAAGTGCTCAGTCCTAACCACCAGGGAACTCCCTTACTTGACTTTTAAAATCCAATGTTTTCCTGAGTATTTGGTCGTGAAGTCTTTTTCTTCTTTTTAACCTCTACTAGTAAAGTAATGCTCAAAATTCTCCAAGCCAGGCTTCAGCAATACATGAACCATGAACTTCCAGACATTCAAGCTGGTTTTAGAAAAGGCAGAGGAACAAATTGCCAACATCTGCTGGATCATGGAAAAAGCAAGAGAGTTCCAGAAAAACATCTATTTCTGCTTTACTGACTATGCCAAAGCCTTTGGCAGTGTGGATCACAATAAACTGTGGAAAATTCTGAAAGAGTTGGGAATACCAGACCACTTGACCTGCCTCTTGAGAAACCTGTATGCAGGTCAGGAAGCAACAGTTAGAATTGGACATGGAACAACAGACTGGTTCCAGATAGGAAAAGGAGGGCGTCAAGGCTATATATTGTCACCCTGCTTATTTAACTTATGTGCAGAGTACATCATGAGAAACGCTGGGCTGGAAGAAACACAAGCTAGAATCAAGATTGCCGGGGGAAATATCAATAACCTCAGATATGCAGATGATACCACCCTTATGGCAGAAAGTGAAGAGGAACTAAAGAGCCTCTTGATGAAAGTGAAAGAGGAGAGTGAAAAAGTTGGCTTAAAGCTCAACATTCAGAAAACGAAGATCATGGCCTCTGATCCCATCACTTCATGGGAAATAGATGTGGAAACAGTGTCAGACTTTATTTTTTGGGGCTCCAAAATCACTGCAGATGGTGACTGCAGCCATGAAATTAAAAGACGATT
>SJYT01077310.1:195584-250699 GCA_006410635.1 Cephalophus harveyi
ACTCACTCCTGGGGCTGCACCGCTGCTTGCTTGGGCTTCCTCTCGTTGTGGCTAGCAGGCGCTGCTCTTCGTTGTGCTAAGTGGGCGTCTCATTGCGATGGCGCCTCTTGCTGCGGAGCACAGGCCTGGGCACCTGGGCTTCAGTACTTGCAGCACGTGTGCTCAGTAGTTGGGGCTCACGAGCTCGAGTGCACGCTCAGTGCTTTGGCGCACAGCTTAGTTGCTCCGTGGCATGTGGGATCTTCCTGGACCAGGGGCTGAACCCATGTTGCCTGCACTGGCAGGTGGATTCTTATCCACTGCACCACTAGGGAAATCCCCAAGATGTTCTTGAGATCATAACGGGAATTGTAGCATTCATTTCCAGATTTAATTCACTCACTGTGACTTCATTCTTTTGCAGGTATGATTTTTAATGAACGTGATCAGGAGTTGAGAGACTTGGGGTATCAGAAACATGCCTTCAATATGCTTATCAGTAACCGCTTGGGCTACCACAGAGACGTGCCAGATACGAGGAATGCAGCGTACGTTCCTTCTTAGTTTCTGCTCGCCATTTTAATAACACAGTGCTTTTCATGTGGTATAAAAAGTCATGGGGGTGATGTTAATAATCTGCAATTAGGCTTCGTCATTCAGGATACTAGAAAATTTAAGACAGATTTATTTCCACTCTTACTATGCTTGAAGCCACATGGTTTGAGATTGTACTGACAGGGTTCTAGAGCTTGCTGTGTTTCTTTTGAAATGTAAAATAATGGGGAAAAGGAGGGAGGTACTAATTGCATATAATTAAGTAACCTTCTGAGTATATGTTTATTTTAAATGTTTGTTTATTGGATTCATAACAAAAAGGAATTCACATCAGTGAAGAATTCTACTCGTGATCTCACTTTTCTGTTTTCATTCTTTTTGGTTTTTCAAACACTTTTTTTTCATACGGTCAATCAGTCATTCACTCTACAGATCTGTTTCAGCACCTTCTGTTTGCTGGACACTCTGTTAGGCCCTGGAAATAAAATAAGACATAGCCCCTCGGCTCACAGGGCTTAGTATCTGTCGGGAGGTTGATAAGGAAGTGAGTGAGTACAAGGCTGAAGGCTGCGATAGGAACGGGTGAGACAAGGCCCCCGCACCAGAGCGACCAGGGACGGCGCCAGAGGGACGGCTGAGCAGTAGACACTCTGTTAGGCCCTGGAAATAAAATAAGACATAGCCCCTCGGCTCACAGGGCTTAGTATCTGTCGGGAGGTTGATAAGGAAGTGAGTGAGTACAAGGCTGAAGGCTGCGATAGGAACGGGTGAGACAAGGCCCCCGCACCAGAGCGACCAGGGACGGCGCCAGAGGGACGGCTGAGCAGTCCTGTGCCCCACGGCTGGCCCCTACCTGGGAACAGGCTGAGGCGGGAGATCCACCGTTTGTCAAAGGGACTGAAACAGTTGTTTGCCTGTAGTGAAAGAATGGCAAGAGGTTGAAAGTAGGCAGGGCCGAGACGTTGTGAGGCATTGTATGCTGTGCAGAAGAACATGGAATTCCAGATTTTAAGTCAGTGGTTGGTTTTTTTTTATTGTGGTCACTTAAAGCCACCTAACTTTTTTTAAATTAAAGAGTTGCTTACATGGAAGCTCGTCCATTAACCTGATATGTGTCATAGTTTACTCAAATCTTTTTATATGATTGAGCAAAAATTAAAATTTTCAAATACAGANTTTTTTTTTATTGTGGTCACTTAAAGCCACCTAACTTTTTTTAAATTAAAGAGTTGCTTACATGGAAGCTCGTCCATTAACCTGATATGTGTCATAGTTTACTCAAATCTTTTTATATGATTGAGCAAAAATTAAAATTTTCAAATACAGATTTTCATATTTCCTTTTGAAACTTCATTGAGAAGAAACTGAACATAAGCTGTTGAGTGCTGCATTAAAAACTTGCAGTGATTTCAGTAAAAACACATTTTTGTGTAACCTCTGTACCAAAGAAGAAAAAATTTAAGTTTTAAAAACCTGAATTGACTTAAAAATAAGCAGAGTAGCAGGAAATGGAGGCAGAAATTATTAACAATTATAAAACTCCTGAATAAGAAGCCACATTAATTCCTTAGCCGCTTTTTATTTATTTATTTTTTTCTGTCTGGTTTTATTTTATTTTATTTTTTTCCATGCCTTTTATTTATTTATTTTTTAATTTTTACTTTATTTTACTTTACAATACCGTATTGGTTTTGCCATACATTGACATGAATCCACCATGGGTGTATATGAGATCCCAATCCTGAATCCCCCTCCCACATCCCACCCCATTTCCTCTCTCTGGATCATCCCCGTGTACCAGCTCCGAGCATCCTGTATCCTGTATCGAACATAGGCTGGTGCTTCATTCTTACATGATAGTATACATGGTTTCAATGCCATTCTCCCAAACTTAGCCGCTTTTTAATAAAAATTGTTATGATGTAAAGAGGCTCAACAAGGGAGCAGTTAATGTTCAGCGAATGATAACCTACAGCATCCGAGCTTTTTGAAGTGTCAGCATTTTCTGATATTCGTCTTTACAGATGTAAAGACAAGTCTTACCCGGCGGATCTGCCAGTTGCTAGCATTGTTATTTGTTTCTACAATGAAGCTTTGTCTGCCTTGCTCCGGACGGTGCACAGCGTCCTGGACCGCACGCCAGCCCGGCTTCTTCATGAAATTATCCTCGTGGACGATAACAGTGACCTTGGTGAGGAATACTGTAGCTGGCAGTGTGGGATCTCTGCTTTGGTTCCCTGTAGTGATGCCCATCGGCCATTCAGTCCCAGAAAGATCGGAGGGCCCTCACGCACGCGCTTGCAGCAGGGCCAGCCACAGTCGCACGCCCGGTTAGAGCGTGATTTCCAAGAAACTGCATTATCTGTGTAATGTTTTCAAACTATGCTACCCAAATTAGGCTCTTGAATTTTCCCCTTGGCTTACCTTTTTAAAGTAGTATTTTTATTTTGAAATAATCACAGATTTGCAGTGAGTTACAAAGGGCCCTGCCCCTCTACCCAGTTTCCGCCATTGGTCGCGTCATCATAGAAACACAGTATTGAACCCGTGAGCATATTTCTGTAGCCACCACTGTAATCAAGGTGCAGACAACTACTCCACCACCCCAAAGATCTCCTACCTGCTACCACTCTGTGTTCACACGCACCTTTCTCCCCACACATCCTTAATTCCTGGCAACCCTCACCTCTGTGATTTTGTTTCCATCTCTATGGTATTGTCATTGGGTTGTTATATAAACAGAATCACACAGTATGTGACCTTTTAGGATTAGCTTTAACTTGGCAAAATGCTTTGACTTAGGTTTATCTTGTCAGTCTGTTAACATCAGCTGCCTCCAGATAAAGTGGACGGCATTGAGATGGCTCTTAGATGGTCTCTGAATGCTGGTATTTTATGCTTCAGTACATACATCTTTCAGTTCAGTTCAGTCGCTCAGCCATGTCTGAGTCTTTGTGACCCCATGAATCGCAGCACACCAGGCCTCCCTGTCCTTCACCATCTCCCGGAGTTCACTCAGACTCAGTCCATCGAGTCAGTGATGCCATCCAGCCATCTCATCCTCGGTTGTTTCCTTCTCCTCCTGCCCCCAATCCCTCCCAGCATCAGAGTCTTTTCCAATGAGTCAACTCTTCACATGAAGTGGCCAAAGTACTGGAGTTTCAGCTTTAGCATCATTCCTTCCAAAGAACACCCAGGGCTGATCTCCTTCAGAATGGACTGGTTGGATCTCCTTGTAGTCCAAAGGACTCTAAAGAGTCTTCTCCAACACCACAGTTCAAAAGCATCAATTCTTCCACGCTCAGCTTTCTTCACAGTCCAACTCTTACATCCACACATGACCACAGAAAAAACCATAGCCTTGACTAGACGAACCTTTGTTGGCAAAGTAATGTCTCTGCTTTTTAATATGCTTCTTACCTTTCTTTAATTCAGCATAGACTCTTCCTAAGAGTGATTTCGTGTACACAGCAGGATGGAGGGCAGTCCTCAACCTTGTGAGAGGTGATATTCCCATTTTACAGAGGAGGAAATAGTAATTTGCTCAAGAAGTTACCTGGTAGAGTTGAAATTAGACCCAAGGAATCGACCTGCCAGTGCAGGAGACTCAGGTTCTATCCCTAGGTCAGGAAGATCCTCTGGAGAAGGGAATGGCAACCCACTTCAGTAGTGTTGCCTGGAGAATCCCATGGACGGGGGAGCCTGGTGAGCTGCAGTCTATGGGAGCGCAAAAGAACTGGACACGACTGAGTGACGAAACCACCACCATGCAAGCTTTCTGCTCTCTCATTACCAGTAAGCTGCAGAGACACTGATAAAGTATATGCCAGTCATATGTCTTTTCACAACTTGAGTCTTTATTAAGAAGCATTCCTTGTATATCAACAACAGAGCTGGTATGCCAGTATACTTAAGTATACAAAATGAGTAAGTGTATGTTGAGATCAACGGGAGTAAAATTCTCAAACCTTGGTAAACGTTGAAACCTCATAGGAGAAACAGGGAAAGATTAATTAAAAAATAAATGATTAAAAAAACCCTAAGAATTTGCGTCTGGACCAAGTAGACGATTGGTTAAGGAATATAATTCTAGGATTTATGGTGGTGAATTTATTTTTTTACGTCAGCCTGTGATTGTTTTTCATTCTGTGGGTATTTTTTTCTAAAAGAGAAAACTCATGATCAGTTACATGTCATATGCTAACTATGGAAAGAATTACTTATTAGATCTTGTATGATCTATGAAGTTATGAAATTTAAAGGTAAATGAGCTAGAATTTATAAAAAATAGTGCCCATGAAATATGCTAAATTATAAATTAGTATAAGAATGTATTTACTGCTGATATTGTATAATTCTTGGTAGGGCAAAGAAGTTATTTCTCAACTATTCTGAAATGGAATAGGACTAAATTACTTTGAAAAAGGCATTTACATATCAGTTTCTTCTTTAAGTCTGATTTGTATGTAGTCAGCTGAACAGTCATACACTCAAAATACTCATTTTAAACATTCTTGATGCAAAGTGTTGAGTTAATTGCTATGGAAATACAAAAGGTCTGTAAGTACTCCTTTAGGCTAGTACTCCCACTCTTATGCCTCATTTTCTTCCCTTTTCTTCCTTTCAGGATAAGCTATGCTCTCCTTTTACAATAAAGCAGAAGGTTCTGTAATGCTTGCTTGAGCGTTTGTTGCAAGCAGCAGAGACAGCTCTAGAGTAGCTGGCAGACCTGTGCATGCGCCTCACGTGGTCCGAACAATCTGTCTCATGTGGTCTGAACAATCTTCAATTTTCAGATGATTTGAAAGGAGAACTAGATGAATACATCCAAAAATACCTCCCTGGAAAAATCAAAGTGATAAGAAATCCAAAGCGCGAGGGCTTGATTCGAGGAAGAATGATTGGAGCAGCCCATGCAACAGGTAGAACTTCCCGTTGGCTCTTCTTGAGTGATGAGAGCTCTGTTCTCCTGCCCTCGTGCTTCCGCATCGGTCTGTGATGAGTGGAGTCTTAGTGGGCAGTGGCGGCAGGAGAGATGAGGCTTGTGCAGTTTGGGAAAGGCCTTTCCCTAACGGAGCCCGTTGTAACTAGGCCCTGTTGTCCCAAAGCCCAGGCCTTAGGAAGGCGAGCTCTGGAGTTGTCACTGGTCTGCTTCTCTATTTCTCTCCAGCTCCGCCGTATCGGTTCAGATTTCTGTCTATCTCTATGGAAGGTTGGTGCTGGTAATTTTCATTTATCATCTGGATAAAAGCTTTTCCTTTTAAAAATACATTTATTTAAGTTAAATGAATTTGTTTAAAAATATTAGATGTCTAATATTTCAGGTAGTACCTGGAAATATGCCCCCCCCCAAAAAAAAAAAAATCATGAAGATGACTTTGGAATTCTGAAGCTTTGGTGGGGCATCCCCTCAGAGTGAGAAATCCTGCCTTCCCGTGCACTGCCCTCCTCAGGATGACGGGACACTGGGGTTCACGGTGGCTGTTGCTGCTCTCTGCCGCCACCCCTCCTGAACACCCCCATCCTGTTTGCGGGGTTTATTCGTGACTTAATTTGTACAGTCTTCCTGCCTCCCTCCTTTGTCTTACACCTGCAGTGAACAGAAGCAGTTAACAAAAAATGAGACGGAGCTCCCCTCCATCCAGTCCACAGCCACATGCAGGTTGAATTCAGGGCTTATGATTTTTCTTCTGTAGAGTTCTAGTCAAATAAAGACTCTCTGACTTGGCTGTTTTGACTTACAGAAGGCACCAGATAGGAAGCTGGGGTGTTTGTGGGTACGGCAAGATCGTGTCACAGAACACTGTACTTTCCCAGTACATTGTTACTGCAGGCTTTTCTTTTTCAGGCAACAGTCGTCATCTAGTTTTTTTCTTTATGTTGTCTTGGTCCTTGGTCAAATATAGTTTGGGATCTGTCAAAAAAAAAAAGTTTTGGGGAAATCGGTCTCAGGTTCAGTGTGACCATGTATTATCTTCCTTCATTTAAACTTTTATAGAAAAAGTAATATTTTTCGAATTAAAACCTATTAGTAAATTTTCCCCTCAAAGGAACCTTGATAAGAGGTTGAACAATTTGCCTTTCTGTATTAAATGACATCTGGTGACCTCATGAAGGTCGTTCACAGGCGCTGAAGGACAAGGCCAAGTCACTGTCATACTGGAGGATTTTCTTGCTGGAGGTTCTGCTGTTGTTAATTTAAATAAGATGCATTGGTTGCTTTCTGAAATCCATGTAAAATCTATATCAATACATTTATTTCATAGATAAAGCTTTGGAATAATAATAATGCTGTCTGATGACAAGATTCTAAGTTTCTCAGGTGTTCAGGAATAACCATT
The DNA here is from genome assembly GCA_006410635.1 of Cephalophus harveyi. Classification (NCBI taxonomy): domain Eukaryota; kingdom Metazoa; phylum Chordata; class Mammalia; order Artiodactyla; family Bovidae; genus Cephalophus; species Cephalophus harveyi. The sequence continues at coordinate 202,460 of SJYT01077310.1, forward strand.
AAGTTATCAAAGAAACCCTCACTCCTGCTCATGTTTATCAAGCAGAGTTAAAAATGCATGAGAAAATCTTCACGATTTTTATTTTACCGACGAGAAGTAAAGTGTATCCTGTGGCCCATGAGACTGAGGGAATTAGAAAGGAAACGTGGGAAATGGGGGCTGAGATGGTCACGCGGCTGTCGAGGGGTGGGTCCTCGGGAGCAGGGAGCCCCGCGGTGGCCGCGTGCCCCGCACTCCTGAGAGTCCTGTGTGGTCGAAATAATCAGTAACAGGTCGTGTTTATGAGTCGCCAGCGAAAGTGAGCTACGTTCTCTAGCCTCGGTTTGCTGAGGCAGGGACCTGTTACATAGTAAATTCACAGATACAGCCATTACAATAATTGTCATACAACTAGACCCAGCTGACCGCTCCTGCGGCCCTGCTCCATTCCTGCCTGTCAGAGAACTGGACTGTCCTGGGAGACTCTTTTTTTTTTCCGAGGAGAATATGAATTGTCGGTAACTTTTCTCAAGACTTGCTCTTATGGTCTGTGCATGTTCTTCGGTCGTGGCAGCCCCCCTGAGGCAGGCTTTCCTGGCTGAGGGGCCCCCGGGACCGGTTTGGTAGCTGGGGCTGGAGGGGGCGGCCGGCTTCCCGGCTGCGGGGCCGCTGCCGGCCGGCCGGCGGCGCTGACCTCGGGGCCGCTGTGGCTTCCCCGCAGGAGAGGCCCTGGTGTTCCTGGACAGCCACTGCGAGGTGAACGTGCTCTGGCTGCAGCCCTTGCTGGCCGCCATCCGCGCGGACCGGCGGACCGTCGTGTGCCCGGTGATCGACATCATCAGCGCCGACACGCTGGCCTACGGGCCGTCCCCGGTGGTGCGCGGCGGCTTCAACTGGGGGCTGCACTTCAGGTGGGACCTCGTCCCGCTCTCCGAGCTCGGGGGGCCGGAGGGAGCGACCGCCCCCATAAGGTAAGCTTTCCCGTCTGTCGGAAAAGCCCCCCGAGGAGCAGGCACGCTCGGAGCTTTCCAGAAAGCACGAGTGTTGGCCTGTTTGGCCATGACAGGTTTTTAGTGCTGGCTGAACTTTATGTGCTCTGCCGAGACCTAAGGAAAGATTTACGGATAAGAAATTGTCCACGCTCTCAGGATTTATATCTCAGTGAGAAAGGCAGGAGAAGTCAACAATATCCTGGGATAATTGTGTCGGACCGCCTGGAGCGACCCCCTGTGTTGAGTTGTTTTTACCAGACCCCATGGTTCCTGCGTTGGTCATAACACATCTCCAGGTCTTCGCTGGCGTGAGTGGTGCTGTGAAGAGCGCGAGCACCTGACTCCAGCTAGGGTTTTAGCATGGATTCCCACCAGCAGTACACAGAGCCACGGCGGCGGCTTAGTCCCGCAGGCGTGTCCCACTCTCGCGACCCCGTGGACTGTGCCCGCCAGGCTCCTCTGCCCGTGGGCTTCTCCAGGCAGGGATCCTGGAGCGGGTGCCGTTTCCCTCTCCAGGGGACCTTCCCGACCCGGGGACCGAAGCCAGGCCTCCCGCACTGCGGGCAGATTCTTCACCGACTGAGCCGCAAGGGACGCACCACACAGTCATAGTATGTGAATCATTGTCAGTTTTCATCCATATTCTCGAATATTATAAATCTGCTCCTATATGTTATTTCTCCTTATTTCTGTTTTGTTCTAAATTTCTCATGTCAATCTCATGTTTTTCTGTATTTATACTTTTTTAAGTTCTTGGGTCTGTTCTTTCTTTAAAGACGTTTTTTATTGTAAAAAATAGCATATGTAAAAAAGTACACATCTGTATGTGTGAATATATATGCCTACAATTTAATAAATGACTATAACATGAACGCTGTGAAACTCCCGCCCGGGTCGAGAAACAGCGCCCCCGTGCCCTCTGCTGCTCCTGGCCGCAGCCCCCGGCCTGGCCCGCGGGGCCGCCGCTGCCCTGGCCCTCCTTGCTCCTCGCCCTCCTGTGGTTTCGCCACCGATGTGGGACTAAACAGGGTGATTTAGTCCCGTTTTCCCTGCTCTCAGACTTCATGAAAATGAAGCTGTGACTCGTCTTGCTTTTAGTCACACTGCTTTAAAGGCCTCTGTGCTGCATTACATAGCTGTGGCTGAATCATTTTATTGCTTTTTATTATTATTATATTAACATACCCTAACATTTATCCAGTCACTCTTGGTGGGCAGCTGGGTTGTTTTCAGCTGGTTTTTTTCCACCTTATACACACTACTGCTGTCAGCATTATTTTTAGTGTATTTTTTACTTGGAGGAAAGTTGCTTTCCAGTGTTGTGTTGGTTTCTGCCATACGACAACGCAGCTCAGCCATAGTTACACACGTGTCCTCCCTCCCCGCTCCCGTCCCCCCCCACGTCATCAGAGTGCCAGGCTGCGCTCGCCGCCTTCTAAGCAGCTTCTCGCCAGCTGCCTGTGTTACACGTGATGCCATGGTGATGCCACTGTCTGCACTCGTTCCACGCTCTCCTTCCCCACCGTATCTGCAAGTCCGTTCTCTACACCGCGTCCCCAGTTCCTTTCCTGCACTTGGGTCCATGAGTACCATGGTTCTTGATTCCACGTTGCTGTTCAGTCACTAAGTCATGTCCAACTCTTTGTGACCCCATGGACTGCATCGCAATAGGCTCCTCTGTCATCCACTATATATAGATAAATGTATTTATGTGCGTGTGTTTTAATATATATTTACTTTTCTGACTTACTTCACTCTGTATAACAGGCTCTAGGTTCATCCACCACTGGAACTGACTCAACTCCGTTCTTTTCGTGGCTGAGTGACGGTCCCCTGTATATATGTACCCCATCTCCTTCACCCATTCGCCCATCTGTGGATGGGCATCTCAGTTGCTCCTGCTATCCTGGCTATTGTAGATGGTGCTGCACTGAACGCTGGGGTACATGTGTCTTTTAGAGTTGTAGCTTTCTCAGGGTACATACCCAGTAGTGGGATGGCTGGGTCATATGGTGGATTTATTCCTAGTTTTTAAGGGATCTCCATACCGTTCTCTGTAATGGCTGTATCAGTTTACATTCCTGCCAGTCGTGTGGGATGGCCCCCTGTTCTCAGCACTCCCAGTGCTTCCTTTTGGTAGCCTTCTGGATGAAGGCCGTCTGCCTGGCGTGAAGTGATGCCTCACTGCAGTTATGATTTGCATTTCTCTTCTAATCAGTGATGTTGAGCACCTTCTCATGCGCTTACTGGCCATCTGTACGTCTTTGGAGAAATGTCTGTTTAGGTCTTCTGCCCATTATTTGTTAGGCTGTTTTTCTAATACTGAGCTGTTATGACCTGCTTGTATATTTTGGAGATTAATCTTTTGTCAGTTGTTTCATTTGCAATTATTTTCTCCCATTCTGAGGTTGTCTTTTTTCCCCTTTCACTGAGGCTTGTCTTTTACTTGTTTCCTTTGCTGTGTAAAAGCTTTTCAGTTTAACTAGACCCCATTTGTTTGTTTTTGTTTTTATTTCCATTACTCTAGGAGGTGGGTCAAAGAGGATCTTGCTGTCATTTATGTCAAAGCTGTACTGCGTATGTTTTCCTCTAAGAGCTTTATAGTTTCTGGCTTAAGTGGCAACCCACTCCAGTATTGCCTAGAAAATCCCAAGGATGGAGCAGCCTGGTAGGCTACAGTCCATGGGGTCCCAAAGAGTCGGACACGACTGAGCAACTTCACTTTCACTTTACACATAAGCCTTTAACCCATTTTAGTTTATTTTTGTGTATGGCATTAGGAGTGTCCTAGTTTCATTCTGTTACGTGTAGCTGTCCGGTGTTCCCAGCCCCACTTATTGAAGAGGCTGTCTTTTCTTCATTGTTCTTGCCTCCTCTGCCAAAGATAAGGTGCCCTTAGGTGCGTGGGTTTATCTCTGAGCTTTCTGTCTTGTTCCATTGAGCTATATTTCTGTTTTTGTGTGGATACCATACTGTCTTGGTGACTGTAGCTTTGTAGTGTAGTCTGAAGTCAGGAGGTTGATTCCTCCAGATCTGTTTTTTCCCCTCAAGATTGCTTTGGCTGTTTGGGGTCTTTTGTGTTTCCATACAAATTGTGAAATTTTTTGTTCTATTATTAATAGTTCTGTGACAAATACCATTGGTAGTTTGATAGAAATTGCATTGAATCTGTAGATTGCTTTGGGTAGTATAGTCATTTTCACAACACTGATTCTTCCAATCCAAGAACATGGTATATTTCTTCAACTGTTTGTTGTCTTTGGTTTCTTTCATCAATGTCTTATAGTTTTCTGAGATACTTGTGAATAGTTTAAACTTGTATATTGTATAAACTGTAGACAGAAAACTATATATACTTGTCTCTTTAAGTAGGTTTATTCCTAGCTATTTTATTCTTTTTGTTGCAGTGGTGAATGGGATTGTTTCCTTAACTTCTCTAATTTTTCATTGTTAGTGTGTAAGAATGCAGGGGTTTCTGTGTATTGATTTTGTATCCTGTGACTTTACTATATTCAATAATTAGCTCTAATAATTTTCTGGTGGAATCTTTAAGAGTTTTCTATGTGTAGTATCATGTCATCTGCAGACTGAGAATTTTACTTCTTCTTTTCCAATCAGGATTCCTTTTCTTTCTTCTCTGATTGCGTGGCTAGGACTTGCAAAGCTATGTTGACTAACAGTGGCGAGCGGGCCCGCCTGTCCTGTGCCTGGTCTTAACTGCTTTGTCTCCGCCCCTGAGAATAATGCTTGCTATGCCTTATGCTGTTGCGGTAGGCTCCTTCTGTGTGTGCCTCCTTTCTGGAGAGTTTTACCATAAATGGGTGTTGAATTTTGTCAGAGCTGTCGTCAGCATCCTGCTTCGTGGCTTCTGGTTTGCAGGGGTGAAGCTGCCCGGTCATAGGCATGCCTGACTTCGCTTGTAGTCGAGAACACTTTCCCCACGCCTCCCACTGGAATGCCACTGGCTTCTCAGCCGGCCTTCGGGCACTTGCCAGCTTCCTTTCATCCGAAGCCGGCTTGGAGGGGAGGCTGCTGGAGGCCCGGCCAGCTCAGGTTGCTGACCTGAGTTCCTGCCAGGGTGGGGTGTCCTCTGCTCTGAGACTTGGCGGCAGTTTTCTGGGAAGCCCGTGGAGGCACCCCCAGCTCTCAGTGCTCTTGTGTCTCCACAGGCTGGCAGCCCTTCTTCCTGCCAGGGCGTTCAGCGTGCTGCTCTGCCCACCTCTGCTCCCGGCCCTGCAGACGGGAGTCCCGTAACAGGCGCCTCTCGGGAGCGCAGGGCTGCCCGCGGGCACCGTCTGCGGCCCCGCCTGCGCCCTGCCGCTCGGGGACCGGAGGCAGGCACCTGCCGCCCGCCCTGTGAGCGCAGCTGCGCCCGGGCGGGGAGGAGCTTCCCCAGACTCCTCTCCTGCTCAGTCTGCGTCTCAGCGCAGCGGCCAGTTTCTTTACCATCTTCACGCGTGTCTGTTTGCTCAATTTTGATATCATTTTTAATCGAAACCATGTATTCACAGTAACATATCACAGTGTAGAACAATTTAGGATGAGAAGCGACCAGCTCTACCCTGCCCTTTCTCAGTCCTGCCCCCCAGAGGCACTTCCTTTTCCCCGGTTTTACTTTCTGGTCTTCTGTTTACTTCCTGAACTGTAAACGATATGTGTAGTCCTCTCAGGCCTGCTCTGCGGGGAAAAGCCAGACTTAGTGCATTTACATCACTCCAGGTGCTCCTTATCTCTTCCTGTTGCCTTGTGGTTATTTTGTTTCTGTATTGGTTCTTTCTGATACTTAAAAAAAAATTTTTTTTTTTTTTTTTTAATTATTACTTTATTTTTCTTTACAATACCGTATTGGTTTTGCCATACATTGACATGAATCCACCATGGGTGTATATGAGATCCCAATCCTGAATCCCTCTCCCACATCCCACCCCATTTCCTCTCTCTGGATCATCCCCGTGTACCAGCCCCGAGCATCCTGTATCCTATATCGAACATAGGCTGGTGCTTCATTCTTACATGATAGTATACATGTTTCAATGCCATTCTCCCAAATCATCCCACCCTCTCCCTCTCCCACAGAGTCCAAAAGTCCGTTCTATATATCTGTGTCTCTTTTGCTGTCTCGCATACAGGGTCATCATTGCCATCTTTTTAAATTCCATATATATGTGTCAGTATACTGTATTGGTGTTTTTCTTTCTGGCTTACTTCACTCTGTATAATAGGTTCCAGTTTCATCCATCTCATTAGAACTGATTCAAATGAATTCTTTTTGATGGCTGAGTAATACTCCATTGTGTATATGTACCACAGCTTTCTTATCCATTCATCTGCTGATGGACATCTAGGTTGTTTCCATGTCCTGGCTATTATAAACAGTGCTGCAATGAACATTGGGGTACATGTGTCTCTTTCAATTCTGGTTTCCTCAGTGTGTATGCCCAGCAGTGGGATTTTTTTTTTTTGTTCTGACTTTTGACAGCATCATGTGACACCCTTCTCTGAATGGTAAGGATAAGCTCTTTCACTCTCAAGATAGTGAGGTTGCTAACTTCTTGAGTTGTATGTTTAGATTTTTAAAATTTTTAGCCTTTTTTCTTTTCTTATATATATATATATAAAAGATTGTAAATTTTCTTCTAATCATAGCCTTAGCTGCATCCCACAAATTGTGACATATCATTTTAAATTGTCATTTATTTAAAAATGTCTTCCTTGTTTTTTCTGACCTGTAGTTTATTTGGCAGTACATTTATTATTTTACAGGCATATAGAAATTTTGTAGTCGTTATTTTTAATCCTAGCTTACACTGTGGTCAGAATCTATTTTCTGCAGCTGTCAAGATGGGATTCAGCATCTGTTGAGTCAAGTTTATTGTAAAAATACTCTAAAAAATTTCTATGTTCTATCTCAGTTGTTTAAAATGGTGTATTAATTTCCCACTATAGTTGTCTGTCTGTTTCTCCTGGTAGTTCTTTATATATATTCTTCATATATTTTGAGGCCATGGTTAATAGATGCATGACAATTTAGAATTATTGTATCTTCTGGTGAATGAAAACGATGGATCATTATGAATTGTCTTGCACTGTATACTTCTAGAATAGTGGAACTTTCACTTTATAGTCTGACATTAATATGCCGTAATATGCCTGTCCCAGCTTTGTTTCGATTAGTATTTAATTAGATAACTTCTCTTCCTGTTTGTGGTCAGTCTTCCCATGGTCTTATATTTATGTGTTCCAGGAAGTAGATATAGTTACTTTTGTTTCTAAACCAGTGTGGAAAACTTTGTTTTCATTGGGCTTGATTCCATTCAGTAATATCACCTATATTTTTGTGTTTATGATTACAGTGGTATTCTTTTCTCTCTGCCCTTTTGGTCTGAGTTCCGATTTATTATTCTGTTCCCAACAGCCACCCATTATTAGACATTATATACATTCTCACGTTCTGTTCTTAGTGGGTACCTTAGAGAATATAACCGTCATCCATGACTTATCAAAGTGTAATATAAATTGGTACTTTCTCCAGACAGAGCAAGGATCTCAGAATGTCCCTCCTACCCGTTACAGCCTCAGGTTGTGCTGAATGTGGGTGTGTGTGTTTAACCCCACAAGCCGCTTTTTATGCAGGTGTTATTTACTTAGGTTTAGCTCTATAGTCCCCACTCCAGTGCTCTTGCCTGGAAAGTCCCCTGGACAAAGGAGCCTGGTGGGCTGCAGTCCGTGGGGTCGTGAAGAGTCAGACACGACTGAGCGACTTCACTTTCACTTTTCACTTTCATGCACTGGAGAAGGAAATGGCAACCAACTCCAGTGTTCTTGCCTGGAGAATCCCAGGGACGGGGGAGCCTGGTGGGCTGCCGTCTGTGGGGTCGCACAGAGTCGGACACGACTGAAGCGACTTAGCAGCAGCAGCATGTAGTTCCCTTTTATCCTTTCTGCATCTGCAAGCTTCTCCCTAGGATTTATTTCCATTTACTGAAACTTCAGGTGAGATTACTCCTTTTCTGAAAATGTCTTTGTTTCATCATTATTTTGCAAAATAATTTGACTTGATATTCAGTTCTAGATTGGCAGATGCATTCTTGGGGCTTTGAAGATATTATTGTTCAAGAACTTTCTGGCTTCTGTTTCTGGTGAGATGTCAACAACTGTCTTATTTTTGTTTCTTTTGAAGGCAGTCTCTTTTCATCGGCTGCTTACTTTTTTTTCTGAAATTGTCTGAAGTGTTTTTCAGATATGCATAAATTTGGTTTATTGATAGCATCTAATTATCTGCCAAATTCTCAGTCTTGTCTTTTATGCTTGAATGTACTGAGCAGTTGCTGGTCTCTGCCTGATAGGACTCTGTTACCTGAAGCCCCTGCCCATGTGTTTCTGTTTTAGATGGTTTCTTTTACTTGCGTGTAATTTATCTCCTTGATGGCCTGATTATTTGTTAGTTTGCTTGTTTATTTCTAATGGGAGACACTGTATATGAAAAATGATAGAAACACATTCATACAGGGGCAGTGTTTTCTCCTGCAGAGAAATTGCGTCTCTCTGAGAAGTAGCTCAGGACTGGACTCCTGATTCCTGGTGCAGAGTTCCAGGAAGGGAGACGACTGAAATCCAGGCTGGAGTCTCTGTGGGCGCCGGTCTGCATCAGATTCTTGCAAACACAGGGTTTCTCCGCTGTGGCAGGACTGACCTTTGGGGCCAGATGGTTCTTCTTGGGAGGGGGGCGGGGGAGGGATGGGGGGCTTTCTTGTGCATCTCAGGATATTTAGCAGCACCCCTCCCGCTGAGCTGTGACCACTGAAAATGCCCCACACTTGGTGAAGCGTCTGCTCAAGCACTGCTGGTCTTCCACGTGCGTCCAGGTCAGAGTGTGGCGCTGTCTGGTGTCTTCTTGTCAGGCCCTGGAGCCCAGTTTTTATCCCAGGGGCTCTGGGCTGTCAATAGAAGTTAAACAGTTCAGGTGGATTTCTGTCAACCATAGTCATAAGTAAAAAAAGAAAGGATTTGCGATGCTTAGAAAAGTAGCCTTCACTTGCCAGCTCTCACGATCTAGAAAACTTAATTAGGCAGCCCAGCTCATTCCCCCATAAATTAAGCATTTTAGAATAATCTCGTTTCTCTTGTTCAGTCACTCAGTCGTGTCCGACTGTGGCCCCAGGGACTGCACCCCCCCCAGGCTTCCCTGTCCTTCACCATCTCCAGGAGCTTGCTCAAACTCGTGTTCATTGAGTTGGTGACATGAGTTTTTATTAGTAATGTTCTAAAACTGCACCGAATTTAAAAAAAAAACAAGTAGATAACTGGCTATAGAGTTGGTACAGTAACTGTCTTCCTTTTCTAGGTCACCTACAATGGCTGGAGGATTGTTTGCCATGAACAGAAACTATTTCAATGAACTTGGACAGTATGACAGTGGCATGGATATCTGGGGAGGAGAAAATTTAGAAATATCATTTCGGGTAAATTTTTTTTTTGTATGTTAATTAACTGCAGTGAAATGTAATTTTCATCTGTGATCCCATGTTTTTTGTAAATTCTCTGTCTTACTATTTCACCATAACTTATGATATAGATAATACCATTCAGAAGAGCAAAAGCCTCTGAGAAGCCTTATACTTTGCATAAAGTGATAGGTGGTATAAATTTAGAGGTCTTTGTGTGCATTGACTCAAGAGTTTGATTTTCCCTTTGTCCATTAATCTTATCTGATGACCTAGGATATATATATACAGTTCTGGTCATCCTATTTTCCTTAATTCCCTGAGATCACCCTTGTTTACACCTGTCTCCTGGAGAAATTTTATTAATAGCTCCCACTTACTTTCAGGAGTAGCCCACTTGATATGATAAATTATATTTGCCTCCTGCATAGACTACTGAATCCTTTGTATACACAGATTCCTCCAACCTACAGAAGAGATTGGCCTTTCATAATCTCTTCGCTTGTTGCTGCGGCTGGAAAGATGGCGGTCGTGGGTGGGGTCTGTGGCTCAGGGAGCTGTGCTAGTGGTTAGGACGCGAGCTTTGGAAAAGGCGGAAAGAGGGCAAGGGGCAGAATGCGGATTTCTCGTGCTGGTCCCCATCTCCTGGTGTGTCACAGGATCCCCGTTCAGATACCGTAATACCTTGTGTATGTCGTTTTGTATCTTTGCAAGTGTATTGATCCCAGTTTTTCTTACATAATCTTTACAATTTGCAAGTTGTAAGTTGTAATAGATATTATTAGTCTTACTTTGTAGATAAGGTAACTGAATGTCATAAAAATTAAAATAACTAAAGTGACTCAGTCAAGGGCAAAATTTAGACCAGAACTAAGATCTTCTCTTTACTCTGGATTTTTTATGAAATCATGTTTTTCTAAAAATGTGTGTATTTATGAGAAAGTATGTGTGAAACTGAGATTAGAGGATTGATTAGCATTCTTTGTCCCCAAGTCCTGAAGGCCCGCTTCCTTGGTCTGTCAAAACCTCATGTCTGGGAACACAGTTTTAGACACAGGAGAGTAAAAGAATGTCAGTGTTTTTAGGGTTTAAAGACAGATAATTTTAAAATACGTACTGTGACTTTATTCTGCTGAGACCCCTTGCAGGGCCTCAGACACCTGCTTAACAGAGGTTAATCTCAGGAAAGCCGTGTGCTGACCCCGCAGTACTGTGGGCGCTCGTAACACGTGTTCTGCTTCCAACCAGATCTGGATGTGTGGAGGGAAGCTGTTCATCATCCCTTGCTCCAGAGTCGGACACATTTTCAGGAAAAGGCGGCCCTACGGGTCCCCCGAGGGCCAGGACACCATGACGCACAACTCCCTGCGGCTGGCGCACGTGTGGCTGGATGAATACAAGGTGAGGCCCAGCCTCGGGAGGCTGCAGACAGCCACTCACCCTGGGGACGGGGTGCCGGCTGCTTCTCTCCGGGTCTCTCTTCTCTTCACCCAGGCTTTCACTCGTTTTTTTTATTCTGACTCCTTTTTAACTCTTCAAGTGTGTCGTCTGTGGGAGGTAATGAGCCAGAGTCGGAGGACGCCCGGCTCCCCTCTCTGAGCTCGTGACTCCTGCAGAGCCAGGCTCCTCCGTCTCCTCTCTGGCCGCAGTGTCTCCGCTCTAATGACTGTACTGAGGTGACCAAAAAAACCCATTCACTTATTTTATTTTTATTTTTTAATTCAGGAGCAGTATTTTTCCTTAAGACCTGATCTGAGAACCAGAAATTATGGAAACATCAGTGAGCGTGTTGAATTAAGGAAGAAGCTGGATTGTAAATCATTTAAATGGTATTTGGATAACATTTACCCGGAGATGCAGATATCTGGGCCCAATGTCAAACCCCAGCAACCCATTTTTATCAACAGGGGGCCAAAACGCCCCAAAGTCCTTCAGCGCGGAAGGGTAAGAAAGTGATTGTATCACAGTGTTCCAGTAAATGTTGTCTAATAAAATAAATGACATTGTATACTTCATAGAATATTTAAGGATAGCCTTAGCTTGCTTTTCATTACACATTTTTTAGGAGAATTTCCTCTATTCAGGGATATTTAGTATCTTTGCTGTTTATATTAAGACCCCTTACCTGCCAGTGTTAGAGAAAACACAGCACATTCTCTAAGCTATGTGCTGGCTTCCAAGAGGCTCTAAATGTGAAGACACAAATAAAGGCATTGTATGTGAGTGTAAAATTCATTTGGCAGAGCCCAGAAAGGAAACTGAAAGGAGAAGTGGGGCCGCTGCAGACGGGAAGTGAAAACTGGTGGCTCGGGTCCCGGTGTGGTGTGACGGCAGACTGCACGCCCCACGCCCTGGGCTCTTTCAGTCTCAGCAGCTCTTCAGTGGCTGCAATGAAGCCTGGAGCTTTCTCCTATTTTGTTCTCTTTACCTTATAAAAGTCATCGAGATGTTTATTACTATGTACTTTCCCTTTAAGTGAAAATGGGTGTACACCGTAGAGGTGAAATCCCTGTTGTTATTGCCTTGCGTATATAATCACATTTAATGTTCAAACTGATCACTTTGGGCTTCCCTGCTAGGTCAGCTGGTAAAGAATCCGCCTGCAATGCGGGAGGACCCTGGTTCGATCCCTGGAGAAGGGTATGGCAACCCACTCCAGTATTCTTGTCTGGAGAATCCCATGGACAGAGGAGCCTGGCGGGCCACAGTCCACGGGGTCGCAAAGAGTCGGACACGCTGAGCAGCTAAGCAAGCACCTGTCGCTGTGCCGAGACGGGACGCTCTGACGTGAGCCACTCGGCCGGGCCTGCGGCGTGTACAGTCTGTGCTGTCTCCACGCGGGCGTGCGTGCTGATCTCACCAGGTGCCGGCTGCCTCCGCTTCTGCCGGTTTCTCGGTGCCATCTTCAGGTTCTTGAGTGCAGAGATGGTGAATCTGATTTCCTTCCTCCCCTGGAGCAGATGAGCAGTCTTGTATCTTTAGGTGGAATTTCTACTTGACACCACCTGCGTATGTTTAAATTGCCCAGAACCTTGAAGTCTCTGCTGTGATGATCCTATACGCTGAAGCCAGAATTCAGTAATAAAAAATGCTTCTCTTTTTAGGACACTGCAAATCCATACCTTTGAAATAGTATTTTCATGTTTCTTTTCTATCCATCATACATACCATGTTGTTAGGAGCAATCTCTTCTTTTACAGCTCTATCACCTTCAGACCAACAAGTGTCTGGTGGCCCAGGGCCGCCCGAGTGAGAAGGGCGGCCTCGTAGTGCTGAAGGCGTGTGACTACAGAGACCCAGACCAGGTGAGCGGGCCGCGGCGGGTCCTGCAGTCACGCCTGAGGGTGGGGCGGGGCAGCAGACAGCAAGGTTTTAGTCTGACTTCCCTTCTGTAGTTTTGGCTTTATCTTTAATGAGGCATAGGTGATTTATGATGTTAATTTCTACCGTACAGGAAAGAAGAATACATATATATTATACATATGTTTCCATATTCTTCTCCATTATGGTTTATCACAGGATGTTGGATATAGCTCCTGTGCTCTGCGGTAGGACCATGTTGCATCTTCATGGTTTGCGTCTGTTAACCCCTAATTCTCAGTCCATCCCTCTCCCCGCCTGGCAACAAGTGTGTTCTCTGTGATCTGCTTCTGCTCCACAGACAAGTTCATTATCGTCACATTCTAGATTCTACCTCAGTGGTCGTGTGGTATTTTTCTCCGACTGACTTCACTTGGTAGGATAACCTCTAGGCCCGTCCACGTTGCTGCAGATGGCGCTGTTCCATTCTTAGGGCTGGGCAGCAGTGCCCTATTGTCAGGCGCCACACCGCCCTTGCCCGTCCTTTGTTGATGGGCATCTGGCTTGCTCGCGTCTCGGCTGCTGCGAGCACAGGGGAGCACGGCTGAGTCCGTCTGTCCAGATGCGTGCCCAGGGGCGGGGCTGCGGAGTCACGTGGCGACTCTGCTTAGCTTCCTGAGGACCCTCCGTACTGTTTTCCAGTCGCTGCACCAGCTTACTTTCCCAGCAACAGTACAGGAGAGCCCTTTTCTCCAGATCCTCTCCAGCGCGTGAGTTGTAGGCTTTTTAATGATGGCCTTTCTGACCATTGTGAGGTAGTAGCTCGTTGCGGTTTTGATTTGCATTTTTTTCCTAATAATTAGCAATGTTGAGTATCTTCTGTGCCTGTTGGCCATCTGTGTGTCTTCTTTAGAGTCTTCTGCCCATTTTTTGATTGGATGGTTTGTTGCTGCTAAGTTGTATTAACTACTTTCGAATTTTGGAAATTAAGTCATTGGTTGCATTGTTCGTGAATATTTTTTCCCAGTCCATACGTAGGCTGTCGTTTCATCTCGCTTATGGTTTCCTTTGTTGGGTAGAAACCTTGTAAGTTTGGGTGGGTCCCATTTATGCTTGCTTTTCTTTTACTTTGGAAGGCTGACCTAAGGAAACATTGGTGCAATTAAAAGGTCAGAATGTGTTGCTTATGTTCTCTTCTAGGAGTTGTACGGTATCATGTCTTACATTTAAGTCTTTTAGCCATTTTGAGTATTTTTGCGTATGCTGTAACTTCCTTGATTTACATGGGGCTGTCAAACTTTCTCAGACACTGCTTGCTGAAGTTAATTGTTTAGGTTGGGAATGATTTTAGAGATCATTAATTTGTTGTCTGCTGTATTTTTAGAGCATTTTTCTCAGTTATACAGAATGAATTTGAAGTGTATAAATTGAAAGCTATATGGATTTATTTAAATGGCAAAGGAAGTACACCTTCTTTCGAGTTTCCTGTGGAATTGAGTTTTCCTCATTTTTAGTAGTTGAGAGGGAACCACAACAAAATTTCAATTCATGTCATTCACATAACTTATTCTCACAGCTTGTTATGCAGTTTCACAACAGCGCATTGCTAGAGCCCATGCACACTAACACTGGAAACACAGCTGAGAAAGGGTTGCGTGCCAGGTCTGGGTGCAAGAGCTGTCTGTACTGTGGATAGGGAAGTGGCAAATTGTAGTGAGGAAGAGATGACCGAAATTCATTCCAGGAAAATGTTAGGACGTTTGAGGAGATGGAGTGATTCTGCTATCCATTCTATGTTGTGACTTCACAGAAGGTACTTAAAACACCCTAGCCATGTGTGACTGTTGAAATTTAAACTAATTAAAATGAAATACATTTTAACAGTCCATTTCCAGTTCTCATCAGCCACATGTGGGCCCGTGGCTCCTTTGTCAGACAACATAGGCGATGATCTATCAATCACAGCAGTGATGCGGAGCCCCGCCCCATGTTAACAGACTCAGCACACATGTCTTGGACCCATATGAAAAAGCAGCCATATTCAGAGGATAGGAGAAAATGCTTTCCTTTTAGATTTACTGATGCTGCATGTTGGAGAAAAATTATTCATTGCACTTGTCCATTTCAGCCACATCCAGGCCTGTTTTTCCTGAAAAGACTGAGAGACCATAAAGAAAGACATCAGTGAAACTGGGCCCGGGATTAGAGTATAATATTCTAGGCTGACGTGATGAGGAATGTGGAACTCACGATAAAAGCCTTGAGTCTTCTGTGTGCACAGGGCAAACCAGCAGCCTCGCTGGGCTCCCGCAGTCCTTACACAGGCCGAGAGTTAAAGCGGTGTGAAACGGTGGGATCTTCAGTCAAGTCAGTTCACTCCCGCACGAAATGTGCGAAGGGTCATGCAATCTGAATTTCAGAACCTAAAGCAAAATTTGAGGTTTTAACGTTTTTTTTTCTTCCTTAGGTTTGGATTTATAATGAAGAACATGAGTTGGTCTTAAATAATCTCCTTTGCCTGGATATGTCAGAAACTCGCTCATCTGACCCCCCACGACTCATGAAGTGCCATGGGTCTGGAGGATCCCAGCAGTGGACCTTCGGGGTGAGGAACTTGCGTGATGGTGATGGGAGGTGTGAGGAGACGGGCAGGGCTGAGGGGCCCTGGTCTAGCTTGCAGACGGTGGTTCTGAGTGTGCAGCAGCCCATGAGTCATCATCTTCTGTTCCACATCCCATCAAGATTTTTGCCTCCTCTTTACCATATTCTGGCAGTAAGTTTTTTTAACGCAAGTAATTGGTGGTGTTTTTCCTCCACTTTATTTCCAGAGGAATAACCGGCTGTACCAGGTATCAGTGGGCCAGTGCCTCCGAGGAGCCGACCCGCTGAGTCGCAGGGGCTCTGTTGCCGTGGCCATCTGTGATGCGTCCCCCTCACAGCAGTGGCGTTTGGAATCTTAAGGTGGTGCTGGGCCGCACGGTGACCGTCACGCTCATCCTCGCCACGGAGCCGAGGAAGGGCTTCCCTGAGCGGCTGGAGTCGCTTCTGGACCGCTGTTCAGGAATTTCCTCCTTATGGTAGGAAACCGGAATGCAGCGTTAACTCGAGTCAGGTTTGTGTAGAAGGATAAAGCCCAGGCGATCAATGTGTCTGTTCAGATTTATTTGATCAGGAACTTGTCATGATTTCCCTTCTTAGATTTCATAGGTGATGATGGTTAATTTTTAAATTTCTACTACCATGTTCTGAATAATTTTAAATATACTGAATCCACATTACTTTTAACTTCAGAAGGCATTCATTTATAAGATTATATTTAAGAGGCAGTTAATATTATAAATTATTTTGATGAATCTGGTTCTACCCACATTTACATTAAAGGACCCTTTGGAGTATTCACCCTAGGATTCTTTGTCTGCTCTTTCTTTCGTCTTGTGTTGGAGCCTCTGCTCTGTGGGTGATACATGGTTAAGAAGTTCACTGAGGTTTGGCTGGTGGACCAATAAGTGATGTGGGTCACAGCCCTAAGTGACGTCAGGGGTGTCTGTTTCTCAGCTTGAACTGTGTGAGTTATAAGGATTCAAATTCACATACCTTCAGCCTCAAAGTTGCCTGTGAAACACCCAGGTAGAGCTGTTAAAATAGGAGGTCAGGATTTCAGAAGATATATCTCAGAGGTATGAATTTAGGAATCATCTGTATATTCTATACATATCCAAATATAAAGTGAGTTTTTTCACTAAAAGTGCCTCTGAGAGGTGATAATCTCATGGGGAATTTTTCTTATGTTGAAGCACAAAGCAAAGTGTAAGTACCATATTTGAAACACGTTACAGGATAATACATGTACACACACAGTTAACTTCAAAATCAGAATCAATAATTATATATAATTTGATTGATTGGATATCAACGGGTCCTCCTGAGCCCAGGTTGTGCCTTTGTGGCCTCACCAAAGTCTTGGAAACCAAGTCCAGCTCCCATGACATCCTGGAGCAGCTAAGTTAAGAGGAGAGTGGTCAGGAGGGCGAAGCAGCAAGACCCTAAGCTTGCCTTCTCTCACGGGCACACCAAAATTACAACAACTATTTGCAGAAAAACCATTGACGAAAAAGACCAGAACCTATCAGAAAAGATCCTCTCCATCCACACGACAGACAGGTAGGAGGGTGGAGTCGCTGCCTAGTTCAGTCCCACCCCCCCCAGGCGTGTGACCCACTGACTGACAGAGTAATTACAATGGGGGGAGTCCAAACCCCACGCTGCGCTCCAGCCCTGGGGTCTTGCACCAGGAAGACAAGTCCAGTTTACTTCCAGGAGTCAGAGAGAGCCGGGGGAAGTAGAGACCTCACCCGAGAAGACGCTCACACCATTGCACATACTCTGGGACCCAGGGCAGAAGCAGTTAATTGCAAAGGAGCCTGGGGCAGACAGACCTACGTACTGGTCTTGCAGAGTTCCCATAGAGGCAGGAGGCATCCTGTCCCCCCGACAGACCCTGGTGCATCCATTTCCGGGAGCTTGCTCTGTCCTGGGTGTGCTGGTGAACACCAGTTTGGAATTCTCCCACTGGCCCAGCAACCTGCAGGCACATCTCAGACCAGACGTCTAACCGGCACCCACTCACCTAAGACAGGGTGCCTTCAGACCCTAGGGCTTGGCCCCACACACCGCACACAGGCAGCAGACCCGCTCGAGCCTCATCCACTGGCCAAGAGGAAACCACAGCCCTGCAGCCTGCGGACCAGCCGCTAGCAATCTGATGCCAGCTCTGGGACCCCTGGGCCCCGGAAGCAGACTTGAGGATCTTGCTCTGCCCACCAACAGGCTAGCACTAGCTAGGTAAATGGGTCAATGTGTCCCCAGTTAGAAGGATAAAAATGTTAAGACCCAACTATACACTGCCTGTAAGAAACTCACTTAAAGAAAACGACACAAGTGTTAAAAATGAAAGGATGGGGAGATATATAAATGTTGAACACCCATTGGAAGATATCCAGAGTAGCTGAATTAATATTAGACAAAGGAGATTTCAGAGCAAAGAATACCCCTGGAGATAATACCCCTTTATAATCGCAAGCATCTATAAACCTGCCAACACAACTTCAACTGTGTCACCAAACAAGTGGATGGAACAGGAGGATCAAGAAAACTTAAACGAACAACACTATTAACCAGCTTGACAAAGAATACTCGCCCTTTTCAAGTGTACATGAAATATTTACTGACAGAGATCACATTCCAGGACATTAAAGAAATCAATAGATTTATATAAATTCAACTCATGCAAATTACAGTAGCAATCAGTAACAACTAATAGAAATCAGGGATAAAGATACCTGGGGGATTCCCTGGCTGGCCAGTGGTGAGGACTCCATGTTTTCACTGCTGAGGGGTCAGTCCCTGGTCAGGGAACTAAGATCCACGAGCCAGATAGATGGGTGGATACCTGGAAGATCAACCAAGAACATATTTCCCAATACTCTGTGGGTCCCCAAAGAAACCAAAAGGCTATTTTCAGCTGCCTGAAAATGAAAACACAGCATATCAAAGACTATAGGATGTAGCTGACTCACTATGTGGCAAGTTTATAGAACTAAGCTCTATTAGAAAAGGATAAAGGTTTACAATTATTGACAAGCTTCCACCTTAAAGTAGAAAAAGTTAGAAAAGCAAAGAAGACATACTAGACAGACATGAAAGAGAAAACAACAAAAAGTTAATGAAACCAAAGCTGGATTAAGATTACTGATAAATTGTCTATTAAGAAATTACCAACATCAATACTGAGTGGCAGTGTGACCAGAGATGCTGCAGATGTTAAAAACAGAGAAGCAGTGGGAACTCATTCACTGCTGCCGGGAATGCAAAAGGGTATGGCCATTTTGGAAAACAGTTTGGCAGTTTCTTGCAAAACTGAATGCATCATACGATCAAAAGCCTGCACACGAGATGTTTACAGCAGCTTCATTTGTAATTGCCAAAATCTGGAAGCAACTATGATGTCCTTCTATAGGTGAACGGGTAAACCGCTACCTCTAGACAATGGAATATTTAGTGCTAAGAAGAAATGAGCTACCAAGCCACAAAAAAACTGGAGGAACCTTTGATGGATGTCACTCAGAGAAAGACTTTGCCATCTGCAAAGTCTACATACTATATGATTCCAGCTCCATGACATTCTGGAAAAGGGAGAACCATGGAGACAGTAATATATCACTTGTTGCCAGGGATAAGACGTGGGGAGAAAGATACGGGCAGATATACTATTGTGTATGAGCCCGTCACGTAGGTGGACACACGTCGTCATACAGCAGTCAGGGCCCAGAGTCGGTGAAGCCCAGCGTGAAGCGCCCGCCAGCTGTGGGCGTGGGCTGAGAGTGACGTGTCAGGCTGGGTGTGTCGGCTGCAACAAAGGCATCCGGAGAGTTTTATCTGGACCACACGACACCAGCACAGAGAGGCACCGTGGGAGCTCCCTGGTGGGCCAGTGGCTGGGACTCTTGCTGCCAAGGGCCCAAGTTCAACTCCTAGTCAGAAAACTATGTCCACGAGCTGCGCAGCCAAAAAAATAAAACATACTGAAAAAATGAACTGTACCTCTATATAGCTTCCCAGGCGGCTCAGATGGTAGAGAGTCCACCTGCAGTGCAGGAGATGAAGGCAGACCTGGGTTCGATCCCTGGGTTGGGAAGCTCCCCTGGAGGAGGAAATGGCAACCCACCCCAGTACTCTTGCCTGGAGAATCCCATGGACAGAGGAGCCTGGCGGGCTACAGTCCACGGGGCCACAAAGAGTCAGACGCGACTGAGCACATTACAGCAACAGACAGCTCAAAATAAAAAAAAATTAGGATTGTAACTAATTTACAATAGCATCAAAAAGATGAAAATAATTTTAAGATTTGTACAGTGAGAAATACAAAACATTGCTAAGAGAAATTAAAGAAAACCTAAATAAATGGACATGAGCTTAAGCAAACTCCGGAGATACTGAAGGATCTTTTTGGTGCTGGAAATAATTTTCTGTTCCTACAGATAAAAATAAACCTTGACTCCTATCTTATATACAAAATTTATTTCAACACAGTCATAGATCTAAATTAAACTATAAAGCTCTTCATATAGGAGAGGCAAAGATTTCTTTACTCATTTCAAAGCAGTCATCAAAGATCAATGAATGTCTTTATCAAAACTAAAACCTTCTGATGAAGACAGCATTGAGGAAGAAATCTATATACCACAGACTTGTACCCAGATTGTATGAAGTGCTTAAAACTCAATTTAAGGGACGTCCCTGGTGGGTCAGTGCTTGAGACTCCTCCGCCTGCCAATGCAGGGGACACAGGTTCAAGCCCTGGGCCGGGAGGATCCCACGTGCCCTGGGAGCAGCTGAGCACGTGCAGCAGTTAGGAGACTGCGCGCCGCACCTTCCCGAGGGGTGACCGCAGCGGGAAGCCCGCCCACGATGAGTGAAGAGTGGCAGCCAGAGAGCGGCCGAGACAGGGCCCCACAGACCCAGTGCTGCCGAGGATGACAAAAATTTAAACCGATTTTCAAAATGGACAGAATGCTCACAGACTCTTTAAGGAATGATGCATAAAATGGCTCCGCGTATGAAAAAGGTTAAATGTCAGAGACGGTTATCAAGGAAATACAGCATACAGGTTAAAACCAGTCAGATACCATTAAAATAGTTAAAACAGACAGACTGATGTGACGGGTTCTGAGGAAATTGAGACGGTACCGCGGCGCAGCTTTGGGGTTCCGCCCAGCGGACCCCACGTCCGCTCAGCAGGCAATGGCCATGACGTACCCAGGTGACAAGGTCAACTCCGGACCAGCTGCCAGCTGAGAGGCCTGTGTGTTACCGCCACGGGGGACAGGAAACAGGAGGAAGCCTCTGGGTAGATCCCTGATCGGTAACAGGGATCGACTGGAAGCTGTGAGTCGTTCCCCACTCACGCTGGGAGAGCGAGCCGGGGGCCTACAGGCTGGAATTGGCAGAACGGGATGTGGGGCAGGAAGGGGCCACCGAGAAAGAGGGCCCAGAAACGTGCAGACGGGTCTCTGAGTCTGGCTCTCTCCGTCTGTCCATGGCTAAGTGTGACCCCCCAAGAGTGAGCCTAGAACACATTCCAAGTAAAGACTAACCTGTGGGAAGCTGTGACCTCAAGAGGCCAAGGCAGCCCCCTCGCCCAACACCCAGGGCAGCCGTCTGCCCCCCCAGGTCAGACTCCTCCTCAAGACGCTTCCAGAACGAGCTTCAAAATGAACACATGCATCAGTCAACTGCCACCAGAATAAACGAACAGTTTTTAAAAGAGCGCAACATAATCCAACACAGCATTAACGCACGAATTCTGAAACCCGATAAGGATTTCTAGACCTGGAAAGACACGGTCACCAGAGGGGCCCAGAGAAAGCAGCCAGGTTCATGCAGGTCAGAGGTGCTGGCGGCCGGAACCGCCCTGCTCGCCGGCCAGGCAGGCCTCGGGGTGGTGGCGACGCCAGGTCTCCCTCCTTGCCTGCTGGGTGGCGAGAGGCGGGGTGAGATCCGAGGAGGAACGGCCGCCCAAGAAGGGCCTCCCAGCCCGGCCGGACACCGGCATGTCCAGGCCCGTCCCAACAGACAGCTTCCCAGACGTGGGCAGCTTCCGGCGAGCAGCAAACGCCACCCGGTCAGATGGTGGGTGCCTGCAGACCTGCTGTGAAACTGCGCGGCACAGAAGCTGTTTTTGGCTGTTCACAAAGCGCAAGCTGGTGTATGAATTGAGTGGGATTCGAGGCAGTTTAATTCTTAGCAACTCCTTTGAGTTAAATCTGAAATACAACAGGAGAAATAAAGTCTCTACACTCAGCAAGTCTGGAAGAGCTGCTTCCAAAAAAAATCAGAGGACTGAATTTAACAATAAACAGACTTTAAACAAGGGAATGAAACACCAGGAAGATTTTTCACTTTGGCCTTGAAAAGATCCTAAAAAGAAACCAGTTACCCTTCTTTACCCAACCACAGAAACAGCCTGTTTGGCCTGAGTTATGAACTTGCATCTAAAAAGAGAGAGAAGCAAGTTGACTACATCCACAGGCCAGTCACTCAGAAACGGTAGACCAGCCTGTTGGTTTAGTTCAAACACTCATCCGTTTCTGAGTTGAGACCGGAATGCTAACAGACTCAGGCAGCTTATATAGATGTAAAATATTTTATTTGTAAATGGTGATCTTCTAAATCTGTGTCCACAAATTCCAAAACCCATAACACTCTGTATACTTCAAAAAATTCAATTTTTGCCAACATTAGATACTATTATACAGAACAGAAAACAAAACAAAAACCTGGGAGGACAAATACTGGTAGGATGTCAGAATATTGTACAAGAGAAGAAAAATATTCAAGAAACAAATTTCATACAGCTATTTATCAAGAGAAAAATATATACAGTTGATTTATTCTGTAAGATAAAAATACATCATGCCATATACATTACAAGTTCAGAACTGCATCACTGGATATACCAACAGCTTACAGTCCACTTGAATTGTGCACACAAAAACTTCATTTTATACTCAGCCTGTGAAGTGTCAGTACCAGAATTTTAAGTACAAAATAAAAAGCTAACCTGGTTCAAAATGCTGATTAAGTTTCTACAAGCAAACACAAAACTGTGTGTGTGTGTGTGTTTTAATTAAAGAAATGTAAACAAACAGTTCATACAAACACATCTTAAAATTACATCTTCTGAAACCCTACTGCCGGGGTCCTGCAGTTGCAAGCAGTCACATCTCTCCTTTTTTTTTTTTTTTCAAATTTTTGTGTTAAATATGCGAGAGAGTTAAATTTGAGCTCCTGCTACATGATCCTAGTATGTTTACATGATTCTTGTTTTGTGTGTGGCTTGAAACAAAGTTCTAATCAAAACTACTTTTGCTGAAGAAAAATTCAGCTTCCATTTGGGGTTGTTTTTAAGCAGTTATTCACAGTTATCACAAATTGTAAAAGCACAAAAAACCTGACTGAAGAAGTAGGGATGCAACAATATAATGTGAAAAAATTAGTTTAAGTTACCAAAACGGCTATAAAAGTGGTAGTCATAGCATACACTCCGTTCTATCAGAAGCAAGGTGTATAAAACAAGTAAGTACTAATAGACTGTCGTTTCCAAAAAGCCCCAAACACTCTAGGTGGAAATTTTGGTTATTACATAATTATAATGGCATATTTAATAACAAAATTATATTGTAACATCCCTATGAACGTTTTATAAGCACCCGAGCTGCTGCAGAGCCTGGTAGCATTTGGTCAATAACTATTTTTATACTGTATTTTTTTTTCTCAAAATATTTACATGTTTGTACAAAGTAACAGGGTTTGTTAGTTTTGCAGGTAACAGCAGCAGCTTGGCTTTCTTCTAACTTTTATTTAAAAATAGCTTCATTCACTTATTCAATAATAAATACAAAAAGTTTCTCTTATTTTACAGAAATCAAAAACTACAATAAACTGACTCATGGAATCAAGTATTTAAATGTATTTTAGTGCAAGTTATTGTCCCTTAGCTCTATTCCTAAGGAAGTCATTTCAGTACATTCCTTGTTCAGTGGTGTCTACTTTAGTTTTAAAAAACTCTTAAGTCAGAGGGCCTGCCCCTTTCTCAGATAAGGCCGTGGCCAGCACTTTGGACATCTCCCTCTCGCTGGTGATCTCAGTCTTACATTCATAGGAAGGCCCCGCCCGGGGCAGGGCAGCCGTCGGCTCTTTGCCCCAGTAAAAGTTTCTCCTTAGTGAGACTCAAGAAACAAGAGGAAACAAAACCCACCCACAGAAAGAAAAAAGAAAGGAAAAGGAAAAAAAAAAAGTGCTGGACCATTCTGTCAATCTTCGACCTCGGCAGCTCGGGTCAAGTGGCCGCGGTCGGCTTCCTCCTGGTGCTCCTAAGGTAACTCGAGGACTGAGGAAATCAGGACTCCTCGGAGCTACTTTTCAAAAAAGTCATAAAACAGAAAACAAAAACCTCTCTTCTGTCTGCGAAATTCCAACGGCGCGTGCCTCGCTGCCCTGGGGACGAGCCGCCCGCCGAGGCGCGGGTCGCGTCAGTTCATCCACTTGCGGCAGTTCACGGCTCCACAGTGACAGGGGATCTTGTGCTGGTCGTCCTCAAAGTCAAACTTATAGTCATAGCACAGCTGCCCGCCAAAGAGACACGGTCAGAGGCCGCGCCCCGGCCTCGGCGCCCCGGGCCCCCGCCTCCCGGGCCGCCCCGGGCCTGCGTTCCCCGCCAGAGAAGCCCCGTCGTCAGAGCGGCCGGCCGGCCTCCCCCTGGACCCCGAGCCGAGGACCGACAGGCCGCGGCCGGCACCCCCCAGGAAGCAGCCCCCCCGCCCCAGGGGCGCCCCGCGGTCCCGGGGGCTCCCCCGTCCACGGCTCTTCCCTGAGGACGCAGGGCGGCTCCCTGGCACCAACAATGAGGCAGAGGCTTGGGCAGCGGCAAGGGGACCCCCTGACAACCCGAGCAGGGTGGGGGGCAAGGCCAGGTGGGGGGCCTCCGCTGTCCCCAGGCCCCGCTGCCCGCCCGGGGCACCAGGCCCGGGGCCTCAAATGGGTTCTTCCACATCCAGTTAGTGAGATGTGCAAGGCGAGCTTTGGGTCAACTCGATTTAAAAATGCAGCTTCCAGTAAGATGACCCCCAAATACAAGCGTCCTCCAACCGAGTGAAGACCCTCGGGTGCCTCACCCCCGTGAAGAGGGGAGGCCCCCCCAGAACCCGCCCCGCCGGGCAGCCCCGAGATGTGCTCAGCACGCCTGTGGCCAAGTCGGGGAACCTCAACGCGGTGGCGGAGGCTGATGGCCATCCTCACGGTGACACGCGGGGCGGAGCGAAGGGACGACTCACAGAGGAGCCACACTCCAGACGCCTGCTCGCAGGGAGCCCGGGAGCGGGGACTGGGCGGGAGTGCGGACGAGCCCCGGGGCCGCCCGCGGCGCCATCAGCTCCGCCAGGCGCCCGTGACCAGCGGGGCCCGCGCCAGGGGCGGGAGGGGGAGAGCCGCGGGGCCGGCGCCTCGGGCGCGGAGCTTACCTCTTCTCCTTTCTGGATTCTCCGACTGGAGCTGATGATGATCTTGTGGCCGCGCTCGAAGGTCACCACCTCCGCCACGCAGTTGGGCGCACACGAGTGGTTGATGTACCTGCGGGCAGCAGTCCAGAGACGGCTCACGTCCAACAGCCGGGCGGGCCCCTCCACCTGCCCGCTCACAGCACGCGCGCCCACGGACACGGACAGCGGCGTGGCTGCAGGACCTCAGCGCCCCGGCCCTGGCAGTGAACGCCCTGACCCCGGACCGCCAGGGAATTCCCAAACGTACGGGAAGAATGCTAAGCAAAAATTCTTGCCGTGACTGAAGGGCCCCCCACCCTGGCCCCTGCCTCACCTGGCAGGTCCTCCCGTGAGCGTGGCGTCGATCACGTGGTCACTGTCCATGCGGAACATGTACACGCCTCGGTTCTGAAAGAGAAAGCGCTCAGCTCCTGCCCGCGCCCAGGGCGGAACTGCCCATCGCCCTGAACCAAAGCAACACCTGGCAGGTCGCCTGTGATGCCAGGCTCACTGATCCCATTACGGCCTTGCAGACAGTAACGCCGACGGAAAAAACGAGGAAAATACAAGACTATCCAGGCGTGGTTTCTAGGTCACAACCAGCCCAGGCCCCAGGCGCCCAAAGGCTCAGGAGGATGCGAGCTCACCTGGGACTCGTAGAGCTTCTCCTTCCTGTTGGCGACCTCGTTCCGGATGATGGTCCCGATGTACTCGATGACCATGGTGTGCTTCTCGATGTCCCGGGCAGCGTACAGGCCCAGCCCCTGCAGAAACGCGAGCACGCCTCAGAGCCACTGGCTTCCGGCAACAGGCCTGCGTGCTCCTTCAGCAAAGGTCCTGCCCTCAGTCACGGCAGACGCCCCAGAAGACCCCACCTGAACCCATGTGACCTTTGTACTGACTTCGCTCTCATCTGGACGCGTAACACTGGACTTAATCTTTAATTTTTCCACCTAAAATCATGGTATCACTCCCTTGTTTGTCTTTTTTTTTTATACTAAACCCTGAGGGCATTTTTACAAAGTGTTTCTATCTGGCCATCTTTTCTGGTGGCTCAGCTGGTAAAGAATCTGCCTGCAATGCGGGAGACCAGGGTTTGATCCCTGGCTTGGGAAGATCGCCTGGAGAAAGGAAAGGCTACCCACTCCAATATTCTGGCCTGAAGAATCCCATGGACTGTATATGTATAGTCCATGGGGTCGCAGAGTCGGACACAACTAAGTGACTTTCACACATCTTCTCCCATACGTGATTATCACACCCAGATCCCACCAACTGAACAGGCTAATGGCTTCTGCTATTAATTTTATCCCACTGTGATTTCTAAAAGGACATAACAAACTTATGAAGCAGGAACAGGGCTAACTGTAAGGGACTATTACAACGTAAGTTTCTGCATTCTCAACTAAACTGACCAGAAAGACCCCCACCCCCACACTGGACACAGTCCTTGTCAAGCACCATCTGGGAACAGACGGTACGGGGGCTGTTGTTGGGAGACTTTGGGGTGAGAATTAACTTCTGAAAAGAAATACTCATGCGGTTTGTGTGTTCAATTCCAGGTGTGACTCCAATGTGACCAAGCAGGATATACAGAAAGAATCTGCATGGAGATGAGTACAGCTCAGTGTAAGAGACCAGAAGGTCATGAAATGAACCGAGAATCCGAACAGCCAGGCACATGCGAAGACTTTGTGAAGGAGCTTGGTGGTATTGAAATTCAGTTTAACATGGATGGGTTATGTATTACTAAATGGTGCCCCCGCAACTGGTTATTCAACAGAAGAAAAAAAAAAAGTCTTAAAACACAAAAAATAAAATCACTGAAAGGAAAAGAATCTAAGAAACTACATACGCAATCTACAGTCTTAACCAAGAATAGAAGCTATAGAAAATTATATATGTTTGACTGTGTAAAAATACTCCTAGAGTAAAAAACATTCCACACTTACTGAGGTATTTTCCCCTAAAAAACATCTTTTGCCAAATAGTACAAGTTTATAAACTGAAAAATGGACAAAGGATATGGATATGCAATGCAGCTCACAGCAACCGTAAGTGGGGCCCAAAGGCCGCACCTGAGGCGCCAGCATCAGCCTGTGCTTAAGAGGCTGCAAAATCTACAAGGGCCCCAACACTTCAAATGGGAAAACAAGGAAAAGTTTCGTACTCTGCAGGAGAAGAGCATGCGTTACAGCCTGTTTAGAAAGCAGGCGATGTCTACAAAAATGAAAGTACATGTATTTCTAGGCAAGAATCTCACTTGGGAGCACACACTCCACAGGAGTTACACGGGTATCTGTACAAGTCCTGACGGCAATGCTGTTTCAGGAAAGAATTCCAAACACAAGAAACGCTCGGCAGTAGTGCAATGGTTTAACCGATCACAGCTCATCGATTTCACAGAAAGTAACAGAGCCACTGAAGAATGAATTAGAGCTGGACATGTCTGAATACTGGCGAGAAAAGGAAGACACAGCGAAGTGTAGACAACATGACCCTGCCTTCCCACACGCACACAGACACGCATGTACTGTTAAGATAGCAGCATGGGGAAAAATAGGGTCTTAGCAGGTTGTTAGCTTGAGGACCTGGGAGGTGGACGGAAGGGAGGTGACAGGGAGGAAGGAAAAGGCGAGCAATCACCAAGAGCCCTCAAAAAAGATGACGGACTGAACACAGGCGGTTAAAAACCCTTCACACGACCGGGAAAGAAACCAACAGAGGAGCAGGCAGGCAGTGTGAACGAGCCATTTGGAAACGTCTTAAACGGAAAAGGCACCGAGCAGAGGAGGACGCCGGCGCGGCCAGAAGCGGAAGTCGAGCACTGATGACCCCAGGAGCTGAGACACGCTCCTTCAGAGACGAGCGCGCGCGCGCAGGTCTGCAGCACGCAAACAACGTGCCAGAGGAACAGACAAAGAGGAGAAGGTGCAGACGCCGCGCAGAAACATCTCAGGGTCAGGACGAGGATCCCCAAGACACGGCCACGCAGAGGTCAGAGCAGAGCCGGAGTCTTCTCCGGCGGCATGAGGGCCATCACGGGCCCACCTGGGGGGCCAGACTTGGAAGGCCAGGGAGCGCAAACCTGCAGCCTGGGCAGAGCCTCGGGGGATGCTCCTGCTGGGGGGCTGGGGCCACACTATGAGACCCCGATCTCAGGGACCCAGTATTTGTGTAGAGAGAAGCAGAGACAGGACTTTGCAGGAGAATCGGCACAGAAACATTTCTTAGACTCATGGCCACACTGCTTCAGGCTGAAAGGACTCACCACTGGGGAAAGCAACGGGCCCACTTTGCTAAAACACTGAAATAGTGAGTCAGAAGACGATCCTAAAAGTTTCCACATGAAGAACATGGATAAATGACGTGTGAAAGCTGCCTTCCACCTGAGGGACCAGCGTGGCTTGTGACTGGGACTGCGCAGGAGGGGTGGGCAGGCCTGCACGGTGCCCACGGGTGAGCCGGGCGGTCAGAGCAGGGCAGCAGGGCTGGGGTGGGCAGGAGCAAACCTCAGAGAGAAAAAGGCAACAGACCCCGACGATGCTGCGGGTCTGCACGCTGAGGCCAACGCCCAGAACTAGGAGTGGTGACCTCACTCAGCAACACGAGGAGCCTGGGAGAGAACCTGGGTCCCTGGACCCGCCTCGGCGAGCATGACCCAGGTCCCAGAACCCGCCCCGGCGAGCGTGACCTGGGTCACCTCAGAAGTGTGACATGGGTCCCAGGACCCGCCTCAGCGAGTGTGACCCGGGTCCTGAGACCCACTTCAGGAAGTGTGACCTGGATAAACTTGAATGCCTATTAGCCTCAAGACGGTTTTACCTGTTTCACAACCTACCCAAATACACAATGATTTCATGAAAAGAAGGCTTCCAAAATTGGGTACCTTTTGAAAATATTTTCATTTGTATTTTTCACAAGCGCCTTTAACCCCAGTGAGCTTGCCATGTCTCCCGTGCATGGAGAATACAATGCTCCCTGCATCCCGTGGGGTCTCAGCACAATGTGAAGACGTGTTCAGAGGCCAGCTCCCATTTGGGGAAGAACAGCGTCTGCGTCCCGAGACGGTAGATGGAGCGGCTAGTGCCCGGGCCTCAGACGACACTGCCCGACAGGACGTCTCTCTCCACGGCCTGCAGCCTCCTGGCTCGCACGCCGGACACCCACCTCTCCCCGAGAGTGCCCTGCCCGCCTCTCGCCGTGCTGGACACCCAGCTCCCCCCTCACCTGAATCCGGGACCGGGCCAGGTACACGTTGGACTTCCACTCGGTCTTCATCTTCCGGTACTGCGACGACTTGGAGTGGACGAACTGCTTGCTGTAGGGCGCACTCAGCTCCCCGGTGACAGTGCTCTGGAAGGACTTGGAGGTGCTGGTGCTGTTCAGGGTGTGAGGCCTGCGGATGGCGGACGCCGACAGGGAGAACACAAGGGGGACTGAAGGCGTCTCCGGGTGGGCCCGGCGGGTCCAGCTGGTGCTGACAGGCACACATACGGGAGCCGCTGAGCGGGCTGCGCGGCCAGGCCGCGGCGAGCCGCAGACAGCCAGGGACAGCGGGGTTTGTAAGCAGCAGACGCGCCAAGCACAGACACCACTAGGAGGCCTGGAAACCCCGGGCTGCACTATGTGAAGTCAAAACAAAATACCTTAACACAAACCTCTTGGCATGGGCACTCATTTTAGGTTCGGACCGGGCACAACCTGTGGGGTTGACGGCCAGCGGCAGCTCCATGAGGGGGTTCCGGCCGTAACGGAAGGTGTAGTTTTCACATGCCTCAACCCCAGGGAGCTGGAGAGAAGCAGAGACAGACAGACAGGTAACTCATGTGATCAAGACTGCAGGCAAGACAGACCCACCAGAGCACGCCCCAAACTCAACTCTGTGAAGACAACGTGTCGACGTTTTCAGAACGCCGGCTACACGAGGCTCTGTGCGGACAGAAGCCGCTGCCCTCAGAGCCCGACCGTGTGGCGAGCTCACCGCGGCCGGGTCCCGGGAGTCGGGGTGACCTGAGGGCGGCTCGCAGGATCCCCTGCGACACAGGCCTTTCCTGCAGCCTGTCTCCTGTGGACCCTGCCCGTGAGAGGCGTGACAGAGGCCCAGCACCTGGGGAGGGTGCGGCCGAAGCAAGCGGTGGCTTCCAGGGTGTCCTCTCTGCTCCACAGAAAGCCCGTCAATGACTTTCTTGAAAACAATGCCTTACAAGCTACACAGTTTTCCACGAGCACTGTGTGTAAACTCATTATCGCATGTGTGTGACACGCAGGCGTCAGGGACTCAGGGCTCATGAAATCCAGCCACAGGTTGCTAATGGCCAACCTGCGCCTTGGTGGGAGAGTGGATGTGAACGCCGGGTACCAACCTGCCGCCCTGCAGGAGCAGGGCCTCACCCCACCGCACGGCCGACACCCAGCCCCTCAGACCCTGAGCCCTGTGACCCGCTTCAGCACGTCAACACGGACACAGGAGCGACTCACGAAGGCCTGTTTTCTCTCAGGCAGGAGCTCATCACCGGCCAAGCCACTCCCTGGAAGTGTGGGGCCCGTGACCACCCCGCTCAGTGTTAGGGGACGCGTGTGGCAGGACAGGAGGGCAGCCCTGCACTCACTGACTCGGCGATCCGTGCCACTGCAGAGACGGTCAGGCCAAACAGGTCCTCCCCTTTCAGATAGGCTGGGAAAAGCTGCAGCATTTCAGATTTCTTCCTTACACAGGCCACGGGCTCCAAAATTTTATCCCAAACACCTACATATGGACAAAAAGACATTTTCTAATAACAAACTTGCTCTCAGGTAAAGAGGAAAAAGGATGCCATATAAAAACAAAAGCAAAATGAAGACCCACCGCTCACAAAGACTTACCGGATCCAAGTAAAGCCCATGGGCAGGTTATCACCTGCTTATCGGATGGCAGTAGTTTTTTATTAAAGACTATATTTTTATAAAGTTTTGAGGGAAAGAATACGCTACAGTCAGAGAATTAAACAATAAAGCTGGAAAGTAAAGTCTAACATAACTGAAATTCATGCTGGCCATGCAGCATATCAGATTTTCAAACCATTAATCCACTTAAGTAACACCTGCAGATAGATCCTTTCCTCTCAGAGTTAAATCAAAATCTGAAATTGATACTTCATTGGAATTATCTTTGGAGCATTTTCTCTTAAAAAACAAAACAAAAACCTACTAAACTTATTTAAAAAAAAGCAGTTCTGCACCACTTTCCACATCAATAAAAACAACGATCTAAGCTTAACTAACCTAGAGGCCCAAACTAAGCAACTGATTTCTGACTCTAAATTTAGTATCTGATGCTCCTGAGATAAGACAATCTGTACAATATGCTTTATTTTTTCCCACCTTCTAGGTGATGTTAAGAGGGTCCCTAAGGTGACAAACAACCTCTACCTAGAAGTTACTCTATCTATCTTATACACTGTTGGCATTTCTAAGTACACCCTGATGTGAGGAAGTCTAGCAAGCGTGTGGCAAAGACAAGGGGGGCACACGAGAAAGCCGAGACCCGCGTTTGTCAGCGGAGACAAACGCCCTGCTGCCTGGAGACACAGCCCGAGCAGACCCGGGGGAGCACTGCAGCGAACCCTTCCCTGGCCTCGGGCTGCAGGGACGCGCCTGACCTTTGGGCGAGGTGTCGCTCAGGACGAGGTCCTCGTGGCCCTGCTCCACAACCCTGATGAGGAACACGGGGCGGCCGTCCTGCTCCTCGATGGAGCAGAGGTAGCGGCAGCGGCGATTGGCGTAGCGTGTGCTCCAGTACAGCCGGCTGGCCTCGTAGCCCACAGGAAAGAGCGCCGTGGGCGAGTGGAAGGCCGGCATCTGCTGCGGGAGCAGCTGGCCGATGGCGTGGAAGACGAGGCTGCCCACGCGGAAGGTGTGCTCGCGCTCGCCGCGCTGCACAATGCTGGCAATCTGCCGCACCTCGTCGCGCTGCACGTACACCCTCCTGAAGACGGCGAAGTAGCTCAGCTCCTGCTCATGGAGGCCCTTTGGTTTGTGCATGGGACAAAGCATAGTTTTATCTTTAAAAAACATGCATTGTGCTTTAATGGCGCAAGTGAAGTGATAAATGTTGGTGCAGCGGAACCGGTGACAGCCGCCGGTGGCCCCCGTCTTGTGGCAAAAGACGCACTTCATCTGCAGGCCCCTCCGCAGGGCCAGCTCCACGTTGATCAGGGCGCCAGCCTGGGTCTCGTAGACCTCCGTGGACCACAGTGCACAGTTCAAGTGGACCCACAGGTCCAGGTCGAGGTTGAGCAGCCTCGCTGGCCCGTCCGTCAGCCCGTCGCCCTCTTCGTGGCAGAAGCAGCACTTGCGGTAGTCTTTGGGCACAGGGTCGGGCTTCAGCGAGGTGCCCAGCTTCTTCAGAAACTCATCGATCTCCTCCTCGCAGGGGGGCTGGAAGGCCCCCTTGGGGACCACGATGTGGATGCTCCACTTCCTCCACTTCATCCCTCTCCACTTCTTAGGGATTGGCCTGCAGTCTTCAAACCCACCGTGGACAGTTCTCAGCCGAGGCTTTAACTTGACTGTGACCTTAAGCTCGTCAGGCTTTGCCTCCACTTTGGCTGCTTCAAAAGCAGGAGGGAAAGAGATGGGAGGGGACGCCGGGGGTGAGACTCTCTCCTGGAGCTGTGGGAGGCAGCGTACGTCTAGCGAGGAAATGTTGTTGTTGTACTGATGCGGCGCTCTGGGAGGGAGCTCTCTTACAGGTGACTGCGGCAACGAAGGAGCAGATTCCTGTGCAATCGAGAAAAACACTAAAAGAGTCATCCCAAAGCTCCAGAAGTAATTCTGCCTAAAGCAAGCAGCCAGGCAGTGGTTCTAACAGCGTGTGTGGGTCTGTAGGCGAGTGGTGAGGAAGCACGCCCAGCAGCCGTCGACACTGAGCACCCACTGCACCGCACGCGCCTATCAAGTACCAACCGGGGTGGGGAGGGGCGGGGGGAAGGGCTTCTCTACAAAGACTTAACTCTGGAGAACATTCTGCGCTTAAACTTTCATGGATCCTCCCGTTTCAAATCATCATAAAGGCTGAAAACTCAGTGTTGCCACAGGAGTGAATATAATTTACACAATGAAACAGTGTTCTTTGTGAAACCAAATGAGAACTTAATCTTCTATGAGCTTGTCCCACTCTCTGAAATTCCTGTTTGTTAATCCTAGGCTTAATAAATGGGCATAAATGTGAAAGATGGGGAAGATGTCCCCATCAATAAGTCGTATTTAACTTTTTCTCAGAGGCTGCCTGGCTCCCACTGAGCCACTGAAGGGGCTGAGCTGAGACAGAAGCCCAGTTAGTTTCTCTTTAAAGTATCATAAACCAATCAACAGCAAATCTGCAGGTTCCCCCCATCCAGCACCATTCTGAAAAATAGACAAGCCTCACTGAAAATCCAGCAGCAGGCAGGCACTGTACACTGATGTAAGCAACTATCTGGTGAAGAAATCAGCTTCTCCCTTCTAGGCTCATATATTTTTGCAGTCTAAATTTATTTGGCACTTAGCTTGAATTACACCGGGCACTGCTGCTGGTTAGAAAATCAGACTGGACTGACTGAGACAGTCTGCATCTCACCTTGCTTTCTGAGTTTTTTGCTTGTGCAGTTGATGAATAGAGAATAAAGCAATTGTTACTACAGAAGACAATGTCCCTCTCCACTCTGCTGGGGCCGTCTCGGGAGCCCTGGAAAGCAAAGAGAAGGGTGTGGCAGCTTAGCAAGTCAAAACTCACAGAGGAGATCACACAGAGCAGTTTCTGCTGCTGTTCTTAAATGTAGCCGAAAAGTAACTACAAGCCGATATTTAGCATAGAATAATTTAGCCACAGAGAAAATACATTAACAAACTCTCCATGTTTCACTCTGTTTAAAAATCCGTGCTTCTCCTAGGGTCCTACAGAATAGGCTGCTGCAGCTACAAGCACATCAGACACGTGCCAACGCTACCTCCAGGAGGAGGCACTCATGGGGCCGTCAGCGGGCTCCTCTGGACGCGGGAGAGGGCAGCGCCCAGGCCACGGTGGGGCAGGGAGGGAACACCCGGGTACCTGGTTCACAAAGGCCAGATCTCGGGCCGACTTCCTCACGCCGCTGCCCAGGATGACCACCTTGCAGTGACAGCACCACTGGGGCCTGAGCGCCGCGCGCGCCGAGACGCAGCGGCCGGCATCCTTGTGTCCACAGAGACCTGGGGACAGAGCGTGCGTCAGCAGCAAGCGCCAGCAGCACGGGGCGCGGCGCAGCACCCGTCCACCAGGCGCGGTGCGCGGCTCCAGGCCTTCAGTGAGAGCCATCTTCTCGGCAGTGATCGTGGGGCGTGTGCCCTGTGCAGGACACGGGGGACAAGGAAAGGAAGCTCTCCTCACACGGCTGGACACAGGGCTGGGAGAAGCGCAGAAGGAACCTGGGACACGCGTGCCATCTCTGGTCTACGTGTGAACCCTGGACACACGCGTGCCATCTCCGGTCTATGTGTAAAGTGAGTCGGGAGGGAGAGTGCTTCTGCTTGAAGGTAAAGATGACACGAAATGTCTCATGGAAAGTGAAGAGGCTCACACACCAGAGTCTCATGTGAGTGCAACAGGAAAGTCGCAGAGAGACAGAGAGATTCCGGGGCCAAGATAAAAACTGGTCAGGACCTGGATTAGAAGGCCCGAGGTCCCCGCAGAGCGCAGCACTCGTGTGGCTGTGGAGGCTCACGGGGAGAAGCAGGGCGGACCCGAGTGACCGAGAGGGCAGAGCTGAGGACTCAGCCTCTCCCAGTGAGGGCCGAGCGCGGCTGGGCTCAGACGGCAGGTGAGCACAAACGGTGAGTGAAGGGTCCTACACGGTGAGTGAAGAGACGAGGGACATGGGGCAAGGCCGGGGGGGAGGGGGTCCTCGCTTGGCTGAGGCAAGGGCCACCTCTCTTGGCGGCGGGAATGGTGCTGGCAGGCCTGCAGCAGAGAAGGGCCTGGAGATGGCGCAAGAGACGGGAAAGGACACAGGTGGGACAGCCTGTCTGCACCCTGGGCGCAGGGGAAGTGGGCAGGGGGGTGAACAGGTCTGGGGGTGCAGTGAGCGCCCCGCTGACGCAGGCTCTAATGCAGCCCCAGGCACCGCAGGTCAGGTCACCACAGAAGACAGAGCACATGGGGGTTAATCCACTGAGGACCGGGCCGGTGTGTGACCTGTTGTTCACTAAGACCGAAGTGAGATTGTAGAGGAGGAGCGTGACTTTGGCGTCAAGAGCATTTCGAGTTAGTGACACGTAAACCAGCTCACCATTGCTTGCTGGAGGGAGCGGCGTGCTAGGCTGCTTCAGGTGGAAAGAGCTGGCTAGCCTGGGAGGGCGCGCAGATCCTGGTGGAGGCCCACGAAGAAATACACGCTGTCGATACTCCAAACCTGGGTTTACTCTGTGGCTACTGACCAAACCCACGGATGGAACATCTGGAGCATTACTAACCTCGTAGCTGTTAGGAATCCGAACATGGAGGAGGTCGGAAAATGCAGCCACAACACTGCTAATGTTCTAGAACAAAGGCAAACACTGCGTTACCGCCCAGAGGAACAGAGGGCACCGTGGGAACACTCACGCTGGGACAAACACAGACAACGCGAGCAGATCCAGCCATCCTGATTCAGCACTCAGAGTCTCGGGAGGAGGAAGGGCTGCGATGGGCCAATATCCAAACAAAGCTCTCATAAACAGAGGCCCTCACACAGGGGCTGCAATTGATGCTAAGCATCCATCAGAGCGTTAAACCGTTTCAGACGTTTTAGCA
This sequence comes from Cephalophus harveyi, assembly GCA_006410635.1. Taxonomy (NCBI): domain Eukaryota; kingdom Metazoa; phylum Chordata; class Mammalia; order Artiodactyla; family Bovidae; genus Cephalophus; species Cephalophus harveyi. Next base: position 238,059 of record SJYT01077310.1, read on the forward strand.
CAAGCAATGAGCGAATAATAAGCCTTGTCATGGTTTTTGCAGCTGGTCAGAAGCTTCCTTCAAGTGGACTCTTGCAGCTCTGGGCAGAAGTCTGCCATAATCTACGAGAACACACCAGTATGTTCTGTTGACAACCGAAACACCCTGTCAGAGACTATGAGCTTGGCTGCCAACAAAACGCCTTCAAGAATTAACAGAGTCCTCAGAAACGTACTAATGTCTGATACGGGAACTGGAACATGTTCATAGCTGATGAGAAAGTTCCTCACTGCTTAACTGTGTGAAAACAGTCATCAGAAGGCTGCTCTCTAAGGAGTGCTCCGCGTACACACAGACACTCTCTAAGGAGTGCTCTGCGCACACACAGACACTCTCTAAGGAGTGCTCTGCGTACCCACACACACTCTAAGGAGTGCTCCGCGTACAAACACACACTCTAAGGAATGCTCCGTGTACCCACACACACTCTAAGGAGTGCTCCGTGTACCCACACACACTCTCTAAGGAGTGCTCCGTGTACACACACATACACACACTAAGGAGTGCTCCGCGTACCCACACATACTCTAAGGAGTGCTCCGCATACAAACACACACTCTAAGGAGTGCTCCGCATACCCACACACACTCTAAGGAGATGTGTATAAGAGACAGGTAGGAAATGGCAAGCCACTCCAGTATTCGTGCCTGGAAAATTCCATGGACAGAGAAGACTGGTGAGCTATAGTCCATGGGGTTGCAAAAAGTTAGACATGACTGAGTACACACACAAGTACAAATACACACACACACACACACACAGAACTGAATCACTTTGTTCTATACCTGAAACTAACACTACATTGTAAATCAACTATGTTGCTGTTGTTCAGTTACCAAGTCATGTCCAACTCTTTGTGACCCCATGGACTACAGCAAAGGAGTGCTCCACATACTCACACACCTCTAAGGAGTGCTCCGCGTACACATACACTCTAAGGAATGTTCCGCGTACCCATACACCTCTAAGGAGTGCTCCACGTACACACACACACACTCTAAGGAGTGCTCCACATAGCCACACACACTCTAAGGAGTGCTCCACATACCCACATACACTCTAAGGAATGCTCCGTGTACCCACACACCTCTAAGGAGTGCTCCGCGTACACACACACACACTCTAAGGAGTGCTCCGTCTATACGTTCTTTAGTAAAACGACGAGAGCTCTGACTTTACCCGCCCTTTCTGCCAGGCTTCGGCTGAGACCAGCCGGCCGCGCTCGGAGCAGCGGGAGCGTGGGGGCGGCTCAGCCCTAGCCTGGTGCTGTTCTACGGGCCATGCAGCCAGCCCACCTTTACCTCAGCAGCTGCAGGGTGCAGGGTGATTGCCACAGATATCAGACCCGACCTGGGACCATTTGGGGATGAGCCAAAAGGTGACGTGAAAAATAAAGTGCCTGGCTCAGTTTTGATATCGTTCCTTCTGGATTCCAAGCCTTAAAGAAACAGCAAGGACAAGCTGTGTGTTAAGCCTTTTCTAGACTCAAGCAGTAGCCAACCCTCCCCAGTGCCGGGCGCCCCTACCTCTGCTGGCGTTGCTGGGAAGGATGGGGATGATGGGGGATGGCACGGGCTCCGGGGGCTCCTCTTTGACTAGCGACAGGTCTGGGTACCTGCTCACTTCCATCCCAACCACGCTCTCAGGGGAGGACGAGGGGACAAAGCTGTCGGGGCTGTCCCGCTCTCCCCCGTGCTCCTGCATCCTGAGAGGAGGGGAAACACGTGTGGGCATACGGGCACGTCCACCGCGGGGGCTTCCCGCAGCGGCCCTGCCTGTCCACGCCTGTGACCTCACTGTGACCGCACACGACGGTAACATGAGAAGCCACAGATTCAGTCAGGACCAAACAGGAAATCCCTTAGAAAAAAATAAGAAATGTGTTGAACTATAAAGTAACTGAAATGTACATATCTTCTGACTAAAGCTTCAGCATCCAAGTTTAAAGACCTGGCAAAGGAGGAAGATGCTGCATCTGTAACTCAGCACTGACAGAAGGCTCCCAGCCCTGCAGGGTCCGAGACCAGCGACACGTGCGCAGAAGAGGGGCAAGCGCGTCGCCACGTGGCCAGTCTCGGGGCAGACAGCTCTCCCACGGCTGCAGCTGACTTAGAGAGGGGGAGGGGGAGAACCTGAAGGCCTCAGGCTTCAGAGGTCTGTATTTTTCTTAATGGATAAAGTTAAGGTGAAAAAAACAGAAGAGACGAGACCAGAAGCTAAAGGTTACCAAGGCAACTGGGGCTGGAAGGCGAGTGTGTCCTGGGCTAAACGTGGCAGGGCAGCCTGAGAGCCTGGGGTCTCACCTGTCACCGAGCAGACACCTCTGTGCTGAAGGATGTGGTTTAAGCAGCGTTTAACACGGGACCCAGGAGAGGGTCCCTGAACAACCAGGGTGGGCACTATACACACGCACACCTGGGAAGCCGCCCACCACACGGCGCCTGACTCACGACTCGCACAAAGCCAGCAGTGAGGTGCAGGAGGAAGAGGCCTGGGTCCTAACTCAGGACAAGGCCTCCCAGTCAGCCCACAGCTTTCTCATTAATAAAGCAGAGGAACTTCAGCTTGGACAGTGATCTTTGGAATATTGTGCATGTCCCACTGCTTTACTGTCTATTTGATTATTTGCTGAATTTCCTATATCAGGAGATGTCTAAAATGCACAAATTCTATTTAATCATAAGAATGTTTTATAACGGTTAAATTCTGAAGAAAATTACTCCCCAAATTTTACCTTTTAAGTGTTTTTACATGCCTTTCCTATAGACGTTATACTATATACGAACATAAATAACGTTTCCTAATAAATGAAATAACTAACAGGTATCTGAGAGCAAGGAACGCCTACCTTAATTCCTCCTGGTTGTTATGGGGCGGAGTTGGGAGTGAGGCGGGGACGTCCACTGTCTCCGGGCCTTGAGCAACCGCTCTGGCCAGCAAGTCGTCTTGTGGTCTGAATGGCAGCTGAAACCCTTTAGATCCTAGGCTTTTGGTAACTGGAAAAGTAAAAACAGAAACCCCCAAGTACGTTCAGTCGAACCGATGGGTGGGAAGAACCCCACAATCTGACCGCCATCTTACCGCATGCGGCGGCACGCGCGAGCTTGGTATCCTACCTTCGTGGCTCACTAACACGCCAGCTTTTCCAGCAAGCTCTTCAGTTGTTGCAAAACCATTTGCCATCTTCTGACAAGCCATAGGAGGTGGTGTAGGAGGAAGAGAGGCAGGGGGTGTTGGAGGATTACTTAAATTATTCTGCTGCAGGAGACCAAAAAATTTTAAAATTATATGCTACAGAGCAAATATGCCACGACCTTGCTAAAACTTAGTTCTGTGAATTTTTAGCACAGGGAAGCAAGGCTACAGAAATGTAATCAGATGCATCTTCATTCCTAAAGTGCACACCAAGAAGAAAAAGAGACGTGCAGGCCAGGAGGCTCTTCAGTGGAGCAGATACCCGCAATCCTCTGGACATACTACCCACAGGCTTGCTTTGCCCAGCTTGCATACTCAAAGTTTTGAAATTAAGAAGCAAACTGACACTGTGCCTCATTCAGTTCTATATTGGTCACTTCAAGTTTCACTGTTAAAGCCAGTGAAGGATAGCTTTAAATTCAACCATAAATAGTAATTAAGATATGCCCCAGTTCCATCCAAAATTTGAGAATTTAAGATCCCGCTCCAATAACTGCAACTTGTATCTTAGGTATTAGCATCTGGATTGTCCAGAAATCTCAAAAAGAAGCAAAAGGAGTAGCAATCATACTAAACGGACTGAGCCATTAGCAAACGTAGCTCCCTCCGAACAGTTCTCCCTGTTTGTCACCACTTTGCCATTTGACTCGTTTGTCTCTCGGGAACTGTTGGCATCTACCAACACCATCACGCTAACCAAGTGCAGGGCACAGTCAAACATGCTGCAAAGACCTAGGAGCTCATGAAGATGATGGGGCTGTGTGGAGAACAGCCCGCATCAGAAGAGAAGGCGTTTACAAGAGTCGGGAGAGGTTCTAACTGGAGAGGAAAGCGGACCATGATAACACACAGAGCACCACAAGAGAAGGGCTTTAACGCTGAAGAAGAGACGCCCCCAGGGACACTGATGATGCTCTCAAGTATTTTTGCAAAAAAAAAAAAAAGATCACTTTACACAAGTCGGATGTGAAGTCAAGAATATCTACTGAGCCTATCATAAAACTTTGTTTAAAAAAAAAAAAAGGATAAACATGGTTTAGTTTGGTATTATTTTAAATAGCCTAAGGATTAACGCATAGTTGCAATTGGTACCTAAATTATTAGACTTAACACATTTTCCAGGGTTTTTCACCGTATTTTTTATGGTAAATCCCTAACTACATTTTTTATTCTATTTACTATGAATTCGGATTCATCTTAAGAATTAACAAAGATTTCTAAGACACTAAGTATTTCTCTCTACCACAGAAACACATAATGGATGTTTTTTCAGTGTGTATCCTGACCTATACGAAAACACTTTACTTGGTAAAGTTTTAACCTTTGAGTTGAACTCAAGTTTAAATGGAACCTGGAAGATTAGATGTAAACTAGATGGAAAAACGAGACCATCTCTACCAGTTCGGCTATGGTATCCAAAAGAGGAAGCAAGGCAACACCTTGGCAGAGAAACATACCTTGTAGATCAACTGAGAATAGTAATCCGAAACCCCTTCAAGGGCGGCACTGCCAAAAGCTCCTAGAAGTCGATTCCCACTATTAAACTGGCCACTGCCGTAAGGAAGAAAGTGGGCAAAGTTCACTCCAATGACCGGTTCCATTAGAGGGAGCAGAGAGAGCTGCTATTGAAAAACACATTTGAGAGTAATGTACACGGTAAACAAAACAAGTGTTTCTCCATTTTCCTAAGACCCAAGGCAACTCAGTCAAATAAGGCTTGAGAAAAATAAGACTTAAAAATTTCAAGTGTCAAAATGCTGGAATAAGTGAGAGAGACTACAGGATCTTTTTGAGATATACTTAAAAATGAGCCTTATCCTGATCTGTCTTAAAGAGATGCTGCCAGGCATCTAGCAAGAAAAACACCTTCCTTCTCTTGGCTGAGCAAGACTCGGGGCGGACCTGAGGCTCGGTGCCCTCAGCGGCCCTCTCAGCAGCTGTCTCCCACCTTCTGTGACAGCCACGAAGGTGTAAGGATGGACTTTACTACGGGAGAGACCAACGCCTGCGTTTCTCTGCGTCCAGAGTCACAAGGAATGCGGACAGAATTTTCCTGGCTGGTGAGGCTGCTCCCTTAGAACGTAAGTAAATCTCGACAATCCAGCTATTTTAAAGTAATTCTGGGGTGCCAATGGAAGAGATGCAATTTGCTTGCAAACAGGGAATCTGTTAGGCTCCTTGTTGAGATGTCTCTTACCCCTCTACTTTTTGGAAATGATGGCAACCAAGAGTGTTAAACATAGGGCTGAAAAAGCATCTGACGTCTCACTTCCTTGAAATTTAGAGGGACTCTCCGCGAGACTCACCTGTTTGAGGTGGGTGAAGGTGTCGCTGGTGGAGTACAGAGCTTGTCTCTCCTCGTCCTCCTTTTTCCGCTTCTTTGACCGAGGCGCTGCTTTCTCCCCAGTTCTCTGAGTCCTTTTGCTTCGCTGTTTCTTGGTTTCACTTCCTCCATCTGTTTTTGGCAACTGGTTGTTGCCACATCCAAGACCACCTTGCACTTGAGCCCCCAAAGTTTGCTGATGTAATCGGAAAGGTTAAGAAAGAAGTGAACCATCCACGTGCTCGATTTTCAATTCCTGCTAACTCAGCTCCATCCTAAGACACACACTCCCCAGGTGGGTACCCCAAGCTAAGGAGGGAAGACGGTGGCCTCAAAAGGCCAGCCTCCTGAGAACGGCATGTCCCCTTTCAGGCACGACTCTCAGGTACAGAAACCGGTAACAGCTGCAAAGCTTGGCGAGAGAGCAGAGCTCGGCCCCTTTCAGAGATGCGCAACCCCCGGCCTGCCCGCCTGCCTGGGAGCTGCTGACGGTTCGGAGCTCCCTCTTCTCTGGGCTTGGGAAAGGGTGCTCTGCGGCTGGGGAACAGGTGGCCCGAGCGAAGGCTGTGCTGGTCTCTGCACAGTGGTCATAGTGCCTTATCTGGGCTCGCCTTAGGAAGGGGTGAAGTACAGGTGTGTGGAAACTACTGCTAGGCCCAGAAAAGCATCACAGACTCTGTCTCTCAGCCGAGAGGCCCAGCTAGCCTCAGAGAGCGATGAAGACAGACAACGTGCCTCATTCCAGTGCATTCACGGCCACACATCTGACTGACTCACCACCAGCACATACTTTGAGCCAACAAAAGGAGACCGACACAATGACAAATAAGCTCTCCTTTCCTTTCACCTTCACGGCGAAGAATGAACCAGGCATTAAGGAAGTTCTTAAGGGCAGTGCTACCAATACCTTAAAGATATGGGACTCTTTTTAGGAGCCTTATTTCTAAACTTGACACCCAATACTTTGCTACAGGCAAGGACAGTTCCTAGTACAGTTCCTACAGTTATTTTAACGTGCTCTGCACTGACTCTTCGGGGGTTTACAGATTATAGTCTAAATAACACCGTGCATAGGTGGCAACATTTTTCTGTACAAGGCCAAAAAATGAGTATCTTATCACCAACTCAATAGGCATGAATTTGAGCAAACTTGGGGAGATGGTGAAGGACAGGGAAGCCTGAAGTGTTGCAGTCTATGGGGTCTCAAAGAGTGGACACAATTGAGTGACTGAACAACAACAAATATGCTTTGCAGACCAAACACCGTCTGTTACAAACACTCCACTCTCTGCCCCGACACTGCAAACTCAACTACAGCAGCCCATAAACCGACGAGTTTGGCTCTGGGCGAATAAAATACTTTCAGTTCACGGACACCAACCTTGAAGGTCATAATTTTCACATGTTGTGCAACATCACTGTTGCATATTTTCTTCAACCATTAAAAATGCAAAAACAACTCTTGGCTCATACCAACGAGGCTATGGCAGCGGGCACACAGTGCACGCCCCAGGGCTGACCTGAGGTTCTCCAAGGGAGGTCCCCAGAGAGGCAGAGAGCAGCCCCCAGGATGGGTGCACATCCTCTGGTCCCACCCCAGACCTGCCGGATGTGAACCCAGGCAGGAGGCCAGCCAGTGGTTTCACAGGCCCTCCAGGTGACGCTGGCACATTCCCGTTCCAAGGGCCCTGGTCTACAGCTATGCCTCTTGTGTCCACGTGAATGTGAGTCACCTGGGATCTTGTTAAAAACACATTCTGATTGGTACGTCGGTGCTGGGGGCACAACATTCCGCTTCCTAAGCAGCTCCCAGATGAGGCTGACCCCCAGGGATGGCATGGGGACGAGTATGGAGCAAGGCCCAAGCACTTCTCTGCTGTTCTCCAGTCACGAAGTCCTGTCTGACTCTCTTGCGACCCTATGGACCGCAGTCTGCCAGCTCCTCTGTCCATGGGATTTCCCAGATAAGAATACTGGAGTGGGTTGCCATTTCCTTCTCCAGGGGATCTTCCTGACCCAGGAATCGAACCCAGGCCTCCTGAACTGGCAGGCAGGTCCTTTACCGCTGAGCCACCAGGGAAGCCCCAAGCGCTTCTTCCTGGCTTATAAGAGAAGAATAATCCAACTGCTTGTCAGATGCGCAGGGCCAGGCCCTGTAAGTGCCTAAGAGAATTCTCCTGTCTTCACAATGACCCTAAAAACCAGCATTACTATACTTTATATTACGGAAGAACACAAAAGATGAAAAATTATCCAAAAGTTTGCCTGAGATAGGAACAGTTCACATTTTAATGTTTCTGATCTTTCATCTACGCGTACATACGTTATGATAAAAACACAATGAACCATATTCAATATTCTTTTATTCTGGTGGCTGTCTTTTAAACTTGACAGGTGGTTTGTCCCCTGTGACATTAAACATTCACACACAGCACAAATTTTAATGGCTGCAAGAAATCTGTATATCATTCAGATAGATATATGGAAACATCAAATCAGTAACTAGAACGTTGGATTTGGGTTGCTCTCTCTCATTCTTATCTTCAGTGAAGACAAAGCCCCCCAGGAGCTGTCTGGGGGCCGCGTCTCTGCGCCACCAGGACGTGGCGCTCCTCCTGCCTGGCCGCCAGACGGCCCCAGGCACGCACCGCCTTTCACAGCATCCCGGGCACAGGGTGAGCCCTAGTTCTTTTCATCCTTGGGACAACCCACCGACAGGGAGCATTACTGGTCCTGTTTTACAGGAGAGGGACCCGAGGCACAGAAAGTCTGACCCGCCCAGGCTGCACCCTGGGAAGAGGAAGCATGGACTCAGCGCACACTGAGGGGGTGGCCGCTCCACGCCAGCAGAGGCTTCGTCCCGACACCACAAGCAACGGCCACTCTGTGAGGGAAAACAGTCTCGGCCCAGAGGGAGACGGGGCTGTCCAACTACGGCCACACCAGTTTCGCCTTGAGCGTGACTAGAAAGTAAATGGATTTCACTGTCTGTAAATCGGGAGTAATAACTGTGCCCGCGTTATCTCAGGGCAAGTGCCCAGCACAGTGCAACCCCTGGAATGCGGTTAAGGCGGCATCACCCTGGTAACCTAGGGCCCTGCTCCCTGCTGCCTCCCAGACGGACAAACCGTGACACAGTCCAGATGTTTATACACACATACATGAGCTGACCTTGCCCTTGTTCCATCGCAACACCCAGCAGCAGCATTTTTTACGTATAATTGCTAGTGGTGTTAGGACAATCTTCAGTTCACCGAGTACCGCCTCTGTGGCGAGCACTGTGTCAGGTACAGAGGAAAGAAGGGGGCTCGGGTGCAGCCTACACCTTTCAGGAGCCACCTGCATCCAGAGGCACCAGAGACACTGCACGTGAGCACACGGGCACTCACTCGCTGGCTGGGCTGAGACAGTATCTGGGAAAGATGATTCTAGAACTGAGTTTTGAAAGACAGAGACATTGGCCAGATGTGAATTCTCTAAGACCCTCAGGGGCTGCAAGGCGCCCAGGATTCCTAGGGGCAGAGGAAGCAACAGACTGAGTAGCAACAGAGCTGCCTCTGGGCTGACGGCAAATACGACTGACCACCTCACCAGCACCCAAGTCCACAAAACTCACGTCTCAATCTCTGGAATCGGCACTCGGTCTCTACTGAGTCAGACACAGAGAGAAAGCAGAGTAAGCCAACGCTTGCAGAAGGAAAGGCCCCACGAACAGCTGCACACGTGGACAACTGAAGTCACCAGTCCCGTCCATTCAGTTAAAGAAAGAAAATCTAATTTGAGAAGCTCTGTAGGGAATTTATGAAAACAACAGCAATGGCACTGCAGCTTTTGAAAGGTAAGACAAACAGATAAACTCCTACAACCGAAAAAACCTGCTGTGGGAAGTATCTCAGGGAAATTCACTAGAATGCAGGAGATGGAATCTTGTAGAGGAATATTTTCAAGGGAATTCTGCACACAAATGAAGCAAATCCAGTGTTCACAGAAAAACGGTGACACAGGGAAAACCACAAAGGTCAAATAAAATAACATCTACGCGTTAAGACCGTGTGTATATAGCATGAAGTATTAACACTCTGAAACAGAATGGATTCCCAGTATGCATTACAGGGGTGCGTGAGCTACTTTCTATTTTTGCCAAGAGGTTAATGGAAACTGCAGGCAATCTGCAGTTAGGACACACAGACATTTGCTTCTCTGCTTGAGTTAGAGCCACTCAACATGGTGATAGTCAGCTGATAGGAACATGTTAGGTATGAAAGGGACTACCTGACAGATCTCCGATTTTTGAAAAACATAATAAATTATTGCTTGATAATAATAATTTATGGGTATAAATCAAAACATGAGGTCCATGTTAACTTTCCTCCGGAATACAAAGGTCATACAAGGCTGGCACTCATCTGCTGTAACCATAAGGTGAAATAAGAGGACAAAGAACACCGTGGCTTTCCTGGGCCATACTTACCACCTCGGCTGGGTTCTGCCTCTCGACCAGTTTGCTGTCCTTTGTAGAATCGTCTTCTGAACAAAAACCACCTTCAGGTTTCTGATTTAAAAGGGAAGATGCCTTTTTATTTTTCAGCAGGTGCTTCAGAAGCTCATTGCCCGAGTCCCCTTTGGTAGCAGGGGCTCCGGCGGGCCGGGGAGGGCTGCGCGCGGGGCAGGCGGTGGCCTGCTCTTCAGCGTGGCCCCCGGGGAGCTGCTCGGCTTCAGGTACCCCCCGGCCCAGTCCCTGCTCCGGCTCGGGGGTCTCTAGTTTCGCCTCTTGGGTGGTGGCAGGGGTCTCCCCAGAGAGCTTCTCCGCCTCTGACTCTGCATAGGTCTGCTGATCTGGGGTTCCCTGTGCGAAGTCCCTGTCGGGTAGCTGGGCCTCTGGCTCAGCACACGGCGGGCCTGCTGCTGTGCCGGGTGGGGACGGGCCCGCGGGCTCCGCCGCCTCAGGTCCCGCCAGCTGCGGGGGCTCGCTGGGCACGGGCACGGCGGGCATAGAGGTAGTTTCGGGAACACTTGGGGTCAGCGGGGCGGTGACGTCCGAGTGGGGGGTGGACGGCGCCTTGGCCGACTCCGCATCCTCGTCCTTCTTCTTCTTCCGGGTCCTCTTCTTTTTCCCTTTCTCTTCGGGGATTATGTCAGAATACAGCTGGATGAGCGACTGTGCCGAGCCCGGGTAGCCCTGCCCCTGGGTGACGGCTGGGTCCTGGCCGCCGGGGAGACTGCTGCTGCCTGTGGGAGGCGCCACGGGGAGAGCAGGTGCGAATGGCGGCCTCGCAGGGGACAGCTGGAAGCCAGGCCCAGGAAGACCTCCGTGGACCTGCTTCACGGGGTGGAAACTTGGGCTTCCCCCTGGAACAGAGGGAGACTCGGGAACAAAGGAGGGCGGTCCTGTCTGCCTCCGCTCGTTGGTCTGCAGGAAACCTGGGGCTGGGGGTGAGCTGAGAGGCGCCTGCTGCATACCCTGGGGCTGCACCGCCTGCCCCATCTGGTGCTGCGGAGACGGTGGGAGGGGCCGCGGGGGCGGCACGAAGTCGCGGGGAAGGTCCGAGCCGAAGAACGAGAGCTGGGGCGCGGGCGGCCGGCTGCTCAGCTCCGAGCCCATCAGGCCGTGCTGCTCCAGCTCCAGCCGCTGCTGCAAAGCTCTCTGTCTGTCGACTTCCTGCATGAGCTGGATCCGCTGTCTCTCCTGCTGTTCCCGGAGACGTTCCTTACGTTCTCGTTCTTGAAAACTTTCACTAAATGGGTTATTGTCGTCGAATTCCACCCGAGGTGGCGGTCCACTCTGGGGATTTGCATTTGACACGGCCCCTGGGGCTGGTGTGCAAGTTTTTATTGGTAACTGTGCAACCGGAGGCTGAATCCTAGGAGAGTTGAGAGGGAGGTGAGGAGTACTGGGAGGTTGCCACCCAGGTACGCTGGGCATTCTGGCCGGGCTGCTGTGGCCAGGCATGACTGCAGGGTGCTGCAGCTGCGGGGGCACCATTGGGAAGCTGGGCTGGCTCATGGCAGGCGGGGGGGCACCCGGAACCAGGGGCGGCTGGGGCTGGACACCAGGCAGAACGGCGGGCGGGGGGGCCATTGCACATTGCTGCTGCTGCTGCTGCTTAATCCGGTAATCTTCAATCAACTCGGCATGCTCTTTCTGTTGTTTACGAATCTAGAATCAGAGAAGTAAGTCTTGATCATTATATATGTACTACAGGCTTCACACAACACTGGCTGATGATAAAGGTGCAGGTTACACAGAAGGCAATTAGATCTTATAGAGGCAAAATTATTTCACTTATTAGGTGATGGCAAACATCACACCCCTCCGAAAACCTCATCAACTAAAAACTGCCAATCTTTTCGATAAGATGTTTCTAAATATGAAATACCGAAAACAAATTTGAAAAACATTTTTTGATAATAATATTAAGATAATCTTACTCTGAAAGTCATAAGCTTTTTAAAGTATTTTAAAAAAGACAAATAGGGGATTCCCCAGCAGTCCAGAGGTTGGGACTCCACACTTTTCACTGCTGTGGCCTGAGTTCAAACCCTCACTGGGGAACTAAAGTCCCACAAACCAAGTGCCATGGACAAAAAACCAAACCCAAACCAAACCAAACCATAAACAAAGGTTATACAGGAATCAGCTAATTGTGATGCCTTAGAGGTTACATTAATACATAAGGTTAGGCTAACTATGAGACTTAACTCACACTTTAACCATTTAAATGTTAAGATTTCATTTAAGTATACAAAACTGTACATGTTAAAAAAAAAGATGAATTAGTAGTATACATACCACACCCTCCCATCCATGTTAAAAAGACTAGATTGGTAAAACTCTTTGAAATTCAGTTCAGTCGCTCAGTCGTGTCCGACTCTTTGCGACCCCATGAATCGCAGCACGCCAGGCCTCCCTGTTCATCACCATCTCTCGGAGTTCACTCAGACTCACATCCATCGAGTCAGTGATGCCATCCAGCCATCTCATCCTCGGTCGTCCCCTTCTTCTCCTGCCCCCAATCCCTCCCAGCTTCAGAGTCTTTTCCAATGAGTCAACTCTTCGCATGAGGTGGCCAAAGTACTGGAGTTT
>SJYT01077310.1:250841-261886 GCA_006410635.1 Cephalophus harveyi
GGTGACAATATACAGCCTTGACGCACTCCTTTTCCTATTTGGAACCAGTCTGTTGTTCCATGTCCAGTCCTAACTGTTGCTTCCTGACCTGCATACAGATTTCTCAAGAGGCAGGTTAGGTGGTCTGGTATTCCCATCTCTTTCAGAATTTTCCACAGTTTATTGTGATCCACACAGTCAAAGGCTTTGGCATAGTCGATAAAGCAGAAGTAGATGTTTTTCTGGAACTCTCTTGCTTTTTCCATGATCCAGCGGATGTTGGCAATTTGATCTCTGGTTCCTCTGCCTTTTCTAAAGCCAGCTTGAACATCAGGGAGTTCACGGTTCACGTATTGCTGAAGCCTGGCTTGGAGGATTTTGAGCATTACTTTACTAGCATGTGAGATGAGTGCAATTGTGCGGTAATTGGAGCATTCTTTTGCATTGCCTTTCTTTGGAATTGGAATGAAAACTGACCTTTTCCAGTCCTGTGGCCACTGCTGAGTTTTCCAAATTTGCTGGCAGATTGAGTGTAGCACTTTCACAGCATCATCTTTCAGGATTTGAAACAGCTCAACTGGAATTCCATCACCTCCACTAGCTTTGTTCGTAGTGATGCTTTCTAAAGTCCACTTGACTTCACATTCCAAACGGGTCTAATTTCTGAAATATGGAGACGCTCTGGGATGGTATTTTGAACACTTCCTACCAGGGCTGACTTGTGTCAGGGAGCTCATCCCAGGCCCGTGGTGGCCCCGGGGGCAGACGCTCGGGACGACCTCGGTAAAGATCCAAGCCCTGTCCTGAGGACACACTGCCTCACGCAGGGAGCTGGAGGCAGGGCCGCGAGACGCGCGTGCCCTCCGCAAGGGCTGCGTTTCCGCACACTGGACTCGAGCACGGACCCCAATGCGGACAGCTTTTCAACTTATTGTCAACAGGTTCCCAGGCCGACTGGCACACTGTCCGCTCACGTCGTTTGGGCCTGTTTCCCACTGGCTGGAAACTCCTACTTGTTCTCATCTCTCTTCTGACTGGCTTCCTACTAGAACCGAGAAGGTCACCAGTGGACTTTGGTGAAGGAGAATGAACACACCTCAAGCGCCCAGAACACGATTTGGAATACAGAAGGCACTGAGCCAGGCCTCTCTCCGGACATTTTAGAATTCTCTTAAAAACACTGTCATTAATTGCTTATCTTAACGAGATGACACTGGATTGCTGCCAACTATGTAACAGATGATGTGTCCCATTTTCCAAGTATAGCATTAATTTCTAAATAGGATTTGATCCACGTATATGCAAAAACTAGGCCCTCATCATAAAAAATTTATAGAAATATACCAGAAGACAATAACAAAGCTAAAGATAATTTATAAAAGAATCCTTAGAAGCATATTTACTTGCAGTAAAAAATGGCCCCAGAAACTAAACTGAAAGAGAAATGAACCCTCACTCTGGCAGAGTCCTAGTTTTAAACAAGGGGATCATACTGTAATCGCCAGGGGGCGGCAGAGGAGCTGGGGAGATGGCATCACTGACTCAATGGACGTGAATCTGAGCAAACTCTGGAGGACAGTCAAGGACAGGAGAGCCTGGCATGCTACAGAACACAGGGTTTCAATGAGTGAGTGACAGATCAACAACAGAGCTTGCAGATAAAAATGCCTCTCCTCAGCTATCTCATCTATCTCCACAACGACTCAGCAGATTCTTTATTTGTTGTTATTCAGTTGCTAAGTGATGTCCGACTCTTTGGGACCCTATGAACTGTAACACATCAGGCTTCCCTGTCCTTCACCATCTCCTGGAGCTTGCTCAAACTCATGTCCATTGAGTCAATGATGCCATCCATCCATCCTCTGTCATCCCCTTTCCTCCTGCCCTCAATCTTTCCTGTGTAAAATGGTGATAATACGCCCTTGTTCAGAAGGTTAGGTAAGACAGGGCATGTGACTAAGTTCCCTATGCAGAAAGTTCTTTTGTGATTTTTACCAAGTCAATCAAACTGCTCTTTTGTACTATTAACTTGGAGAATAAAATTTATGTTGACAATCAAAATCAAGATGGACCTTTCTGATGTATAATTCTATGCATTTCAGCACAGGTGAAGACCAGTGTGGCCGTCACTGCAACCAAGAAACAGGCCACTGCCCCTTTGTAGGCAAATCCTCCTCCCCCAGCTCCAGGCCCTGGCAACCACTAAACCACCGTCCAACTATGTAACTGTCATTTCAAGAATTTTCCATAAATGGAGTCAGTATATAACTTTTTGGGATTAGCTTCTTTCACTCAGCACAATGCTCTTGCAGTATCTAACCCAGCTGTGGTGTATTTCAGCAGTTCCATTCTTTTTGATTGCTGAATAAGTATTTCATCAATCAAATGTGCCACGCTTTGTCCAAACATTCACCACTGAAGGATGGCGATGGGGGCGCGTGGGGGTGGCCCAGGTTTTGGTGAGTACGTTAGAGATGCTGTCCGTATGTGTACGCACAGGTTTTGGGTGAACCTACGTTTTTAATTCAAGTAAATACCTAAGAGGGTCCCTTAATGCATTTTAAACACTATTACTCTTTTATTTTAAATAAAAAGCTCAAGTTTCACCTCTGTAAGTATAACTGCTATTTTAGTATTAACATTTTGAGAACCATTAGGTCTATAATGGAAGATAACAGCAAACTGGTCTTGTATTTCAGGAATGAGTCCTTTACAGTCAAGGTATATTAAGATCAAAATACTGAGAGGGAACACTAATGAAAACAAAGTATGAAAAAAAAACCCACCAGAATGATTCAAACGCTCCATCTGAAATTCCACTGGAGACTAGGGAACCAAAGACAGGGCGAGGCAAAGGTCAACTCCAAATTCTGACAGGAAACCGAGGCTCTCCCCATGTGCTATCTCCAGGAAAGCTGAAGCCTGCATGGCAACCCCCCAATTCCTCCAGCTCTATCAGCTCCAGCAGGGTTTCCTGCCAGAGCACGGCCACAGTTCTTCTAGGTCAGGACTGGGACGACGCGGCTTGTCAGAGGCACCTGCGGCAGTACGCGCAGTGTGGCCATGACCCTGGGGCAAGGCCTGGAGCCGTCAGTCCCTCCCCCAGGAAGAGGCCTGAGAGCTGGCACCCCTGACAGCGTGCTTCTGGGTGCCACTTGAGTTCAGTTCAGTCCAGTCCAGTCGCTCAGTCATATCCGACTCTGCGACCCCATGAATCTTACCACCAACCAAATCCATTCATAACTAATCAAGAGCAGACTGGTGGGCCAAGCTGTGTATTACCTGCTCCAGCTGCTTCTGAACCATGCTCTGCTGCTCGGTGACGTGCTTGAGCTGCTCGGCGTCCTCCTCTGGGAACTCTCGCCCAGCCTTCTTGGCGGTACGCTGCTTAGCTGAAAGGGCCTTCTTGGATTTCCTGTGCGCGCCGATTTGTTCTTCAAGATATTTCTGCTGCATCTGAAGAAGCTGTTGAGTCTCCTGAAGCCATTCTTCATACTGTTTACGTTGTGAATCATCTGAGGAAAAAAATTAAAATTCATCTGTGTTAATTTTCTACAGAGTCCAATACAAGATACACAAACCCATTTTGTAAGGAAACAGTTTCACCATGACCTTGTCATAGGTATTTTGAAAACATAATACTAAATATTAGACCATAATGCAACCACTGAAGATTTCAGGAAAATATTAAAGAAAACTAAAGAATGCATATTCTTAGGACACACACTAAACTCATACCTATAGATACTATAAACCCAGTCTTTGAGAAGCAGAAGACTTATCTGATAGGATACTTTTTATCTACTAAATCATTGAATTCTCTAACCCGAAAGCCACTATTTACTAAATTAAAGTAAAACTATATTTGTATTTGATTAACCCAACTTTGCAGATTTTGAAGAGACGAAGTAAGACACAGTCTACCAAGGTGCAGAGCATGGATCAGATATCATTTCCCATGCTAATTTTCCAAAGTTTATAAGGTTTCCCCTATTTCTAAATAGTGAAAACATGTCCTGAACTAACAGGGAAAGAACCTAGAATGTTTTAGAAAGGACCAATATGAAGTCTGTTTTATAAAGGAAATCTGTAAGTTAAAAAAAAATTGATGATTTTTAAGAATTTTGTCATTTATATTTCTATAAATAAGCCATTAACCAAGTAAAATCTTTTCCACTTGTATGACTGTCATTAATATCTCCCCAAACAGTTGTATCTCTTCATCTTGTAGCAATATTCCTTATTCTTTGAGGGCACTTTACTTCATTGATGCCAAGTTAAGAAAAAAAAAAAAGTAATCTTATGCTGTGAAATTCAGAATATACCATTTTGACTCACTTTAAGACAAAGAAATGAATAAATACAATTCCAAGAAGGACAGTAGCTGAAAAATTACATCAATGATAACAGAATATCGTCATACAATAAGAATCCACCCAAAGTCAGTGGGCACAATAAAGCCAGAAAAAGCCAGTTGGTTATAGTAGTTCACTTGTTTTTAAGGCAAATATGTATTCAAATTATAATCATTAATGAAAGGGGAATTTCAAAAGGTTGGACTTTGGGTTTGTTCTTAAACCCAGAAGTTCCGTCCGTGTATGAACTTGAATCTCGTCTACTAAATTTGCAGGGCATTGTTCTAGAACAGGCTTTTTCACAAGATTTCAGAAGTTCTGCTTCTGGTAGAATGAGACCTACCGCAAGGAAAGCCTTTCTGGTTTCTGGAACCAGGAGAGCAGAGGTGAGCAAAATGAAAAATAACGGTGAAAAAAAAGTTAGCTAGACAGTCTGGAGAGTTCAGAAAGGTTCAGTTTGGGGAGAACTTTAAACGCTATCCTGAAGCACCATGGGACCCCTGAAGGTAACTAGGAGGATGTGGTAGCATCCTGCATCCCTGACTTCACACCATGCTGCTAAACCCAGCTCCTCTTTAAGCACACGCCCTTTGCTGTTCCCATTAGTGTCCTTGTCACTGACACAGACAGTCATTAGAGAAGAAGTGGTTTTACGCCACAGATTGTGAAGTGCCCAGTCTATATACAAAAAAAGCAGCAGCGCTGAAGAGAGAACGGGGAGATGATTTTTCTGTATTAAAATACTCATCTCTAACCGTAAGTATTCATGCACAGAAAAAAGAAAAGAAAAGCAATGAAATACATGCCTTGAGGAAGAGGACCCTAATAGGGCAGCAGTGATGTTTAATAAAAGATTGAGGGCACTCTGACTTCAAATAACACACCTACACTAACTCCAAGATTTTAGAACACAAATATAGCGCAAACCAGCAATCCCCAGAGAACACGTAACTGATTAGATTTATACTTACTGACAAAGCCTGGACCAAAATTTGGAGGATTAGGCCTAGAAATCTGATGTGTTATACTGCCATCCTAAAATAAGTAAAATTTACAAATAGGTTTATTCCACATTTCAGTTAAAGGGGGACAAAAACTTAAAAAAAGGAAAAAGAAGTGGAAGGGAAAAAACTTCAATTTCTTACATCTTTGAAGCTTTTGTTTCGATAAAAAGTAGAATGAATTTTGTGTTGACAACCTACTTTTTGAAAATTTTAAACTACCTCTGAACTGTTCTATTTGCTAGGTCTCAGTTGAAAAACAATTATCTTTGAACTAAGAGGTTATTCATCAAAAATATGATAGTAGGGCAAATCAAATAGTACTTAGCTGAAGATTCACATAAAACCCTACTTTGTGATCAAATCTACCTGGTTTCTTCAGCAACTAAGACATAGAAACATGGGTTCCAGATTTACTAAATTTCACTTCACAAAGTTATTTATAAACAAGAACCAGTATCTCTAACAGGCACAAATAATAAAACATATATACACTAATTTAAATATTACTCTCATTTTCTAATTGTCTTATATTTTCCAGGGAGATTGAATAGTTATCATCTCACAATTCCCTGGTAACAATCTGATAAATAAAATTAACTTTGAAAAAGCATTTACTGAGTTCTCACAAGTTCTGTTAGACATGAGCTGTAGACACAGTAACGATGACAAATAGTATCAGCGCCCAGAATGCACTACATGTAAACCATAAAATCCTGCACAGCAGGTGGTCTAACAGTCGACAGATCAGAAAACGGAGGCTAAAAAGTTTGCCCCAAATCCCAATAAACTCACAGTGGAAATCAGATTAAACTCAGCTATGAAGCTTATGTTTTTTCAACAATGTCAGATNACCCAGAATGCACTACATGTAAACCATAAAATCCTGCACAGCAGGTGGTCTAACAGTCGACAGATCAGAAAACGGAGGCTAAAAAGTTTGCCCCCAAATCCCAATAAACTCACAGTGGAAATCAGATTAAACTCAGCTATGAAGCTTATGTTTTTTCAACAATGTCAGATGCCTCTTTTTTAATGAAAATATAATGATTAGCATAATAAATCTAAAGCAGGGCAAAAACAAAAGACATGTAGAATGTAGGTAGCTTTCTCTTTTCATTTTCCTAGGCAGAACTTGGTGAAAAGAAAAACTGAAAACACAATATAAAGCATAGTTCTGACTTTCCTGGACATCACTTGATACTGAATATTTACACTTAAAGCTGATTATTGTGAATGTTAAGTACTTCAAAATTAAATTATTCCAAGGAATAAACTGCAGCATGTGATTGTATCTAAATAAAATGACTATAATCATTATTTTCTGCAATTTGTAGCAGTTTTACATTTAAATGTAATGACTGAATTCTAAAATGCTGGGCATGAAAACTTCTCTGTGGAGTTAAAAGTAAATGAAATCAAACCCTAAGACCCTAAGCACCTGGCTTCCCTCCAAGTGACCTTCTACCCTTAAACATACAGATCCTTTTCAGAAACTGCCAACGTTTTAACCTTAACTTGTCTTGCCCTTAAAAAACAGTAAAATGTCTTATTTCTGCCGAGAAAACAGTAAACTGTCTTATTTCTGCCGAGCCGGTGACACACTGGGGCACTGTTCTAGGACTTCTACTGTTTCCTAGAAGTGGCCTCACCATGAAGACTAGTGAGACACACAGGAAGGGCACTAGAGCTCGAGAGTGACTGGCGACAGGCGGCAATACCTGAGCAGCTGCCTGTGGCAGGAGGGTCTGGCCGTCCCCGCTCTGTGCCCCGGCCACTGACTGGCCCACGAAGGGGAACCTGTAGAAAGAATAACTGAGCATCAAAGAAATATTTGCAACTAACATCATCTTTACGTCCTGAACCATTTTCTCTTCCAAGGAAGGGGGAATGATAGCAATGTGTCTCTTGTCAAAAACACTAACTCGGGCCCTGTATTTCTGTGCCCCAACCTACTACACGACGGAGAAGGCGATGGCACCCCACTCCAGTAGTCTTGCCTGGAGAATCCCAGGGACGGAGGAGCCTGGCGGGCTGCAGTTCACAGGGTCACTAAGAGTCGGGCATGACTGAGCGACTTCACTTTCACTTTCATGCATTGGAGAAGGAAATGGCAACCCACTCCAGCGTTCTTGCCTGGAGAATCCCAGGGACGGGGGAGCCTGGTGGGCTGCCGTCTACGGGTTCGCACAGAGCCGGACACGACTGAAGCGACTTAGCAGCAGCAGCAGCTACTACACGACTGTGTGGAATGTGAACGCTTCCTACGCGTTTTGCCTCTGATGAAAGGGAAGCTCCAGAGAGATTAACCTTCCCCACAGTGCCTAGCGTGGCTGCAGCGCCTCTGAGGCTGTTCCAGGAGCTGCTCGGTTATGCACCTCATTACACATTAAAATTCATTCCAATCTTTTAGAAAATAATGAAGGCACAGTTTTCGTAGAATTTACACAAAATGTTTATTCTGATCTTTATGTAAAACAAAAGATGTATCTCAATTAAGAACCTTCATATATCCTTATGTCTAAAGGTTAGAGCAAATCAAACACTGGTCACTAAGTCCATATGGTTAAAAATATCTGGCAAAATGTTACTTATTCTAGTTAAAAGCTTCAGAAACATCACTGCTTTGAATGAAACCACTGCATCTAGAATAACCAAATGCTTCAGCATGTATCTTCCAAATTATTTATAGAACATTATAATTAATGTCTAAGTAGATAATTATGTCTAACATTATAACTAACGTCTAATCAGAATTTGGAACATATGCTTCTTAAATTTTTTGCTCAGCTTTTTGACTCATCTGTTGCCCCCCAGCCCCACTACAGCCTGGTATGGAACGGTCTCTCAGTCCACAGAGCACTCAGTGCCCATCACCCTCAGTCAGCTTCGGCCACCACATGGAGGAGGGATCACCGTCTCCGCCTCTTCAAAGACCTCAGCAGAAGTGCTAACAACTCACCGGCTGACTAACACATCAGTGTGTCTGTCTAAGTGGTGGAGACTTATGCTGAAGG
Organism: Cephalophus harveyi; assembly: GCA_006410635.1. Classification (NCBI taxonomy): domain Eukaryota; kingdom Metazoa; phylum Chordata; class Mammalia; order Artiodactyla; family Bovidae; genus Cephalophus; species Cephalophus harveyi. Next base: position 259,194 of record SJYT01077310.1, read on the forward strand.
AGCAGGGGTTCCAACTCTCAGGTCTGTATTTTAAAGTGCACAATTAAATTTACAATTTCCTTCTATTTTGACTACAGGCAGCAAACTACAGTATTATCAGCAGTACTGTGACTTTTCAAAAACAGAACTTGTTATTTTCATGGGAAAAGTTGTTGCACAAACCCCATCGGTCATTTAGGCTCATCACATCATTCTTTTGAAGTTATGGTAGGTATTAGACCTATTGCCAAATTTATTCATGTATCAGAGAAGCACATACACTGTAACTTTTACATTTAAATAACTGTATTTCAAATATAATTGATCTCCCCTGTAATATTATGTTTTTGGTTTGGCATTAAAATATTCCAAGGAGTTCAAAGGCTTTACTGGAGTGTCAGAAAGTCCACGACATAAAAAAGTTAAGAACCCTCATGACAGAGAAACAGTGCTCACAGACGCTGAGCAGCATGCAAGTCGTTACAGTCTCTTCTTTGATCTCAACAATGCTTCTCAACCATTTCCAAAGTATCCAACAAAGCGCCTTTGAAGAACTGTGTTTAAATTCATGTAGATTTCATATTCAATTTCACAATCACCCACACTCAACAGGCAATTAGGCTAACCTGAGGCTCTATGCCTACTCTATGGACAGAGGTTCTCAAACAACAATATACAAAAGAATCACCCATGGCGTTCGCTAAAACTACAGGCACCATCTCCAGATACTCTGATTCAGTATGTCTGCGGTTGAGTAAAGGAACCTTAAAGGAATTTTAAGTGAAGGAATTTTTAAAAAAGCTACCACATAATTCTGATGATCGTCCATGATCAGAACTTAAGAAACCCTTAGGGGGTGTAAATTATTTCAGAAATTCAGAGAGTCGATTAACTCATAATCTTCTTAAATGTATAATTTTCACATTTTTTCCTATTAATAGTCAAAAGGCTTATAAAGTTTCAAAGTGCTAACTTTCATACGTCCTCTGATGGAATAGAAAACCTTCAGACTAACACACTATCTTCTGTCTCAGCACAGAACAGTTTAATGTCTGTTCCCCTGCTCACCCTCGCCTACTCAGGATGAAGTATCTCTGTCCCAAGCAGTGTTAGGTCAGCGTTACCTACTCCAAAGCACTTAAACGAGCGTGTAGTAACTATGCTGAATCTCCTGCTTAGTCAAGTCACTGTTGCAAACCACTCTACGATGCTTTATTATGTTTACCCTGCAAGGAATGAAAACTCAATCTCTACATTCGTACAGCATTCTACTTTTGATTATATTCAGCTGACATCACAACCAATTGAAATAATTACCATTCATTGCTAAAATACAAGTTTTGCGTCACTATATGCTCCTTCTAGTAGCTAGCAGTGATTCCGTGCGCTTCTGATGCACAGCAAGCATGAGAAGCATCGCCACATACCTGTTCATAACCATCGGCGGCATGCCCATGTTGTTTTGCGCCATTACTTTATTTATGCCCTTAAGGGCCACCATTTTGGCTTTCATTATAGGGTCTGTAATTGCATCAAAATCTAAAGAAGAAACATATTTTAAAGTTACTCATTTCACATTACGTGGTTCAAGTGACACTAAGAAGAAACGTAACTGTCACAAACATTACATAACTTAGACTCTTATTCCTTGTTATTTAATAATCACTATTATAGGTCTCTCTACTAGGAGAAGGCAGTGGCACCCCACTCCAGTACTCTTGCCTGGAAAATCCCATGGATGGAGGAGCCTGGTAGGCTGCAGTCCATGGGGTCGTGAAGAGTTGGATACGACTGAGTAACTTCACTTTCACTTTTCACTTTCACGCATTGAAGGAGGAAATGGTAACCCACTCTAGTGTTCTTGCCTGGAGAATCCCAGGGACAGGGGAGCCTGGTGGGCTGCCGTCTACGGGATCGCACAGAGCCGGACACGACTGAAGTGACTTAGCAGCATAATAGGTAAAGAATTATGAGAAACTCATCCTGAATTTACTCCCATGTAGGTGATAACTGCATTTAATACCTTAGTCCTGCAAAAATCTAAACAAAGTATTTGCCAAATACTGTTATAAGGGAAATGATAGCAGTAACCTATTCATCTCAACTTTCACAAGGCTCAGCAGAACGTTCCACCATGATGAGAAGCTGCACTTATTACAAATACTAAGGAATTTTTGCTAAATTGGTTATTACTCAAGAGAAAAATGTATCAAGTTCTGATAAGGATAGGCTAAGAAATTTAATTCAGATGACCATTATATCTACTACTGCGGGCAGGAATCCCTCAGAAGAAATGGAGTAGCCATCATGGTCAACAAAAGAGTCCGAAATGCAGTACTTGGATGCAATCTCAAAAATGACAGAATGATCTATTCGTTTCCAAGGCAAACCATTCAATATCACAGTAATCCAAGTCTATGCCCCAACCAGTAACGCCGAAGAAGCTGAAGTTGAGTGGTTCTATGAAGACCTACAAGACCTTTTAGAACTAACACCCAAAAAAGATGTCCTTTTCATTATAGGGGACTGGAATGCAAAAGTAGGAAGTCAAGAAACACCTGGAGTAACAGGCAAATTTGGCCTTGGAATGCGGAATGAAGCAGGGCAAAGACTAATAGAGTTTTGCCAAGAAAATGCACTGGTCATAGCAAACACCCTCTTCCAACAACACAAGAGAAGACTCTACACGTGGACATCACCAGATGGTCAACACC
>SJYT01077310.1:274820-321901 GCA_006410635.1 Cephalophus harveyi
AATTGATGCTTTTGAACTGTGGTGTTGGAGAAGACTCTTGAGAGTCCCTTAGACTGCAAGGTGATCCAACCAGTCCATTCTGAAGGAGATCAACCCTGGGATTTCTTTGGAGGGAATGATGCTAAAGCTGAAACTGCAGTACTTTGGCCACCTCATGTGAAGAGTTGACTCATTGAAAAAGACTCTGATGCTGGGAGGGATTGGGGGCAGGAGGAGAAGGGGACGACCGAGGATGAGATGGCTGGATGGCATCACGGACTCAATGGACGTGAGTCTGAGTGAACTTCTGGATTTGGTGATGGACAGGGAGGCCTGGAGTGCTGCGATTCATGGGGTTGCAAAGTCAGACACGACTGAGCGACTGAACTGAACTGAACTGATCTGAGCCACTTGAACTTGATCCAACATACATGTTTTTATATAATGGAGTGAATAGATTCAGCTATTCCTCCATGTGGATCATTTGATTGGACAAAGAGAAAGGAGGTTCCAGGTTTATCCATTCTACTTCACTTTGAGAGCAGCGTGAGGACAATTTTGGGATGGTTTTACAATATGCCGACAAATTCTTTGACACCTCTCCTGTGGAGAGCAGTGTATCTCTGTCCCCACCTCTATTCCCCACCCTATGGGATCTGGGCCAAGCATAGTGACCTGTTTATCACCAGTAGATGGCTCAGTTGACAGCCCCTGCTAAAGTCTCAGCTGACAGCCAGTATCAATTACCAGACACAAGAGGAAAGACATCTCCCAGTGATTTCTGCCCCCAAACCAGCCAGGCCCTCCCAACTGTCAAGTCACCCCCAGCTTGAGTCTCCCAACCTGAGGCTCCAGATATCATGGAGCAAAGTTCCACGAGCATCACAGAATAGTTGTTTTATGCCACTAAGGTTTGGGGTGGCTTGTTACATAGCTGTAGTAACTAGAACAGACTTACAGAGACCAGTTTTCTTCATCTTTCAACTTAGTTGAAAACAATCCAATTTGGAGATAAAAACTAATTAGTCAACTGAGTTTAAGTGATAGCCTTTAGTAGACGTAACTTCAGGGCAAAATACCAGGTTTAGTAGGAGGGGGACAACAGGAGAGACCAAGCGGAGCGACACAGTAGGGTTTTTACTCTGTTGTAGTTTCCGCTGCACATTGCAGTTATCTGAGAAGAATCTTAAAAAGCTTGTTAGGCAGATGTATTGAGACAGAAACAGTGAGCATAAATTTCACCCTAGAGGCTTCCCTCCCCCTGTTTAAAAAAAAAATTTGCAATTGTGAAAAATTTCAAACACAGAGAAATACATCTAAGTGGTCAACCACCCAGAACTCATCCAAGGTTAACATATTTGGATGTATTTTCTTCAAATCTATTTTGAAACAAGAAATCAGTAGTTAGATATATTCGGAGCTCCCCACAGAGCTCCTCACTCCTACCCAATCCCAATGTATTCCATCCGAGGGGTAACCATTATGCTTAAGTTAGTGTTTCTCCTTTGCTTCTGTCTCTTAATTATTTTAAGAACAAATAGTTCTGAGAATTATCTTGCTGCTGCTGCTGCTGCTAAGTCGCTTCAGTCGTGGCCGACTCTGTGCGACCCCAGAGACGGCAGCCCACCAGGCTCCCCGCGTCCCTGGGATTCTCCAGGCAAGAACACTGGAGTGGGTTGCCATTTCCTTCTCCAATGCATGAAAGTGAAAAGTGAAAGTGCAGTCACTCAGTCGTGCTCGACCCTCAGTGATCCCACGGACTGCAGCCTTCCAGGCTCCTCAGTCCATGGGATTTTCCAGGCAAGAGGACTGGAGTGGGGTGCCATTGCCTTCTCCGAGAATAATCTTACAGTTGCATTTTTTTGAAAGACATTTTTAATGATATTGTCATCAATATAGAAGTTGATTTGGTTAAGATACAAAAGGCAAATGTTTGCTTTCTCACTGATGGATTGAAAATCCTAGGATACATGCTCTCCATCTAGTGGTAAAAATGGGATAACCATATGTGAACGTATGTCTGATATAGAGGAATGAACACATAGAAAATGACTTCTGTGGACAGGACACTCTTCTAGACTCCATGAAGAATCTGAAGATGAACAAAACACAGACTCTGGCCCTCTGGGCTCATAATATTTACCATAGAATATTCAACCACCATATGAAGAATACGGAGGCTCAGAGGGGCTGAGGAACTTTCTCAAGGTCAGACAAGAAGCAAGAGGCAGAATGGCAATCTAGACTCCTAGCGTTCGGACTGCCAAACCCATTCTCTAAACTGCAAAGCTTGATAGTATTTTAACACGTTATTTTTATATTAAACAAATACAGATTTCTTATGAAGCAGAATACAAACTTTGATGAATTATAAGGTTTCAAATAATCCTGGCTTGTTTCTTGGGTGGCCCCATAACTTCAGATCTAAGAATTTCCGCCTTTAGCAGACCCTCAGAGGAAACTTTGAAAAGTCCTGCCTAAGGATGGACTTCTAGCATAGAGCAGGAAATGGTTCAAAGAGGCGGACAGGCACTTGAAAGACCACTAGCAGCCATGATGTTAAAAAACAGGCACTGACCACTCAGACCAGACACTGAACACAGCAACCAGCTTAGCTATGACTATGCTTATGTATCCTAGACAGGGAAAGGGATGGATCAAAAGAAGGGTGAGGGTTTCATAAACGATGCCCTGGAAGTTCCTTTAACATGTCCCGTATTTGTTCTTCCTCTTCTCTTTTCCTGCCCCCATCAGAGTACCAAATGAGCAACTTAGATGTTATCCTCCATGAAATACCTCAGTTGGACTAGAATCTAACCTTGATTTCTGCTATTTACTTCATTGGTCCTCTGGTCCTCATTTTGAGGGACAGAGAGAGAATATGATGTGTCTGGGACAAAAGCCAAGAAGACATGAGTCTGTTGGGAAGGGAATTTTCTGGATGGAAGAACAGGAAAGAATTAGCAGGGGTGTGGTTTGGGCAAAGGAAGTGGTCATCCCATAGTGGAGGAGGAGGCAAGCACAAGAAAGTAAAGTCAAAGAGCTCATCGGGGTCAGGCCATGAGGATCACGGAAGGCCTGCCACACGGCTTATGCTTTACTCTAAGTGTAGCTGGGAGCCAGTTGGAGAATCTCAGGTAACGGGGTCGGGGGGCATGTGATAAGATATGATTTGTGTTTTCAAAAAGATTACTCTGGATGTGACTAGATTTTAGGGCAGCAAGACAGGAAACAGGGAGACAAAGAGCCTTTTATGATTGTAGAGGAATGAGACAGCGCCGATGTGGACGGGAGTCGTCGTGGACCTGGAGGCAAGGGTATAGATTTGGGATAAGGTCCGTAGGTAGAGCCTATAAGGAATCACCTGCTATTATGATAACCCAAAGCCTTCCCATACAGAAGAGTTCAGAGTGAGGTTCAGAGAAGCAATGTTGAGTCACCATCGACAAACGGCAGAACGACTGCCATGATACGGGCTGTTGATTTCCAGCCTAGAACACTTCCCACTGAAGCACACTACTTTATATATCTTTTTTATGTGTATGTGGCTTTATCTCTTACTAGATGATACATTTCCTGAAAGCAGAGAAATTGCCTTGTATTTGAATGATTGATTCATTCAACTTTTAGTTTGCAAAGGCTTCTGGCAAGCCACGTGGTAGATGAAATGTGATAAGACTTAGTCCAGGATCACTCAGTCCTAGGCACATAGAAGGAGCGCCTTTGACATGCCTTAAGTTAAAATAAAGTTGAAAAATATTTCAATCTACATAAAGCAATATCCTGCTGAGATTTGGACTCCAGGAGAAGTTTAGAATCTTGCTTAAGCGAAGGGAAAATACTAGAGGAAACCATTAACTTTTTACGGAGGATAATAGCTGTTGTATGAATGGTCTGAACTGACCCTAAATTGGAGTGTTTGCACAATGTTTCCCCAATTCTAAGCCCAAGAAGGAGCTTTGCATGGCCTTAGCAGAGGGTTCACACACCCTCCTCCAGACCTGGAAGTGGAGATCCCGGTGGAAAAGATGAATGAATGACAGATAATCCTGGGGAAAGTTTCTTCCTCACTCCTGCTTTCAGAATGGCAAGAGAGCTTTGGCTGAGCGGCCGTCACCTTAGGAGGTGTTTTTATCCAGAAGGATATGCAGGGCCAGGTGGAAGCCCAGGCCGAAGCAAACCAAAGGACTGATTTCTCCTCATTTGTTCTGACTTAGGCTTCAGACTAAAATAAGGGAAAGGGCAAGAGACTTGGAGTTCGTATGTTGTTTGATCTGATTCATTAAGATATAGGAGCAAAGAGGGATTAAGCTATAACCAGGAATAAGGAATGTTCATTTAACCCAACCATATTCCATGTTATCTCATTCAGAAGCCCAAGTCTGACAGGTAACAACTGCAGGGATGTACAGATTCAGTCCAGCTAGGGGTACCCTTCCCATCTGTTGTCGTTGGCAGAATCCAAGGCGACCATCTGGAAAACCTCTAATAAAAGGATGCTTCTTGGCTCCAGAGAGCATGCCAAACACCTGTGTCTATTATTAATCACCAAGTCATTGAAAATTAGCTTTGACTAGTTCAGGTACTAATGATGAGTGAATGTAAGATCACTTCTTACACTTTAGAGCACTCATATCGCACTTTCTCTCTGTGCAGTGTTGGGGAAGGCCCTCCTTGGGATAGATCTGTTTTCTGTGCTCTTTGCTTTTCATGCTGTCTCCTTCTCCCTCCCTCTCTGATCTGGCACCTTCTTGCTGCAAACAGGGGTTTCTGGAGCTTCCTGACCGGATTTGTACACCAAACCATTTCCAGCATTCTCAAATTATTCCTTTAGTTTCCATTGATTTCATTAATCCTCCCACTTCCTGAGAACACTGATCTCATGCATCTGTTTGATGGAAAACAATGTGATTGAACTTATTCATGCTACAGGGTGGATGACTTCCTACGTGAACTCATCCGACCCTCACATGGATAGATCCCAGCGGTAGAATGTTGGAGAAATGAGGTCCACGCGCTAGCGCTTCAACTGAAAAGGAAAAGTTAAAATTTTACATCACCTCCTGCTCCTTCTGCTTCTGTAACTCAGCTTGCTCCTTGCAAAGTTTAGATCACGCAGGTCTCAGAAAGTGGGGACTCACAATGTTAGGAACTGGAGTTTACCTCACTTACCCTTGTCTGGCTCTTTCCAATCGCCCAGTCTCTGCAAACCAGCAAATCCGTGTAATCATGCCTGTCCGTGGATAAAAACTCTGTAACCCCTTTGTTCGGGGCTCAGAGCTTGGAATGTTAAGTCCTCTGAGTCCGCTGGTGTAATAAACCTAAGTTCTCTGACTCTCTGAGTGTGGTGCTTGCTTTCTCGAGTACTGGTTTCTGCAACACAACAGTATCATGTGCTTTTTCTCAACACTCGTATCACAGTTTGCAGTTTTATAAATGATAACCAATTCATTTCTTTCTTTCAATAAGATTTCAATAAGCTTTGAGAAAGCCAGGCCCACGTCTATGTGCATTTCTCAGCCTAAATCACCAGGACCCACACAAAGAAGACTAATAAACAGTCATTGTGTGAATGAATGAACAAACAAATGAATTAAAGTTTTAAATACAGGTGAGATAAACCCTTTCCACATCTGCTCCCAAGTGTAAAAATTTGTTTTACAATGGTGATGCAGGCTCAAGAAAAAGGAAAGATTTTAGGGAGCAGAAAACTTACTACTGTTTTGTTTTAAAATACAACACTGTGTACAAATTTATTTCTATTAAAAAAAAAAAGAAAAAGAATAGAACTCATTGAGGCTGACAGGTGTCAAGGAAGTGAGTCTATAATTAGTGCCTTTTACCTGTAGGACACCACTCCTCAGATCAGAAAATGAACCAATACCGCCCTCTCTCCCCTCTGCTCTCATGAGATGAAGGATTCAGAAGCATAACTGCCAGCCCAAGGCCTTTTTCTTTTTTTTATAAAAATGAGATAAAATAAGTAAAAATGTTGAGTGCCTTGTAGGTACTCAAAACATACAAGTTTTTTTCCTCCTTCCTACTTGGTTCATAAAATAATCATCCAGCCAGGATCTGTCTTTATCTTATGGCCTAAGAGGGAGGCTAAAATGTTTTTAATTCATTACACTGGAGGGCAGTGAACTAGAGTTAGAAATGTGTACATGTGACAGGCCGCTAAGAAACTCAAAGTGTCCACAGCCTGTAATTCCTGAAATGGAGGGCTTCTTCAAGAGGGTGATTTATCTTTAAGGCATCACTCAGGTGCCTTTTTTATATTCCTACCGTTGCTATGGAAATCACCCCTCTAAGAACACATGCAAATGTAGAATATATTGCCAGATGCATGAATAGAGGGGTGTGTGCAAGCGGTGGGCATGTTGACACTTGTCAGTCTCCAGCTTTGGATCTGAAGGAAGAGAAGTGGAAGGTGGTTAAGGACGATAGTGAGGGTGCTGTGGAGCAGGGACCATGACTGATCTCAGTGCCTGATAGAACCCAAGATCTAGAATCTCCAAATCCCTATTCTACTACTTAGGTGACCATTCTGTCCACTGTTTCAGAATTCCTATTAAGAGCATCTCCTTTCACTGTCCACGGGCTTCCGGGGTGGCTCCCTAGTAAAGAATCTGCCTGCCAATGCCTGATCCACAGGAGATGCAGGTTCGATCCTTGGGTGGGAAAGATGTCCTGGAGAAGATAATGACAACCCACTCCAGTATTCTTGCCTGGAGAATCCCATGGACAGAGGAGCCTGGAGAGCAACAGTCCATAGGGTCTCAAGAGTCAGACACGACTGAGCACGCAATCCTTCTTTCCTTCACTGTCCATATCATCTGGGTGTAGCTGATAAACCAAATTGTCACACAGTCACCACAGAACCTAACTCCCCCCCCATAAAATGAGAGAAGCATCACTGAAGTGATCCCATGAAATCTGTGATTTTATTTTATACACAGAACTGAAGTCATTTATAAAGCTATTTTCTGGGTCCAAACCACCTCTTCCTTTCTTTGCAATTCTATCACTTCTATTGCTGCTCCAGTTGACTGGCTGTGGCTCCTCCCCTGCCCCCCACCAAAAAAAAAAAAAAAAAAAAGAAAGAAACCAGCTGCTAATACCATTTCACAAGGAAAGAATCAAGTTATGCTGAGTCGTGGATCCTGGGTATCAGGCTCACTCACCAGCAAAGCAACTAGATCTTACATGTGAACCTTCCAGATGAAATATTTCAATTTGTGCCACAAGAAAAAAACAAACTGTTGCATATCATGAATACATTGAGGGTGCATCATTCATGGTTTCTAGCTGTGAGCAATTTAAAGAAAAAAAGAACACTGGGAAAATTACACAATCCTTGGGGAAGGCTGTAGAATCAAACTGAGAAAATGAGCAGGCACCAAGTGGGGCTAGGCAGCCAGTCCTCAGCCAAGATCAATGCCATAGAATGTCCGACATGGACGTTGCTGCCGGGCTGCAGGGCACTTGACCCATGGAGGCACCAAGGCCAGGCTGCCCCTGCATACTGGATGTTACTGCTGTCTTTGCTGCCACTGCCAGAATGGATAATTTGTGAACCTTTCTTATTTGCTGAAATAGCTTCTAGGTCTCAGCTGGGTGCCTTTGACAGGCCACTCTCGATTTAGGTGCTTACATTCTAGCTGCAAGAGAGGCTGGAAGAGTGACTATCAACTCTTTTCAGCTTTGACAGGATGTAAATTCTGTCTCCTACCAATTTCAGAAACATAGGAGGGAAATTCAAAAGTTCTGCAGGCAAAAAATGCCTGCCACATGGGGAGATGGTTAGTATTCAGTCTGAGACTGTCAAGGGCCTCTGCCTATAATCCTTAGAAATAAGATCCCTAAAAGCCTATTGGAATTGAGGTCAAATGTTTCAAATGAAGCCTCAAAGCAGGCTTTAAAAGGGGATAATTTTCAATTGTCCAAGGGTTTGCATCTAATGCTAACAGAGGCAAGGGGAAGGAGAATAAAGGAAGCTGATTAAAATTATTAGGGGCAGGGGGAGTTCACAGTTCTGGGTGGAGGAGGGGGCATCATTGTTCAGTTTTGTACCATCACCTGCTAGAAATCCCAAGCAGGCAGAGAAGGGGTGGGGGAGTTGAGGTAGTGAATGGCGGGGGGGGGGCACTGAGCCAGGAGACGTGGAATTTCTCTCCCAAGGAAAAGGTAAGGACATGACCTACTGCAGGGAAGAGCAATGTCATGGTGAACTTTGGGCCACCACAAGTGGCGTTCTCGAAAAGTCTTGAACACCTGGGTGCTGCAAATAGTAGGCTATGACTCAGAGGCATCCTTGAGGACAGAGAGGACAAAAGGATGATATGAAGCAAAACAAAACAAAACCAACCAACCAACCAAACAGGAAAGCTCATCTAACTGAGGGCCAGGCCAGCTGTCAGGATGAGAAAATTTGCCAATGTGTCATTTTGGCTGCAAGTGATAAAAACCCATCGCTAATTAACTCGGGCAAAAGAGAATTTATTGAAAGGATAAGGGGCTGCCTCCTATAACTGGCAGCACAAGGAGAAAGGGGCAGTTGGACCCCAAGAAATAGTGTCCCCAGGACTCCCTGTCTCTATATCTGTCTCATCTTTGGCTCCCTCTGAAGAGAGCGGGCATCACTGCCTTGAACGCAGATCATTGCTCAGCGGGTTATGGTCTTGCCCATGGTTTCTGCCTCCAAAGGGGAGATGACCCTTTTCCTTTGGTTCTGCAGACAAACTCTACTGAACTTGCCCACCTAGGTTAGGGATACCAGTTCAAATTTATGCCAGTTTTTAAGGACAATTGCTAGTTGTAAGAAAACTGCTCACATTTTAATTTATCCCTGGGGTGATTGATTATGCATAGGAAGGTGTGGTCCTGATGCATCCATAATGGGCTCACTTTCCCCTTGGACCTTCAGCAGTGCAAGGAACGGGGTCATGTAACACAGACACAACTGCTTGGGTCCCATTCGCAGGAGTCAGAGAAGTTCTTAGAGAAAGGAGAAGCACTGTGAGCTCCAGTTGGTATCTGTTACATCCAGGAATCTAAATGGGAATTTGAGCTCAAAGCCTTTTCCTGGGAGGAAACTGGTAATACTTTGCCATGCTGTTCCCAGGGAAAAGGGAGCTAACTTGAAAGTCATGTCTGTCTCAAGGGCCAGGAGAATGCCTACATTACCTCTGTGTACATCACAGTGCCCCTGTGGGTGCTCCATGATGGTAGAGTTGAAGAGAGCTTGTCCCCCCAAATCCAGTGAAGTATAGTCAGCTGCAAATTGGGTGTACCTTACAATGGAAAAGGGGATCACAGAGCTAAGGGGCAGGGCTGGCACACGCCACGTACCTTAAAAACTTGGGGATCATGACTGTGGTGGTGCTGAGTGGTCAGGGTCTCATTCCACACTCAACTTATTATCCCAAGCATCCACACCTCCCCCATGATAGGGCAGCTGTCTGACTGGTTTCACAAGTGGCTGGCTGGGAACGGGCCAAATATAAAGTGAGTCTATCTTTCCTGCCTACTGCTCACTCTTAATGTACCTAAGAACACACAGTTCACATTGGAAAAGCAAAAGACAGAGAACAGACTTCATTGGGCAGGGTGGGGGAGGATGGATTGGGAGTTTGGGATTAGTAGATGCAAACTCTTATAGATAGGATGGATAAACAACAAGGTCCTACTATAGCACAGGGAACTATATTCAATATCCTGTGATAAACCATAATGGAAAAGAGTATGAAAAAGAACGTATATATATAATATATACACAGACATGTATGCATATGAATATGTATCAGTTCAGTTCAGTTCAGTCGCTCAGTCGTGTCCGACTCTTTGTGACCCCATGAATCGCAGCACGCCAGGCCTCCCTGTTCATCACCATCTCTTGGAGTTCACTCAGACTCACGTCCATCGAGTCAGTGATGCCATCCAGCCATCTCATATGAATCATTTTGTCATATAGTAGAAATTAATACAATGCTATACATCAACTATACTTCCATAAAAGTAAGAATGAATTAATTAAAAAAAAGAAAAGCAAAAGAGTAAGGACAAGCCAATCTATATTTATGTTCCAAGCAGCCACCCTGAGAGATTCTTGATGGAGCTGACTTCATCACACTGTTGTCTTGATATCTGACAAACGGAGCCACAATTTGTAGTTTGGAAAAAAAGTCAGTGTGTATTTCCCTGCTCTGACACTCTGATGTCAGCTCTGTCTCCCACCCTGGCCTGGCTTTGTGGAAATCAAGCCCTGAAGAGAGGACTTTTGCTACTACATTTGTAGCTCATGGGGCTGGTAGACTTTTCACAGTGGCTTTCTAAACAGAACTGGATAATTGGAGAAGGACAGGGAGAAGCTCCTGGCAAACTCTAGTCCAGTTTTTCCTTCACTGCTCAGGGGAGTTGAGATTGGCACCCGCCTTCTGAGTTCCATGTACTCCTAAACACATGTGTAGGAGCATGTGATGTTTTAGGGAATCAATTACATGTTCCACCCAACTCTCTCTCTCATGAGTCATGGTCTTACAGCCTCCTTCTAAGGAAAAATAAAGTTACACGTGCCATGCTTAGCCACTCAGTCATGTCTGACTTTTTGCGACCCTATGGACTGTAGCCGGCCAGGCTCCTCTGTCCGTGGCGATTCTCCAGGAAAGAATCCTGGAGTGGGTTACCATGCCCCCCTCCAGGGTATCTTCTCAATCCAGGGATCAAACTCAGGTCTCCTGCATTGCAGGCGGATTCCTTACCATCTGAGCCACCAGGGAAGCTACCCAAGTGGATTCAATTATCATTTGTTGCTTGGAAATACTTCAGGTTTATCCTTTGTTATTTCTACTTTTACTCCTACTTGTTTTAAGAAATTAAAGTTTCTGACTTTCAGACACTTCTTGCTTTAAGAAATTAAAGCAAATTTATTGCTTTTAGGGATCTATGTCAACGTGTCAACGGCCTTGTCACGTTCATTGCTAATGCCGATGTCATCAGGATTTAAAAAGCTGAAGCAAGGAGTTGCATTTTGAGATGAATGCCACGTGAGCAGGGAGGCAGAGAGCCAGGACATTCTGCTGAAGAGAATGAAAGCATAACGCGGGTGGAGAATGTTTAAATCCCCTTTATAGTCCTGCTCTTCTTCCCCACTTTCCCAGCCTCCGAGCACTGGAACAAAGGTGGTGTCCCATTCCCCAGGCACACTGCCTGCCACCACACGCACCAAGCTTTCACTCTTCCTGTCCCCACCTGACAGAGCATGCATCTGAGAGTCATTTTCCCACCACCAACTTCCCCGTCTGGGTGAGAGAAAATCAGATTACACACGAAGTCCAAACAGCATGCTTCCCCGTTGGCTTCTTGGCACCTAGTGTCCTATTTAGACTTAGGGATTTCCTGTTTGGAAACCAAGTGCCTTGGCCACCTCATTGGCTGAATTTTTTAATTTTATTTTTAACCAGATATAATCAATATATTCAGTGTGCCAGTCCATGCATCTGAGCACCTTCTGTGTATTTGTCTTTATTTGAGATTTCTCTATCACGTGAACGATAATGGTTAAAGTTAGGAAGCTCTTTGTATTGGACATTTTTTTTTTTTTACATCAGGAGAGGCACAAAAATGTCTCTGGGAGCCCGGCATTTCAGAACAGTTAGTGGCATAGAGAAAAGTGTCCAAGAAGCTATTTCATTTCCATGGCAGCCAGGACCCAGACGCCAAAGCTTTATAGATTAAAATCAATGCCTGAATTGCATTCAGAAAGCCTGAATTGCCTGTCAGACTTCAGGACCACAGCGCAATGTGATAAATGAGGTGGAGAGTCTCATCCAGGCAAGGGAGTGCGAGCCGCATTAGCGAGCACTTCTGTGCTTTTCTCAGAGCAAATACCAAGCAGAATGAATTACTGGGGAACAGCAAATGAATGTCAAGAATTTGCGATGCGTGAGTTATAATTTACTAATTATTGGGAAAAGATGAACACAAAGTCAATGTGTGAAAGACTGTGATGGGGGAAGGGAAGAGCAGGGGTAAAAAAAAGAAAGTAAACAGTACAGAAGGCTCTTATTTTCTTCCCTGGTAAAAAAATATGGATTTGAGAGGTATAGATACCTGGTTCAGGTCCCAGAGGGGTCACTGCCAGTCTGGGTCATAAATTGCAATGAGTGTTAAATGAGATACATATACAAACACCTAGGCCAGTGCCTAACAGATAGTCGGCAGTAAGTCAGTGTTCTTTGTCCCTCTTCCCAGCCCCTATCCTATGCCTTTCTTATTTAGTACAGGAATCCCAACACTAAGACATGACTGATGTTGCACAACGATTCAGCGTTAGAGCGTGAAACTCACTGCCTCACACAGCAGGTTGTCAACATTTAGAGACAGCAAAGCAAGGATGGAAGGATGGAGCACTGAGAAATTCACAGAGAAGCCTTCACAAAGACTGGGTTCACTATAAAAGTGCATGCTAACATGACTTTCGATGCTGTCCTGTGTTCATTGGTGCAGATCTGTTCAACAACAAAATAACAACACTCTGTAGTGTCCCTGCCTTAACTGTGTGATGCTAATGCATTCTCTGAGCCCACGGGGAGCTGGACAGGGCAGCCCATCACACCGGGGCTCCTAACAGGGCTGCAGCTTTCAGTAGCGAAGATAGAACTCCCTGGGGTACCTTGGCCATGAGGGATAGGAAGGATGATCCCTAGAGAGGAACCACAGAGTGAATGAAAGCAAACTGGAGTGGAAGCCAAGAGATGCTTCTCCTGGCTCATCCACCAAGAAGTTGTAGAGAATGATGGGGTTAGACCACAGCAATATTTCCCAAACTCTTTTCTACTATTCTTGTGAGACTGTGATGGAAATAACTTGTTTTTCCCCTAATATCCACTGGCTTCTTCTGGGTAATAGTACTCTTGATTTTTAGCTATAAATATGGTTGCTCAGAGTAGAGACCACATTTCCGAGCCTTCCTTGCTTCTCTACCATGTGATGAAGTTCTGGCAATGAGATGAAAACACAGGTAGTGTGTGCAACTTGGAAGTGTCATTGAAAAGGAGAGTGTATGTGACCTTCTTGTGTCCTTTTCAGTCACATACAAGCTCACACGTGGCCAGCTTGTCTGGCCAATCAAAATACCAGTAGAATTAGGTTATGCTATTTGTGCAACAGTAACCAGTTGGATCAATCCCACTTCCTTTCTGCTTTATGGTTCACCTGGTGGTGGTAGGTTAGGGGCTGTACAAGGCAGTGGGAAACACCTTGTTCTCTGGAGCCAAGCCTCTTAATCTACCATGTGCTGGTTGCACTTAATTAACCTCTCCAAGGCTCAATTTCCTCATCTATAAAATGAGAGTAAAAACGGCATTTACTTTCTAGAGTTGTTGTGAGGATTATATAAGGAATGAATATGAAGCACTTAGACTTGTTCCTGGCACATAGAAAGCGCTATAAAAATAATAAAAATTCAAATACACGTACCTTTATATACATAGCTAATAAGTTATTACCATTATATTATAATCTGAGGGATCAAAATCTAAATCAGGTGGATACAAATCTAAAAGTGAGGAAAGGAGTCTAAACATTGCGTGAACTAACACCAAGTTTTTCAGCCCTGTTTTTATTTGCTAAACAAATGACTGTCAGTTTCACCAAAGGAGCACAGACAATTTGAGCAAGTACATATTTACTAAGCATCTACTGAATGCCAAGGTGGGCACTATGGGGAATGAAGTGATGTAAGAGATGAGGTACCTGCTCTGTCTTTCTCAGAAGAGAAAGACATTTGCACAAGTATCTTCATTCAAAGACAAATGTTGAAAATGCTTTAATGTGTTCTATGAAAGCTGAAAACCACATAGTTAATGATAATAATAATAATATATGCCAGAAATTCCACATGAACATTGCGTGCTAAGTCACTTTTTTAGTCGTGTCCAACTCTGTGCGACCCCGTGGACTGCAGCCTGCCAGGCTCCTCTGTCCATGGGATCCTCTAGCAAGAATACCGGACTGGCTTGCTGTTTCCTTCTCCAGGGGATTTTCCCAACCCAGGGATCAAACTCACATCTCCTAACATACATTATTATTTTGATATTCAAAACAAGCCTATGATGGCAGTGAAAATCATGCTCCATTTTATAAATCAGTGAGTGGAGCTTCATAGACATTAAGAAAATCGCTAAGTTCTCATACCTGATGAGTGAAAGACTGGGATTCAAACTCCAGTCTGCCTAACACCAGAGTCCTTTCTTTTCCTATCTCACTAGTCTGATTGCAAAGATGAACAAACACTTCAGAGAGGAGACATTTCCACTGGGCATGGGAAAAGGAGTCAAGTTTTCAGTTAGAGCTGGGGACTGGAGAAAAGGGAGCTATGGGGAATTGAGGAGCCTGGCCCAGTGCAGAGGGGGATAGGCTAACAGGAGAGCAGAGGAGGGCTGGGAGAGGTAGAAGACTTTGTGAGACATCATGATGGGAAAGTGGGCAGCGGTGACATGGTGGAGGATGCTGAGCAAGACATGGAGGAGCTCAGACTTCACAGGCCAGTGTTTACCACTCAGATGTCTTCAGGAGCATCAGAGAAGAGGAAGGAGTGATTGTGGGGGATGGGGCACCAGAGGATAGAGCGTGAGGTCAGAGGTGGTGCCCCACATATAAGGGAGTAAAGACACAGTCTCCGTTTGAAGGCACTAGAAATCTAAAATTCCAAAACCAAACAAAAGCACCCTCCATCCTTGCAAAGCCAGCTCTGCGGTGAGCCTGGGTCCCCAATGACCAGGTTGCAATTTCTCTGAGGCCATGCTATCCTAATGAAAAAGGACATAAACCTGGAGGCAAAGAGACCTACTGGTAGGTCTGTGTGTAGACCTATCAGACCACTGGAGGCCGTGTGTAAAGGATGATAAGGGACAGAGCAGGACACTGGCGGTGGGGTGGAGTCTGATGTTGAGTTAAGATAGTTAAAAATTCTCCTATAGATCCCTAAACAGCTGGATTTAAATCCTGGCCATATGCTTCTCTGGTGCCTCAGATAGTGAAGAATCTGCCTGTAATGCAGGTGATCGGGTTCGATCCCTGGGTCAGGAAGATCCCCTGGAGAAGCAGATGGCAACCCACTCCAGTATTCTTGCCTGGAAAATCCAATGGACAGAGGAGCCTGGGATGCTGTAGTCCATGGGGTCGCAAAGAGTCGGACATGACTAAGTGACTAAACAACAACATATCCCTTCTTCAGTGATCCCTTGCAGAGGAGAAAGAGACAAATTCACAAAGCATTCTCCACAGGTCTGCTTTTGAAGCCTCTAAAATTCAAATGGATGAAATTACGTTCTGTAATTCTTGTGATTTAACTGCAAGCAGCCTCACAGCCTGTGAGGGTGGGGGTAAGAGAGAGGAGAGAGGATGGTTAAATAAAAACAGCTCTATTTTTGGCATGCTTTAATGACAACCTCGTCTTCGAAATATTTTTCATGCAGTGCCTTTTCTGTTCGGTGTCATTGAAAGTGTTTTTAATTTCAAAGAGAGGCTGTGGCACGGGATGTTAATCAATGAAATTCTGGCATGCTTTTCTGTGAACGTGGCTCATTATTTCTATTTACCAGTGACAGAGATGAGTTCCTGAGCCCAGGCAATATTATCATTCATGCCTGGTTAATAAAGGAAAAAACAAATGTCGTAGGAAATTCATCCTGATGGGAGGGGAAAAGAAAGACCTATTTTAGGTCCTTGGATATTTCATGGTCCCAAGCCCTTCCTTGTGAGTCATAGCACAGAAATCTGAGGCAGAGAAGGCAGAATAGCATAGTCGTCTGGACTAAAAAATCAGTTTGGGCTGTAATGCTGGATAATGGTATTTATGTATTCCTTGCTGTGGATTTCTGCAATGCTTTCTGTTATGTATGCGCAGGATACAGCCGGCAATGCCAGCGTTTTTGTTCCTCTGAATTCCTGTCGTTGGACACTGCCAGGATTTAGGGTGGGGTCAGCCTGGGGCCACTTTTGCCCCAATAAAGGTCTGTTTCATTAAAGGCCTGCTTGTCGCTTGCCTGTTTACTGCTGCCTAATACAACACTTTCTTTATCTCCTTTTGGCGCTGCCCCAAAGAAAGCAGAGAGCCTTGCTGCCGCTGGGATCCTAGTTTCTATCTCCAGTCTGGTTTTATAGGTTTTGGGGCTTGAAATGGGGCAAAACTAGGGCACAGCATGAAATTCAGGATTAAATTTCATGTATTCCAGACACCAGTTTAAAGCAACAGTAACGACGATGATGATGGCAGCGATGTTGCTTCTGATCTACCCTGTTGGGCTGCTTCTCCCATGTCATTTGGATGAACTCTGCTGCGTCACTCACAGGCTCCTGTCCTTGCTCCTGACAACAAAGTCGGTGGGAGATCTGAGACATGAAGGCTGAACAGGGAAGGGGGTTTCCTTGGGGAAACCAGCGGGTAACTTGGGAATGCGAGCTCTGATTCTATCGAAATTATTACCCTGTTCTCCCAAGCTTATCTGGTCTTGAGAGTCACTGAGCTAATAGGGTGGGGCAATGGCAAGCAGACCTGGCTTCCTGAGCCTGTGATAACACAGGGCTCCACACTCTGAAGGGCCCAGAGCTTGTCTTAATGCCTGCTGTCACTGTCTTGAAATTTCCTAATGCTTTTTAAACAACGGGACCCACATTCTCATGGGTGACGGTGAGACCAGAGCCTCAAGCATTCCTCAGTTAAGACAGCCGATCATGCAGAGAGCCCCACTCTGGGGCTCCCCAGTGCTATTCCAATTTTCAGGGGATTAAAGGAAGCCTATGAGGCAGTGACAAGTAGAAATGCTTGTGAAATACTGAGATCTGTTCACAGCAAAAGAGCTGGGCTCATTGATTTGTAGAAAAGGCGAAGTGTTGATGTGGGCTTGAAGTGACCGCCCAGCAGAGCTCGGATGTTCGGAGGAGAGGCTGATTGGCAGAGCCAGATGCAGCTGTGAGGTCGGGGTCGGGGGAAGGGTTGGTGATGGAGAGGTTTTGAATATGCCCTTGAAGAGGTAATTGGAGACATGGAGAAGCTATAGAAGAGAAGGGTAAAAGCTGGCTGGAACTGCGAGAATTCCAAATGTAGAACTGGAAACAGCAAGACAGTACACGCTGGGGAAACTTCAGTGTGGATGAGAGTTGGTGAGGGCTGGAGATTTGCGAGTGGTGGATTGCCTCGTCTGAAGGTCATGGAGACAGCAGCAAAGGGCAGAAGGGAGGGGTGATGGTGGTGGGGAGGAAGCGATATGATCTCGAAACTGGCATCACCAGGGGAAAGGCAGAGAGGGAATGGCTAATATAGAGGAGCCCGTGTCTGTCAGCTAGTCTCCGCATCCTCACCACCATCATCACCCCAACTAGTAAGATCTGAGCAGTGAAGGAGTGACGTAGAAGGAGGGGGATAACAATGCTTCTGCGATCTGGTGGGAAAATCTGTATCAGGATCACTTCCTGGTACTTGTTACTAATGTATTTTCTGGATCCCATGCTGGACCTCCACTATCAGCATCCGCCAGGGCCCTGGGGTGGGAGGCCAGGAATCAGCATTTTATACTAACACTCGCAGGTAATCCAGATGGGACCAACCATTTGAAAACCAGGAGGACGCAGGACTGCAGCTGCGTAGGGAGAGCAAAGGCAGATGCTGGAGGCTTGACTGGATGGGCAGCGGTGCAGAGGTTGGGTCAGAAACGGAGGGCTGTGAGCACAAGTGGCCCAGACCCTCAAGTGTGGATGACAACCTGAGATGAGTGCATGCACATCTGGAACAGTGGGAGGTTCCTGCCAGCAAAGTCCCTGCAGAGGCCTCCTGCCAGCCAAGGGCCTGCCATCCCGGCATCTCACTGGGAGTGACTGTCTCCTGCAAGCACCAGCGAGGATAGAGAATTTCCAAAGAAGATTATATTCCTGAAAGCCGTACTCTAGTCTACCTTGTTTTTGTTTCAAGGCAGGCAGTTGGTAAAGAGGGTCCAAATAACTCCAGCCCCACAATGAGGATTTTAGTGTAAAACGAAAGACCTGGTGAGCTGGGTTTATAGACCACGCCCAGCACTGACTCCACCCCCAAGACAGGCACCATCGTCTGGTCCCTTCTTCCTTCTCCAACCCTGTGGCTTGTTCAAACTCTCCTCCCTTAAATATCTAGGAAACTTCCAGGACTTGGCTTGGGCAAAATTTCTCATTGTTCTGGGTCCAGCCTTTCAGTCTTGGATAAATCTGATCTCTCCTTAAACCACAGATTCTGCCAGCATGAATAAGCTGAAAAATTTTATTCTTGGTTCTTACATTCTGCCTCTTACTCAGTATCCAGAACTGCCAGCTTCCTCTTCTCTTTACATTTCCCTACAAATCCTTGTTGATTAATCCCTGATGGATGTCTCACTAATCTACTCATGATTCCTACCAGAGAGACTCATTTTGCCACTCACCTGTCTGATCCCTAGAGAACCTCTTCTCACTTTCCCTGAATGTTTTCAACAGCACTTTCTCAAACTTGCATGCACAGACAGATCACCCAGGAATCACCTGCTGACTCAGTGGGTCTGGGGCAGTACCTGAGATTCTGCTTTGCTTCAAGCTGCTAGGTGATGCTGATGCTGCTGGTCCATGGACCACACTCTGAGTAGCCGGGCTTTACATGATGAGTAGCTCATAATTCTCTTTCATATCCTACTTCATCTGCTCCAGTAATTTTTTTTATCACCTCATCATTCTACTTTAAACACAGGAATAGAAATATATTAAGGTTCATATACTCGAATCTATGGTTTTTCCAATAGTCATGTATGGATATGATAGTTGGACCCTAAAGAAGGCTGAGTGTCAAAGAATGATGCTTTTGAACTGTGGTGTTGGAGAAGACTCTTGAAAGTCCCTTGGACAGCAAGGAGATCAAATCAGTAATTCCTAAAGGATATCAATCCTGAATATTCACTGGAGGAACTGATGCTAAAGCTGAAGCTCCAATACTTTAGCTACCTGATGTGAAAAGCCAACTCATAGGAAATGCTGGGAAAGAATGAGGGCAGGAGGAGAAGGGGGCGACAGAGGAGGAGATGATTGGATAACATCACTGACTCAATGGACAAGACTTTGAACATATTCTGGGAGATAGTGAAGGATGGGGAAGCCTGGCGTACTGCGGTCCATGGGGTGCAAAGAGTTTGACAGGACTTAGCAACTGAACAGCGATAGAAATATAATCTATCTACAGTTAATTCAAATTCAATTGTCTTGCTTCCAGTCACACTGATCTCTAAAAACTGACTTCAGATGGAGAAGATCTGAGCTGGAGCACTGGCATCCCCCACACAAGTTTCTACCATTTTCTCTGCATTGTTCTCTAAGAGCTCTGTTGAGAACATGTTGGGCACAAAACATATTGCATTATGTGGAGAGAACTGTGAGCTGTAGAAAGCTGATAACAAGCAAGCTTCCAGAAGTTCTCAAAGAGAGACCCAGCTCCCCAAGCCCTGGGCCATCTGCCGAGTTGATCTCACACACTTCTGACTCCACAGTTCTCTCACCCACCACTCCACTCCCCCTCTTTGCAATTGTTAAGTAAAAGGGAGACATTTTCTAGAACCTCCGATTTTGAAAAAAAAAATCATACTTTTCCTACTTGTGTTTAAGATTTGAAAATATTTATTGCTTCTAACATTTACATTTGAAATGCAGATTTCTTTATTTTTACACTTGGTGAGTGAATTGAGTGAATCATCTCTAAAAATAAAACTTTGGAATTATAACAATGTTTCACAATAGTAATATTTGAAGATGGTAAAAAATGGTCATTATTAAACAGACATCATTGGTATTTCTTATCAGTAAAACTTTCTTATCAGCTGACCCTTGAACAACCCAAGTTTTAACTGTGTGGGTCCACATATATGTGGATTGTTTTTAATTAATACAGTACTACACAATCTGGGGTTGGTTGGATCCTTGGTTGGGGAAGTTACTTGGATGGAGAAGCTACTCATATGGAAGGCCAACCATGGGACTTGAGAATCCAAGGATTTTGGTATCAGCAGCAGGTTCTGGAACCAATCCCCTGCAGACACTGAGGGGTGACGATATTCATACTCAAGTTCTCCCTCAAATCACTGCTCAATTTCCCTCCTTTTCGTAGGCAAACTCTTAGAATGATCTACACTTATTCAGAGGCATCTTCACCACCCCACCCCGTTTCAAGTATCTGAAATGGGCCCCTTTTTCACAATATATTAAACTTGTATTTATGAGAACAAAAACCATCTTTCAGTCACTGGATCTAATGGCTCCTCAGTATCAATTTGCTTTGCCTCTCTGAGCACAGGATAGTAAGAACCTCCTCTTTCTTCTTTTAGCTTCTTGATTATTGGAGTATCCTGATTTACCCACCTATCTGAGCATGGCTAAATCTTTGCTGTTTCCCTTTCTTCTCCTGTGTTCTCCTGTGTGGCTGCCTCAGACTGATCATCACATAAGAGAACCAGAATACATTAAACTGGATGTTCTAGACAGTGCCATCAAGCAAGACAAAGAAATAAATGGTATCTAGATAAAGGAATAAATATTCAAAGATGAAATGATTGTTCATGTAGAAATTTATACAAAAAGGCTATTCAAAGTAGTGAGTGTGTTTTATAAGTTTGTAAGAACAACTGGAAATTTAAATTCCCAAACCAAACTTATTTATGGAAGTATCAAAAAGATGAAACACAGATAAACCTGCCAAAAAATATTTGCAAGATGTGTACACTGAAAACAACAAAACATTGCTGAAAAAATTAAAGAGGGCCTAAATAATAGAATCACGGATCAGAAGACTCAATATCGTTAAGATGCTAATTCTCCCCAAGTTTATCTGTAGATTCAAGACAGCCTATCAAAATCACAACTGATTTTTATTTTGAAGAGATTAATAAGCTGATTCTAAAATTTATAAAGTGAGAGTGAAAGTCACTCAATTGTGTCTGACTCTGCGACCTCCATGGACTGTAGTCCATGGAATTCTCCGGGCCAGAATACTGGAGAGGTAGCCTTTCCCTTGGAGAAGGCAATGGCACCCCACTCCAGTACTCTTGCCTGGAAAATCCCATGGATGGAGGAGCCTGGTGGGCTGCAGTCCATGGGGTCGCGAAGAGTCAGACATGACTGAGCGACTTCACTTTGACTTCTCACTTTCATGCACTGGAGAAGGAAATGGCAACCCACTCCAGTATTCTTGCCTAGAGAATCCCAGGGACGGGGGAGCCTGGTGGGCTGCCGTCTATGGGGTCGCACAGAGTCGGACACGACTGAAGCGACTTAGCAGCAGCAGCAGCAGCAGCCTTTCCCTTCTCCAGGGGATCTTCCAACCCAGCGATCAAATCCAGATCTCCTGCACTGCAGGCAAATTCTTTACCAACTGAGCTATCAGGGAAGTACTCTAAAACCTAGGATTAACAAGCTACCTTGAAAAGAAGAAGCAAGTTGGAGGATTTATACTACCTGACCTCAAGACTTTTTTTTAAAGTTACAGGAATCAAAACAGCATGGTATTGGCATAAAGATAGACAAATATATCTATATTAGATATAGATAGACAAATCTATCCTATGGAACAGGGTAGAAAATACAGAAATAGACCTGAACATATGGTAACGGATGGTCCACAAAGGTGCACCAAATGATATTGTAACAACTGGATATTTGCATGTCAAAGCTTCTTTAATTAAAAACACAAAAAACAATAAAAAACCTTTTATATTAAAAAAAAATAGCTTAAAAAATGGGATGGGGAGGGAGTTGGGATGGAAGGAACACATGTACACCCGTGGCTGATTCATGTCAATGTATGGCAAAACCCACCACAATATTAAATAATTAGCCTCCAATTAAAATAATTTTTTTTAAATAGCTAAAAAATGGATCATATGTGTTAAGTTGCTTCAGTCATGTCTGGCTCTTTGTGACACTATAGATCGTAGCCTGCCAGGCTCCTCTGTCCATGAGATCCTCCAGGCTTCAGTACTGGAATGGGTTGCTATGCCCTCCTCCAGAGCATCTTCCGAACCCAGGGATCAAACCCACATCTCTTATGTCTTTGGCGCTGGTAGTTGGGTTCTTTATCGCTAGTGCCACCTGGGAAGCTCCCCAAATGGATCACAGACCTATAAAACCTAAAACTACAGAACTTACAGGGAAAAACATGGGAGAAAATCTTTGTGAACTTACTGTTTTTTTTTCTTTTAGTTATAAAATCAAAGCACGGTCTATAAAAGAATACACTGATAAATCGGACTTTATAAAAATGAAGAATTGTTCTTTGAATGACACTGTTAAGCCAAGAAAAAGAGAACCACAGAGTGGGAAGGATGTTTGCAAATCACGTGGCTGACTTCTATTCAGTATTGATAGAGAATTTTTAGATCTCAATCCCAAAGTCTATCAACAGATGAATGGACAAACAAACGGTAGTATATCCATAGAGTTAAATACTACTCAGCAATAAAAAGGAAGGGACTACGTATATGACAACATAGATGGATGTCAATGTAATTATACTGAACGAAAAACAGTAGTTAAACAAGAGTAGCTACTTCTAATTATGTATACTTCTCATTATGCTTCCTGTTAGGCATATGTCTATAAAATGGAAACAAATTAATAGGGACTGAAAGCAGATCATTGGTTGTCTCAGTGTGAGTAGAGAGGAGAGAGAGAGGAAAAAAGTAATTAAAGAAGAACATGAGGACAATTTGGAGAATAGATATGTTCATCCTCTTTATTACAGTGACAGTTTCAATGATGTGTACATATGTCAAAACATCAAATTATTCACTATAAACTGATGCAGTTAATTCTATGTCAATAAATCTGTTAAAATAATTTAAAAATATTTTTATTGAGATATTTCAAAAATTCACACAAACATGAAGGATATATAGCAAACATTTGTGTACCCAACACTGTTTAGACATTTTGTTACAGTTCAAGTTAAAAAAAGAAAAAAACTATTTCAGACACAGGTGAAACTCTAGGATCACTTTCTGATCCAATTTCCTTCCTGTTCCATCCCCCTACGTGAAATCACTATCTTGACTTTAATGATTCTGGAGCCCATGAAGGTTTCACCCTTTTGCTTTTTGTGTATGTCCATAAATAACAAATGATATACTTTTGCCCAGTCTGCATATTGGAAATCTTTATATAAATGGTAATTTCCTCCTGAAACATGTTCTTTAGATTCAACATTGTATTTTTTAAAATCTATCTATGTTTTAAATCTATCTGTGTAACTAACATGTTACTCTAGTTCATTCACCTAGTGGTCCACTTGAATATATACACTGTTTTTAAAGACTGTCTTAGATTTTAAGATGTTTTCAATTTTCCACTCTTACAATGTTGCCCATCGATATTCTTGCACCTGTCTCCTCGTGCATACATGCGGGAGCTTTCCTAGGGCATACATCCAGGGGATTTCTGGGAATCTTCAATTTTACTAGATATAGCCAAATTGCTCTCCCAGGTGGGGTATACTAACACAGCATTCCTATTGCTCCTCATCCTCACTTCACACTTTTAAATGAGAAAGATAGGAATCTTCAACTCTTCCAGATGAAACTTGCTTCTGTTTTCTCCAGGTTCATCTTGCACCAGCCTCTCTGAAGCTAGACATCTTCCTGGAGGTAGCAGCCACTGAGTGGAGCTGGGCATACACTTCTCATGGGACACCTTCTAGCCTCTTGGAATCCAACTCTGCTGCCCTCTCTCTCTCTCTCTCTCTCTCTCTCTCTGACCTTGAACCTCCTTTCTCTGCCACTAAAGCTCATCATTCTAGGGCATTCAGTATCATCCTTTTGTGAGTTTTGACTTTATGAAAGACAAGGAGAGCTAACAGCTCTTCAGGCAAAAATCATTCAAGGAAATAGTATGAAAAGCTTGCCTACTTCTGTGGAATTCATGCGGATTGAAGGCAGGGACCAGGGTTAGGAAAAACTCTAAAGCAAAATGCAAACTGATATCTCAAAAACTAATCTACCCAGGTGAATGGTACCTCTCATCTTATTATCCAGACTCCAAGCCCCACGTCTTGCACTAACATTTATACAGTTCTCACACCAGGCCATCACGTTCTGTCAATTTTTCATTCAATATGCCTTTAGCAGTCTGTGCACTGACCTCTATGAGAGACCTTTAACTCACAGTTATTTCCTGGCTTCCAGTTCCCTCCTTTCCCATTTCACTCCCAGATCCCCAATCCTTTCTACAAATGAGCACCAGGGTACTTTTTCTTAGAACACCACCTTAAACATTTCAGTTTCCTGCTTACAGGCTTTTTTAAGGCTCCCAACTGCCTGTATTTCTTTTTCTTGGTATGGTCTTGATCACTGCCTCCTGTACAACATCACAAACCTCCACGCATAGTTCATCAGGCACTCTGTCTATCAGACCTAATTCTTTGAATCTATTTCTCACTTCCACTGTACAATCATAAGGGGTTTGATTTAGCTCATACCTGAATGGTCTAGTGGTTTTCCTTACTTTCTTCAATTTAAGTCTGAATCTGGCAATAAGGAGTTCATGATCTAAGCCACAGTCAGCTTCCGATCTTGTTTTTGCTGACTGTATAGAGCTTCTCCAACTTTGGCTTCAAAGAATATAATCAATCTGACTTTGGTGTTGACCATCTGGTGATGTCCATGTGTAGAGTCTTCTCTTGTGTTGTTGGAAGAGGGTGTTTGCTACAACCAGTGTGTTCTCTTGGCAAAACTCTATTAGCCTTTGCCCTGCTTCATTCTGTGCTCCAAGGCCAAATTTGCCTGTTACTCCAGGTGTTTCTTGACTTCCTACTTTTGCATTCCAGTCCCCTATAATGAAAATGACATCTTTTTTGGGTGTTAGTTCTAAAAGGTCTTGTAGGTCTTAGAACCATTCAACTTCAGCTTCTTCAGCGTTACTGGTTGGGGCATAGACTTGGATTACCATGATACTGAATGGTTTGCCTTGGAAATGAACAGAGATCATTCTGTTGTTTTTGAGATTGCATCCAAGTACTGCATTTTGGACTCTTTTGTTGACTATGGTGGCTACTCCATTTCTTCGAAGGGATTCTTGTCCACAGTAGTAGATACAATGGTCATCTGAGTTAAAGTCACCCATTCCAGTCCATCTTAGTTTGCTGATTCCTAAAATGTCGACGTTCACTCTTGCCATCCCCTGTTTGACCACTTTCAATTTGCCTTGATTCATGGACCTAACATTCCAGGTTCCTATGCAATATTGCTCTTTACAGCATCGGACTTTGCTTCTGTCACCAGTCACATCCACAACTGGGTGTTGTTCTTGCTTTGGCTCCATCTCTTCAGTCTTTCTGGAGTTATTAGAGTTCCAAAGAATAGCAAGGAGAGATAAGAAAGCCTTCTTCAGTGATCAATGCAAAGAAATACAGGAAAACAATAGAATGGGAAAGACTAGAGATCTCTGCAAGAAAATTAAAGATACCAAGGGAATATTTCATGCAAAGATGGGCACAATAAAGGACAGAAATGGTATAGACCTAACAGAAGCAGAAGATATTAAGAAGAGGCGGCAAAAATACACAGAAGAACTGTACAAAAAAGATCTTCATGACCTAGATAATCATGATGGTGTGATCACTCACCTAGAGCCAGACATCCTGGAATGTAAAGTCAAGTGGGCCTTAGGAAGCATCACTATGAACAAAGCTAGTGGAGGTGAAGGAATTTCAGTTGNGAAGAGGCGGCAAAAATACACAGAAGAACTGTACAAAAAAGATCTTCATGACCTAGATAATCATGATGGTGTGATCACTCACCTAGAGCCAGACATCCTGGAATGTAAAGTCAAGTGGGCCTTAGGAAGCATCACTATGAACAAAGCTAGTGGAGGTGAAGGAATTTCAGTTGAGCTATTTCAAATCCTAAAAGATGATGCTGTGAAAGTGCTGCACTCAATATGCCAGCAAATTTGGGAAACTCAGCAGTGGTCACAGGACTGGAAAATGTCAGTTTTCATTCCAATGCCAAAGAATGCTCAAACTACCGCACAATTGCACTCATCTCACATGCTAGTAAAGTAATGCTCAAAATTCTCCAAGCCAGGCCTCAGCAATACATGAACTATGTAATTCCAAATGTCCAAGCTGGTTTTAGAAAAGGCAGAGGAACCAGAGATCAAATTGCCAACATTTGTTGGATTATCGAAAAAGCAAGACAGTTCCAGAAAAACATCTATTTCTGCTTTATTGACTATGCCAACACCTTTGACTGTGTGGATCACCAAACACTGTGGAAAATTCTGAGAGAGATGGGAATACCAGACCACTTGACCTGCCTCTTGTGAAATCTGTATGCAGGTCAAGAAGCAACAGTTAGAAATGGACATGGAACAATAGACTGTTTCCAAATTGGGAAAGGAGTACGTCCAGACTGTATATTGTCACCCTGCTTTTTTAACCTACATGCAGAGTACATCATGAGAAATGCTGGGCTGGATGAAGCACAAGCTGGAATCAAGACTGCTGGGAGAAATATCAACTTCAGATATGCAGATGACACCACTGTTATAGCAGAAAGCAAAGAAGAACTAAAGAGCCTCTTGATGAAAGTGACAGAGAAGAGTGAAAAAGTTGGCTTAAAGCTCAACATTCAGAAAATTAAGATCATGGCATCTGGTCCCATCACTTCATGGCAAATACATGGGGGGAAAAGTAGAAACAGTGAGAGAATTTCTTTTGGGGGGCTCCAAAATCAGTGCAGATGGTGATTGGAGCCATGAAATTAAGATGCTTACTCCTTGGAAGAAAAGTTATGACCAAACTAGACAGCATATTAAAAAGCAGAGACATTACTTTGCCAACAAAGGTCCATCTAGTCAAGGCTATGGTTTTTTCAGTAGTCATATATGGATGTGAGAGTTGGACTGTGAAGAAAGCTGAGCGCCAAAGAATTGATGCTTTTGAACTGTGGTTCTGGAGAAGACTCTTGACAGTCCCTTGGGCTGCAAGGAGATCCAACCAGTCCATCCTAAAGGAAATCAGTCCTGAATATTCATTGGAAGGACTGATGTTGAAGCTGAAACTCCAATACTTTGGCCACCTGATGCGAAGAACTGACT
The DNA here is from genome assembly GCA_006410635.1 of Cephalophus harveyi. Lineage (NCBI taxonomy): Eukaryota > Metazoa > Chordata > Mammalia > Artiodactyla > Bovidae > Cephalophus > Cephalophus harveyi. The sequence goes on from SJYT01077310.1 coordinate 301,932, forward strand.
CATTTGAAAAGACCCTGATGCTGGGAAAGATTGATGGCGGGAGGAGAAGGGGATGACAGAGGATGAGATGGTTGGATGGCATCACCAACTCAGTGGACATGGGTTTGAGTAAACTCCGGGAGTTGGTTATGGACAGGGAGGGCTGGCATGCTCCAGTATATGGGGTCGCAAAGAGTTAGACATGACTGAGAAACTGAACTGAACTGAACTGAATTGCCTGTAAGACAAGGTTCAGATTACTTAACCTGGCAGTCAAGTCCCTTTGCAGTCCAGTCCTACCTAGACTGAACTCCATCTCCTTCCTGTATGCTGCTGCTGCTAAGTCACTTCAGTCATGTCCGACTCTGTGCAACCCCATAGACGGCAGCCCACCAGGCTCCCCCATCCCTGGGATTCTCCAGGCAAGAACACTGGAGTGGGTTGCCATTTCCTTCTCCAATGCATGAAAGTGAAAAGTGAAAGTGAAGTCGCTCAGTCGTGTCCGACCCTCAGGGACCCCATGGATTGCAGCCCACCAGGCTCCTCCGTCCATGGGATTTTCCAGGCGAGAGGACTGGAGTGGGCTACCATTGTCCTTTGTGTATACTAACCCTCTATTTCCAGCAAGCTGGTCCCCTTCGTCCTCCAAAGAGCTCTATCCCTTTCAGGTGCTTCTCCTCCTTGACTGATGGATCCCTTCCTTGCAGCTTAGCTCCAGCTCTTTCTATTCCACCCAGCATGTCCAACTCTAGTTCACCTCTGAAACTCAAGCCATTCATCACATCCCTACCAAAACATGGGCAGTGAAACACAGCTTCCTTTGTGATACTTTTGTTTTGCTATTTAACTTTTCACATATGCATTTGTATTTCTCTTTCCATTAAGGCTATTGCTTCCCAACATATGCTACATAGACATTTGTCCATCCAGCTGTTCAAATCTAAAAGCTAATTGTGTTCAAATAATTTTAGGAAAAGCTGCCTACTATGTTCCTCTTTAGAAAATTCAAACAGCATGTGAGCATATTAAGAGATTTTAAAAGACCTGTGCCAATTTGCTTAATTTCTGATTAATTTCTTTGCTTATTTTCTGGTTTATAATTATCAAGAAAAAATTTTCTGGCTTATAACAATGTTAATATTTCTTAGAATTTAGTGCTCCTTGGAGGAGACTCTGGAAAGTGTGGAATTGGATTAAAAACGCCTTACCCATCCTGGTAACCGTACTATGGTACCTAGTCTACTGACTTAGCACTTGGTAGGTGCTCAAGAAGTATTTGGAGATTTGGCAAATAATCATTACTTTAAAAACTTTTTATTTTATATTGGAGTATAGTTGATTTACAATGTTGTGTTAAAAGAATTGTTCATGCTTTACTCACTCACTGACCTAAACTCTAAGAGTTTCTTTCTGCACAGTCTTAAGAATGCTGTAAAACAAATAAATAACCTTGCTTCCATTTCTTATTAAATTTATTAGCAGTAGACTCTGAAACTAATAGGATTTCTAAGTCCTCTATATACTTCTGTGTCTGCCTGAGAAAGACTGTCTGTGCTTATACACAGTGGGAACACAAACAGTGCACAGAATTTTCCCCTTCTATTATAGTACAGCAGACCCAGGCTTCACTTGTTGTCATTGAACTGTCTGCCTTCCTATTTTATTTCACATAGAGGATAATTCTATGAGAAGCTGAGAAGTTTAGACCCCTGCAAAGAAACTGACCCAGAACTTCTACACAGACGAGTCCCACTTCTAAGCCTCATTTTTCACATTTGTGGGTTTGGATGTACTTTCACTAGCATGTTGGATGGAAAAGCTAATGAATCTAAGATAGCAAAGGGAAAATAACAATTATTTCAATAGCCAAAGCTGTGGTAGGGTTACTGGGACTTAGAAGCCATTGTGATCTTGGTACTCAAAAATAAGAGGACTTTAAAGAGGATTGAGAATAAGTGATTTTTAAAGTTAGTAGGCCCTTTAAAAAATTGCTTTTAATATGTAATGTGAATATAAGTATTAGCTCAGACGGTAAAGCATCTGCTTGCAATGTGGAGACCTGGGTTCAATCCCCGGGTTGGGAAGATCCCCTGGCGAAGGAAATGGCAATCCACTCTAGTACTCTTGCCTGAAAAATTCCATGGATGGAGGAGCCTGGTAGGCTACCATTCATGGGATCGCAAGGAGGTGGATATGACAAGCAACTTCACTTACTGATATCCTGTGAAACTGAAAGTGTTCGTCTCTCACAGTCGTGTCTGACTCATGACTGTAGCCCGCCAGGCTCCTCTGTCCATGGAATTCTCCAGGCAAGAGTACTGGAGTGGGGTGCTGCTGCCCACTCCAGGGGATCCTCCTGACCCAGGGTTCAAACCTGCATCCCTTGTGTCTCCTGCATTGGCAAGTGATTCTTTATTTCTAGCACCACCTGGGAAGCCCCTGCGATAGGTCTTAGCTGTGGTACGTGGTATCTTCCATCTTTCTTGTGGCGTGTGGGTTCTCACATGTGGGATCTTAAGCTGTGGCACACCAACTCTTAGTTGCAGCCATATGGAATCCAGTTCCCTGACCAGGGATCAAACCCAGGCCCCTTGCACTGGGAGCCTGGAGTCTCAGACACTGGATTACCAGGATGTCCCAAGGCATCCCTTCTTGAAAGATGCTTTTAAAGCCTTCTCGAGCCATTCTATACATATATGAGGATATATTTATGCAATCTTTAAATGTTATTGTACAATTTATACTTCTTACCCTTACTTCTTTCACTTAATATATATTGGAGATATGTCCATTTCAGTACATATAGAGCTGCTTCTAATGGCTTCAGTATATTGCATTGTTTGAGAGTACCATCATTTCTTTTATTGTTACATTAGTGGGCATTTTGGAGAAGGCAATGGCACCCCACTCCAGTACACTTGCCTGGAAAATCCCATGGACGGAGGAGCCTGGTAGGCTGCAGTCCATGGGGTCGCTAAGAGTCGGACATGACTGAGCGACTTCACTTTCACTTCTCACTTTCATGCATTGGAGAAGGAAATGGCAACCCACTCCAGTGTTCTTGCCTGGAGAATCCCAGGGACGGGGGAGCCTGGTGGGCTGCCGTCTCTGGGGTCGCACAGAGTCGGATACGACTGAAGCGACTTAGCAGCAGCAGCAGCAGCAGTGGGTATTTAGTTCATCGCAAAACTCTTTGCTATTATAAATGATGCTAATGAATATGTGTGGATTTCCTTTCACAAGTGTGTGAATAAAACCATGTAAATAATTACTTCTTATATTTAGAAATTTGATGGTCAAGAAGTACACATACTTCTAGATTCTAATGCATCCTGCTAATTTGCTCTCCTTAGCAGCCATGTCAATTTTTAATTGCACCACCAATGTATGATAGAGCCATTTCCCAACACCTTTGTCTACATAACTGATTATGCAACTTGCTTTTTAACTTTTTTCAATAATATAGGTGAAAACCATTGTTATAATTGAGATTTTTTATACAGTGAATGAAGTAAATAAAAACATTTTTATATGTGAAAAGCCTATAATATTTCCTTTTCTGTGGACTGTGCATGTTCTTTCTCCATGTTCTGTTAGGGTATCACCTTATTATTGATTCCTGGGAACTCTTCATACCATCCGTGATATATATGAAAATAATGGACTTTCATCGCCAGTGCTAGCTCCTGAAAGAGCCTCAGACCATGATTTTCAAGAGTGTTGTTATCTTTAACCCTGGCTTCTTAAAGATATGACAGGGACTACTTCAGAGAAGATTGATTTCCTTCCTTCTGCTTTGGCTTTATAAACTTTTTCCCACCAAAATAAGACCACACTTCTGTATCTTCTTTTTAAAATTAGCCAGTAGGTTTAATGGGTTTTTTTAAATTTTCTTTTTGGAAACATCCTTTCATGCCTTATGTTCTGGCAGAAGTAGGCTGCATATCTGCCATGGCTAGAGGGATTTATTTATGTCAGTCTCCCTAGAGCAGAGGTTACAAATTAGCCACCCAAGGGCCAAATATAGCCAACATTTAAAAAAAAAAATTAAGTAATTGGCTGTGCCAGGCCTTAGTTGCAGCATGCAGGATCTTCCATCTTTGTTGTGGCATGCAAATTCTTAGTTGCAGCATGTGGGATCTAGTTCTGTGACCAGGGATTGAACCTGGGTCCCCTGCATTGAGAACGTCTCTTGAAAAGTTACAAGATCTGGCAACACTGCATTTCCGTGTGACAAGTGGCTGGAGCTTGTGGGTATCTGCCCCTTTCATAGACCACGTGCTTCCATGTTCTCAACCAAGTCTGCTTCACAGATCTATTCACATCACCTGCCCGGTTCTGGATGTGTTCGCCTTCATGACCTCTGACCACCATTTATTCCCAGATTTTCCTCTCTCTCCTCTTTAGGCGAAAGGAAAAAAAAAGAATCTCGCTCCACCTCCCCCCGCCCCCCAGTGTCTTATCTCACTCAGACTCAGGTCTTCTTCAGTTCAGCATTCCAGCATCCCTCCCCTTTATTCTTTGAAGAGTTGTCTCCTTGCAGCCCATGGAGTATTTCCTTGCACGTTGCATCCTCACATTGCCCTTTCAGCATTTCCCTCAGCTCTCAGGGCTGTTTCCTAGGGGGCCTTCCAGATGGATTTGGAATGATAAAAGACTGCTCTACTAAGGCATGAATTTTAAGACACAGTTAACAGATTTTAGCAAAGTTTTGAGAAAGATGAATGAAAGCATATTTCCCAGGCTTCCCCTGGGAACTCACAGATGCTTTAAAGTGAACATGTTTTCTTGGATGGAGTCTATGACCCAGGATTGGTTTGTTCCTCTCCCTTCCTACTACTTCCCGGTTCTGGATGTGTTCGCCTTCATAACCTCTGACCACCGTTTGTTCCCAGATTTTCCTCTCTCTCCTCTTTAGGCGAAAGGAAAAAAATAGAATTCCGCTCCGCCCCCCTTGAACTATAGTTCAAGTTTTCGTCAGCATCAACTACTGCCCCAACTTCAACACTGGTCTCTGCTGCCAGTCTCTATTTTTCAGTTTTATTCTCCAGAAATAATCTTCTTAAATGTGGGTCTTACTCCATCAGCCTCCATATCCTTCAAAAGCCTTCGGTGAGTGCCTGTTGCTTAGATGCATCATTGTCAACAAAGCTTCTGAGGTCCCTTATGACCCAGGCTTAGGACTTCATCTCCCACCAGCTCATTTACTCATAGCCTAGGACTCTTGGCTTGTCCCTGAACACGTCTGGAGCACGGTGTCCCCATCTGATACTAATAGTGCTCTCCTTCATTGAAACACTGAATCCCTGCTCTTTTATAGCCAATGCTCTGTCCTCATCCTTCAGGATCCAAGACACTACCACTTCCTCTATATCTTCCATTTTCTTCCATTTGGTCTCTCTCTCTTGTCTATTTCTATGATACTTAACACATAATTATCTTAAAGATTCTTTCTCCCCCATGAGATGGTGAAGCCTTTGAAGGTATGAAACATCTTACTTATCTTTATTTCCAAGACCAAACATGGTGTTTGACATATCGTGGGTGTTCACTAAATTTTGGGGGAAGGAAAGAAGGAACCATTCATACCTTAACTTGTGTTAATTAGCCAGTCATTTGGTAGCTTCTAGAAAATATGTTGTCCTCCCTTTTCAGCCAGTAGTAATTCTTATCTATAAATTTGAGCCAGTCACTATTTTCAGTGGTTTTCAAGTGAACTCATAATAAGGAACGGAGAAGGCGATGGCACCCCACTCCAGTACTCTTGCCTGGAAAATCCCATGAACAGAGGAGCCTGGTAGGCTGCAGTCCATGGGGTCGCTGAGTCAGACATGACTGAGCGACTTCACTTTCACTTTTTACTTTCATGCATTGGAGAAGGAAATGGCAACCCACTCCAGTGTTCTTGCCTGGAGAATCCCAGGGATGGGGGAGCCTGGTGGGCTGCTGTCTCTGGGGTCGCAGAGAGTCAGACATGATTGAAGTGACTTAGCAGCAGCAGCAGCAGCATAATAAGGAAAGTCTCACACTGTTCTCCAGTACCGTGTGCCTCACTGCCTACCTTTCCAGCTTTAGCTGTTGTTATGCTCCATCTCTTCTCCAACATCATGGAAACACTTCAGTGTCCTAAAGAAACCCTGCTGTCTAGATATGGGTCTTAGCCCCTCACTCAGCTTGGAACATCTTCCCCTACTTCTTCCTCTTCTTCATGGCAAGGGAGGAGGACGGTTTGGAGGAGGTTTCCCTGACGTCACCCGCCTTGGACTACGTCAGATACCCACCCCCTACTCTGTGCTCACATGTCCCTTCCTTCAGTCACTCAGTCGAGTCCCATTCTTTGCAACCCCATGAACTGCAGCACACCACGTTTCCCTGTCCAACATCATTTCCCTGACCTTGCTCAAACTCAAGTCCATTAAGTCAGAGATGCCATCTAAGCTCCCATGTGGATGTTGTTGTTTAGTCACTAAGTTGTGTCAGACTCTTCTGTGACCCCATGGACTATAGCCCACCAGGCTTCTCTGTCCATGGGATTTCCCAGGCAAGAATACAGGAGTGGGTTGCTCTTTCCTTCTCCAGGGGAATCTTCCCGACTCAGGGATCAAACCTGTGTCTCCTGCATTGGCAGGTGGATTCTTTTCCATTGAGCCACTATGGAAACCCTGTGTGCTCCCAAGGTCTTATCAGACTGTGATCTTTGCCTCTTCTGATGTCCCAGCCCCACCCTGACTCTAAGCTCCTCAAGGATAAGAACTGTCTTTTTCATCCTTTTACCAATGGTGGGAGCATACGCTCTGGTCCAAACTAGATGTTCAATAAATGTTTGATGAATAAAGAGAGATCATGATAAAGAAAAAGTAATCTGACATATATAATTCTCATGACTATGTGAATGTTTAACTCTATCATTTGTATTTAAAGAGATGCTTTTAAAATTCATATTTGTATAGACAGGAAAATCATTTCAGTTCAGTTGCTTAGTTGTGGCTGACTCCTTGTGACCCCAATGGACTGTAGCACACCAGGCTTCCCTGTGCATCACCAACTCCTGGAGCTTCCTCAAACTCATATCCAATGAGTCAGTGTTGCCATCCAACAATCTCATCCTCAGTCATCCCCTTCTCCTCATGCCTTCAATCTTTACCAGCATCAGGGTCTTTTCAAATGAGTCTGTTCTTCACATCAGGTGGCCAAAGTGTTGAAGTTTCAGCTTCGACATCAGTCCTTCCAATGAATATTCAGAGCTGATTTCCTTTAAGATGGACTGGTTGGATCTCCTTGCAGTCCAATGGATTCTCAAGAGTCTTCTCCAACACCACAGTTTAAAAGCATCAATTCTTCAGCACTCACCTTTCTTTATGGTCCAACTCTGATATCCATACATGACGACTGGAAAAACCATAGCCTTGACTAGATGGACCTTTGTTGGCAAAGTAATGTCTCTGCTTTTTAATATACTGTCTAGGTTGGTCATAGCTTTTCTTCCAAGGAGCTAGCGTCTTTTAATTTTATGGCTGCAGTCACCATCTGCATTGATTTTGGAGCCCCCCAAAATAAAGTCTCTCACTGTTTCCATTGTTTCCCCACCTATTTGCCATGAAGTGATGGGGCCGGATGCCACGATCTTAGTTTTTCTGAATGTTGAGTTTTAAGCCAACTTTTTCACTCTCCACTTTCACTTTCATCAAGAGGGTATTTAATTCCTCTTCACTTTCTGCCATAAGGGTGGTGTCATCTGCATATCTGAGATTATTGGTATTTCTCCCTGCAGTCTTGATTTCTTCCAGCTGTGCTTCATCCAGCCTGGCATTTCGTATGATACACTCTGCATATGAGTTAAATAAGCAGGGTAACAACATACAGCCTTGATGTACTCCTTTCCCAATTTGGAACCAGTCTGTTGTTCCATGTCCAGTCTTAACTGTTGCTTCTTGACCTGTACACAGATTTCTCAGGAGGTAGGTCAGGTGGTCTGGTATTCCCATCTCTTTCAGAATTTTCCACAGTTTGTTGCGATCCACACAGTCAAAGGCTTTGGCATAGTCAATAAAGCAGATGTAGATGTTTTTCTGGAACTGTCTTGCTTTTTTTGGTGATCCAAAAGATTTTGGCAATTTGATCTCTGGTTCCTCTGCCTTTTCTAAATCCAGCTTGAACATCTGGAATTTCATGGTTCACATACTGTTGAAACCTGGCTTGGAAAATTTTGAGCATTACTTTACTAGCTTGTGAGATGAGTGAAATTGTGTGGTAGTTTGAGCATTCTTTGGCATTGCCTTTCTTTGGGATTGGAATGAATACTGACCTTTTCCAGTCCTGTGGCCACTGATGAGTTTTCCAAATTTGCTGGCATATTGAGTGCAGCACTTTCACAGCATCATCTTTTAGGATTTGAATAGCTCAACTGGAATTCCATCACCTCCACTAGCTTTGTTCATAGTGATGCTTCCTAATGTCCACTTGACTTTGCATTTCAGGATGTCTGGCTTTACGTGAGTGATCACATCATCGTGATTATCTGGGTCGTGAAGATCTTTTTTTGTATAGCTCGTCTATATTGTCTTGCCACTTCTTCTTTATATCTTCTGCTTCTGTTAGGTCCATACCATTTCTGTCCTTTATTGTGCCCATCTTTGCATGAAATGTTCCCTTGGTATCTCTAATTTTCTTGAAGAGATCTCTAGTCTTTTCCATTCTATTGTTTTCTCTATTTCTTTGCATTGATCCCTGAGGAAGGCTTTCTTATCTCTCCTTCCTATTCTTCCTATTCTCCTTCCTATTCTCCTTCCTATTCTGCATTTAAATGGGTAAATCTTTCCTTTCCTCCTTTGCCTTTAGCCTCTCTTCTTTTCTCAGCTATTTGTAAGGCCTCCTCAGACAATCATTTTGCCTTTTTGTATTTCTTTTTCTTGGGGATGTTCTTGATCACTGCCTCCTGTACAATGTCACAAACCTCCATCCATAGTTCTTTAGGCACTCTATCAGATCTAATCCCTTGAATATATTTGTCACTTCCACTGTATAATCATAGTGGATTGATTTAGGTCATAACTGAATGGCCTAGTGGTTTTCCCTACTTTCCTCAATTTAAGTCTGAATTTGGCAATAAGGAGTTCATTTTCTGAGCCACAGTCTTCTCCTAGTCTTGTTTTTGCTGACTGTATAGAGCTTCTCCATCTTTGGCTGCAAAAAATATAATCAATCTGATTTTGGTGTTGGCCATCTGGTGATGTCCACGTGTAGAGTCTTCTCTTGTATTGTTAGAGAGGGTATTTGCTATGACCAGTGCATTCTCTTGGCAAAACTCTGTTAGCCTTTGCCCTGCTTCATTTTGTACTCCAAGGCCAAATTTACCTGTTACTCCAGGTATCTCTTGACTTCCTACTTTTTCATGGCAAATAGATGGGGAAACAATGGAAACAGTGACAGAATTTATTTTGAGGGGCTGCCAAATCACTGCAGATGGTGACTGCAGCCATGAAATTAAAAGACGCTTGCTCCTTGGAAGAAAAGTTATGACCAACCTAGACAGCATATTAAAAAGCAGAGACATTACTTTGCCAACAAAGGTCCATCTAGTCAAAGCTATGGTTTTTCCAGTCATCATGTATGGATGTGAGAGTTGGGCTATGAAGAAAGCTGAGCACCAAAGGACTGATGTTTTGAACTGTGGTGTTGGAGAAGACTCTTGAGAGTCCCTTGGACAGCAAGGAGACCCAAGTTTCCATCCTAAAGGAAATCAGCTCTGAAGATTCATTGGAAGGACTGATGCTAAAGTTGAAACTCCAATAATCTGGCCACCTGATGTGAAGAACTAACTTATTAGAAAAGACCCTGATGCGGGAAAGATTAAAGATGGGAGGAGAAGGGGATGACAGAGATTGAGATGGTTGGATGGCATCACTGACTCAATGGACATGAGTTTGAGTAAACTCCGGGAGTTGGTGATGGATAGGGAGGCTTGTCTAACTCAGTGAAACTGAGCCATGCCCGTGGGGCAACCCAAGATGGGCAGGTCATGGTGGAGAGGTCTGACAGAATGTGGTCCACTGGAGAAGGGAATGGCAAACCAGTTCAGTATTCTTGCCTTGAGAACTCCATGAACAGTAATGAAAAGGCAAAATGATAGGATACTGAGAGAGGAACTCCCCAGGTCAGTAGGTTCCCAATATGCTACTGGAGATCAGTGGAGAAATAACTCCAGAAACAATGAAGGGATGGAGCCAAAGCAAAAACAATACCCAGTTGTGCATGTGACTGGTGATAGAAGCAAGGTCCGATGCTGTAAAGAGCAATATTGCATAGGAATCTGGAATGTCAGGTCCATGAATCAAAGCAAATTGGAAGTGGTCAAACAAGAGATGGCAAGAGTGAACGTCGACATTCTAGGAATCAGCAAACTAAAATGGACCGGAATGGGTGAATTTAACTCAGATGACCATTATATCTACTACTGTGGGCAGGAATCCCTCAGAAGAAATGGAATAGCCATCATGGTCAACAAAAGAGTCCAAAATGCAGCACTTGGAGGCAATCTCAAAAACGACACAATGATCTCTGTTCGTCTCCAAGGCAAACTATTTAATATCACAGTAATCCAAGTCTATGCCCCAACCAGTAATGCTGAAAATGCTGAAGTTGAATGGTTCTATGAAGATCTTTTAGAACTAACACCCAAAAAAGATGTCCTTTTCATTATAGGGGACTGGAATGCAAAAGTAGGTAAAGTAGGAAGTCAAGAAACACCTGGAGTAACAGGCAAATTTGGCCTTGGAATGCGGAATGAAGCAGGGCAAAGACTAATAGAGTTTTGCCAAGAAAATGCACTGGTCATAGCAAACACCCTCTTCCAACAACACAAGAGAAGACTCTACACGTGGACATCACCAGATGGTCAACACCGAAATCAGATTGATTATATTCTTTGCAGCCAAAGATGGAGAAGCTCTATACAGTCAACAAGGTCGTTACAGAGTATTGAGTAGAGTTTCCTGTGCTATACTGGTTATTAGTTATCTATTTTATATTATTATTATCTTATTAGTTATCTATTTTGTATATGGGATGTGTTGTTGGAGAAGACTCTTGAGAGCCCCTTGGACAGCAAGATCAAGCTGATCGATCCTGAAGGAAATCGGTCCTGAATATTCATTGGAGGGACTGACGCTGAAGCTCCGATACTTGGGCCACCTGATGTGTGAAGAGCTGACTCATTGGGCAAGACCCTGTTCCTGGGAAAGACTGAGGGCAGGAGGAGAAGGGGGCCACAGAAGATGAGATGGTTAGATAGCATCACCGACTCAATGGACCTAAATTTTACCAAACCCTGGGAGATGGTGAAGGACAGGGAAGCCTGGCGTGCTGCAGTCCACGGGGCCACACGGAGTCAGACGCGACCGAGCGCCTGAGGAGCAGCAGTAAGTGCAGCCCCGTGTGTGTGGACCCGGTCTTCCAGCTTATCCCCCTTCCTCCCTGGTAACCATACTTCCATTTTCTACATCTGTTCTGTAAATAAGCTTATTTGTATCTTTTAGATTCCACACAAAAGCAATGTCGTGTATTTGTTTTCCTCTGTCTGAATTGCTTCCCTCAGTATGACGATCTCTAGGCCCATCATGTTGCTGCAGATAGCATTGTTTCGTGCCTTTTTGTGGCTGAGTAATATTCCGTAGGATATATGTGCACCATGCCTTTATCCACTCATCTGTAGATGGGCATGTGGGCTGCTCCCACCTCCTGACTCTTGGAACTGGTGTCGACTTTTGCTCTGATTAAGTTGCCTGATCCTGTCCCCAGAGACTGGCTCTGCTTCCTCTTTGTGACTGCTGCCTTCCTGCTTCTTGCTTTCCTCCAAACTGGCGGAAACAGGCCAGGCTCGTTCAGGGGCCGCTAATGTTCGGAGCCCAGCAAGGCCTCCCTTTGGCCCACCCGTCCTTGAGACAGCTGTATTAAGGCCTTTGTTTTGCCCCATCAATGTCCCTTTTATTAATCTATTTCTTAATGAAGATCTAAAGATCCCACCCTTCTGGGGAGAGTCCTGGAGCCCGGCCGTCCCTTTCCCCATTTTCTTGTCGGTTAGTTACGTTTTGAGTAGCGACTGTAAGACCTGGGTGGGCGGGGGGTGGGGGTGGTCAGCTGAGACAGCAGTTTCTGCCATCAGGCTCTCTAGAGGAGGGGAGAAGCGTGCCCAGGATTTCCCCATATATTTCTTTGCAACTTCCTGTAAAGCTATAATTATTTCAAAATAGAGTGTCAGAAAAAAAGTTGTTGGCTGTGAAATTTGAAAACCTCAATGAAACAAAAACATTGATAGAAAATTATGGAAGGACCGAACTGACTCAAGAAGAAGTCGAATTTAGAGTCTTCCTAGCTCGGGAGTAGTCTCAGTTGAAGGAAAGTGTCTCTCTAGAGAAGGGTCATCTAAGGGACACAGAAGGAGTGGAAATGCAGCGTGTTAGCTGTCTGCGGTTGCATGAGGCAACTTGGCCCCCAATGTGGTGCAGCAAGTCCCCTGCATGCAAACAAGCTCTGTTCTGAGATCATGCTTGTAAGTCTAAAAAGGTCAGCCTGGGTATCCAACTAACATCATCGGCTATGTAGTCCTGTACTTTAATAGGTTTATAATAATTTTCACACAAATAATACATTTAAAAAAATGAAGAAAACATTTTAAATCTTACAGCTGTTGTTCAGTTGCCAAGTCCTGTCTGGCTCTTTGTGACCCCATGGGCTGCAGCATGGAGTTTACTCAAAGCCATGTCCAACGAGTTGGTGACGCCATCCAGCCATCTCACCCTCTGTCGCCCCTTCTCCTCCTGCCTGCAATCTTTCCCAGCATCAGGGTCTTTTCCAGTCAGTCAGCTCTTCACATCAGGTGGCCAAAGGATTAGAGCTTCAGCTTCAGCTTCAGCCTCAGTCCTTCCAATGAATATTCAGGATTGATTTCCTTTAGGATGGACTGGTTGGATCTCCTTGCAGTCCAAGGGACTCTCAAGAGTCTTCTTAACACCACAGTTCAGAAGCATCAATTCTTCCCTCACAGGACAGCCCTCCATACGGTCACCACTCCCAGCAGAGGGAGCAGAAATGATAAGAGAATGGAAGCTGGGTCTAGCCTCAGAAGGCATCTCACCACTGTTCCCTCATTCAGCTGTTGGAGGTAAGTCACTCACTAGATCAGCCCACATGCTCTAGACAAAGGGGGTTGCATGGGGGTGTGACCAGTAGGAGGCAGGGCTTGATGAGACTAATTTATATGCTGCCTATCACAACAGATGGTAATGAATCTGCCTGTAATGCAGGAGACCCGGGTTCAATCCCTGGGTCAGGAAGATCCCGTGGAGAAGGGAGTGGCTACCCACTCCAGCATTCTTGCCTGGAGCATCCTGTGGACCGAGGAGCCTGCTGGGCTACAGTCCACAGAGTTGAAAAGAGCCGAACACGACTGGGTGACTGACGCTGTCACTGTCAAAACAGCCTCTGGCCACGTTGCCACGCCTGGTGTCATGATTAATCCAACAGACGCTGCAACCAAGAGGAGGGTGCCTGCCGGGGAACGGGCATCACCAGGACGACCGTGGGCTGCTTGCTCGTGGCCAAGGGGAGATATAACTGTACAGTGGAAATGGCTGCTGTCCCCCGTGTGACGAGCAGGCCCGTGCTTCCCAAGCAGGGGCAGCAAGGGCCCCACGCCTCACCTGTGCCGGCTTCCCTCCAAGGCGCGTGACTTGCCAGCTCACCAAGCCTCCAGTGATCACTTCCAGTTACAAGAAAAACAGGGAGAGGGGCACACTTAGACTGGCACCAGGAGGACGTCACCTCCAGAACCTGGGACTTTCGGGCCACTGACCCGGCTCCCGAAATGGGGTTGTGACTCAGGGAGAAACGCTGAGGGTGGGAGGAAACTGCTATAAATCAGAAAAGACTGAGGAGGCACACCCAGGGCAGGGGGCTCGACAGACTCTGGGCGTGAACAAGCCAGCAATAAGCGCTAAAGTGGAAGCGTGGTGGAAACGGAACGCAGATCGTCTTCTCAGTGCTGTCAGGGAATTATTGCTGACGTGGCCGCATGGCAGCGGGACTGTGTGTCTGCTGGGAAATAGCTTCCTTTTTTGGAGATGAATGCTGAACTACTTGTCTATTCAATTTCTGTGTCATGACATGTGGAATCGACTTTAAGAATCTTACGTACACACATATCTTAAAGTAAACACACGTGTGTATGTGTGTGTGTCTATATATAAAGAGAGAGAATGAAGAACGAGGTATTTATTCGGGAGAGGGGCACATCTGAGCTCCGGGAGCAGGTCGGCAGGCAGGAACCCAGGCTGGCTCCCTGTGTTTCGCTCTTGAGGTTGAAATCCTTCTTCTGGGAAAACTCAGTCTTTGCTCTGAAGGCCTTCGAATCGTTGGGCAAGGCCCACCCACTCGATGAAGATGATCTGTTTTATTCCAAATCTTCTGATTGAAATGTTCAATCAGACTTTGCTGGTGGTCCAGCGGTTAAGAATCCACCCGCCAATGCAGGGGACGTGGGTTTGATCCCTGATCCAAGAGGAGCGCACGCGCCCTGGGGTAACTGAGCCTGGGAGTGCACCGCGACCGAGCCCTCACTCTGGAGCACGGGCTCTGTCACAGGAGAAGCCGCCGCATTGAGAAGCCTGCGCCCGCAACTAGCGAGGAGCCCCGCTCGCCGCAGCTGGAGAAGAACCACGCGCAGCAAGGAAGACTCAGTGCAAACACACAAAAATGGCAGTCTCATCGAAAAACACCTTCACGGCAGCATCTGACCGGTGTTTGACCAAATAGCTGAACACCAGGACCTGGCCGAGCTGACGCATAAAATTCGCCTTTCCCGTGGATATATGTGTCTTCATTATACTGCTCTTTCTGCTTCTTTTCTGTATTAAAGTTTTCACCAGAAGCTAAAGCCAAAGAACCTTTGTTCACAGAAGTCACTATAAGGAAAGTGAAAGTCAGGTCGCAAATATGAGACAATATTTACAATCCACGTAAGTAACAAATGACTTCTACCCAGTAATACAAACTTCCCCACGCCTTAGAAGAAAGAGACGTAGGATCTGATTTTTTTAAATGGGCAAAAGACATAGACAGACATTTGTCAGAATAGGAAACAGAAATGGTCAATAATCGTGCAGACGGGAACAAGAAATTACCCTCTCCTGGATGCACAGACAGCTTCAGCTTTGGGGCAAGAACACGCGTGCGCTGCTGCGAGCACTGGAACCGGAGCGAGCAGGGGGAGGGCCGCCGGGCCGTGTCCGGGAGGGCGGCTTCTGCACGTGCAGCGATTCGGCGGCCCGCCTCTGGACGGGACCCTGGGTCGGGTCGCCAGCCTGTGAGCTGTGCCCCAGGGGGGTGCGGGGTGGGAGTGAGCCTTAAAATCAGGTGGTGGCGTAAGGGCAGCCTTCAGGTGCTAAGTCTTTATTGAAATTTTGTTACGATATAGCTTCTGTTTTATGTTTCTTTATGTTTGGGTTTTGTGGCCCAAAGCATACGGGATCTTGGCTCCCCAGCTAGGGACTGAGCCCACATGCTCTGTGTTGGAAGCAGAAGCGTAACCGCTGGCCCGCCAGGGAAGTCCTGCCCCGGGTGTTCTCAGTGGCACAAACCTACGCACGCGCCCACCCCCCGCCCCCGGCGTGCGGCCGCCCGGCCGGCGAGTACCTGGCTTTGTTTCTGCGTTTCTAGGTCTGCCCTGAGATGCAGAAAGCCAGAGGCCGGACACCTCCACCTGCAGGGACAGCAGTGTGCCCCGCGCCAGGACCACTCAGACACTGGTTTTCGTCGGCTCGGTCCACGGGCCACTGACCGTGAGTTCACCCCTGCCCCCTTGACCCCTGCCGACAGATCTGGAGGAGGCCCCGTAGGCCACCTGGGTGAAAACCGCGCGGCGGAGCGAGTAAACCCTGTGGAAACAGGTCCTCACTGGGTCCAGGGGACAGATCTGTGCCCCTGCGCCCTGGTCCCCTGTGCACAGGAGGCGGAGGCCTTGTTTGGGTGTCGGCTTTGCTTTCACCTGGATCCAGGCGGCACGTCGGGGTGCTGACTTTGAGCGGTGTGCAGAGTTGGTGGAGGTGCCTTCGGGGTCACAGGACTTGGTCCGTGTGACCCAGGGACCCCAGGGCCCCGGCGGCTGCTGGGGAAGCTGAGGTGCAGAAGGTCAGTGCCGGTCCTGTGCAGGCACGCAGCCGTGCCCTTTGCCAGGACCTCACCTCCCTTTGGGACTCCCGTCCGGCTCCCCTCCGGGCCGGGGAAGAGGTGGACCCCTGCACGTGGGGCGGCAGGCTGACCCAGCTGCCTGTCTCGAAGGGGCTCTCATTCGTGCACGGGGTCACGCAGTTGGGCAGGCCAGCAGCTCCCCACTGCCCAGTGAGGCTGGGGGTCTGGACTCTCGTAAGGTCCTCGGAGCCTGTGGCAGGCAGGCAGCGTCTCCTTCCCCATCCAGCCCCGTGCTGCCTGCTGGCCCCGTGAAAAGCAGAGGGCAGGGAGAGGAGCCGCCCGCGGGCCCCGCAGGACACCCCTACAGCCGGATGCCCAGCTTGTCACAGCCGCGCGTCCAGCTCTGCACCACAATGCCGGGCCTCCGGGGGACCGGCCTGCCCCCTGGTAGCAGGTTCACTGACGTGAGACCCCGTGTGGGCCAGGAGTCTCCAGAGAAGCCGCACCAGTGGGATGCCTGCGCGCGCGCTCACTCACTCAGTCGTGTCTGACTCTTTGTGACCCCCTGGACTGTAGCCCACCAGGCTCCTCTGTCGATGGGATTCTCCAGGCAAGAATGCTGGAATGGGCCACCTTGTCCTCCTCCAGGGGATCTTCCCACCCAGGGGTGGAACTCCCATCTCTTGCGTCTCGGGCCTTGGCGGGCGGGTTTTTTTTTTTTACCACTGGGGCCATCCGGGAAGCCCACCAGTGGGGTATCTGTCTCTATACCCATCCATCCGTCCTTCACTCATCCACCCTTCCATCTCCCCATCCATACACCCATCCACCTATCATCCAGCTATTCACCTATCTACCTCTCTATAAAATATGTACTACGAGGAACCAGCTCGCGTGGTTACGGGGCTGGGAATGGCCTGCCGTGGGCACGCTGGCGGCCCAGGAAGGCCAGCTTGGTGACGTCATCCAGCCTGAGCCTGGAGGCCTGAGCCCCAGCTGACGCTGTAAACCGCAGTCTCAGGGCGGGAGGAGGGGCCCCCACCAGCTCAGGCGGTGGGGCCGGAGGAGGGGCGTTCTCCTTTCCCCCATGTTCCGTTCAGGCCGCGGGGACCAGCTGGTGCCCCCCATCATGGGGGAGGCCGCCTACTTTCCTGCGTCCACAGTTCAATGCCAACCTCCCCGGAAACACTACCCCCGCAGCCTCCCCAGACACGTCCCCTCTGGCGGGTCATGCTGAGACACGGGTGAACGCGGCCCTCCCGTCACGGGAGGGGCAGCGCTGGTTCCGCCGCCGGCCCGCGCCCTGCGTTTGGATCGCCCGGCGCCTGCGCCCGTGCCTCCCTCGCCCGCGCTGCTGGGCCAGCTCCTCCCGGATCCCGGTTTCTGGGCAAGGACGTGACCTTACAGCCAGAGCAGCAAGGCAAGCGGCGGTGCCCTGGGCTCCCCGAGAGCCACCCCGCGCCCGGCTCCTCGCGGGGGAGAGCCCGTGGGCCGGCGGCCTCGCCTTGGCATCGTTTAGGACCACGGCTGGGACAGCGGGGTGACAGCTGCCCGGGGTCCTGTAGGACATGCTGGTCAATGCCGCCATCTCCCCCAAATCAGGATGCGCGGGCTCGGAGGCCGCGCGCGGGGAGCGCCCGCTTCCTGTGATTGGAATGAATGGGCTGCTCACAAACATGCTGCCTCTCGCCCCTGTTGGTCCCTGCTCGCCTGTTTTCAGTCCCAGCAAAGGGATGTTTTGGACAAAACAATGGTGACGCTGAGTTGGAAGGGGGAGCTTCCACCTGGCCCACCCGGGGCTCTTCTGCCAGTGGATCAAGGGGCCCCGAAGGGGGGCCACGGTGATGGGATCGAGGGGAAATGGGGTCCTGCTCCTGAGTGAAGGCAGGATGAGGGGTTGATGAGGGTCCACGGCAGAGGTCACCACCGGGAGGAGGCCTTCGTTCCCAGCACCCTCCCCACGAAGAGTGGGCTCGCCAGCAGAAGCCGGTGAGAGGGCCCAGACGGGGGTGGGCGCGGGAGGGGAGTGGTGAGCGTGACCGCAGAGGGAGCTGCCGGCGGCCGCAGCTTCCGGCGCAGACCCTTCTCCTGCGCTCTCATGTCCGATTCTAGGAACTCGGACCGGGACACACCCCTTCCCTTCCTCTTTGGTCTTCGCCGCGCTGCGCGGCCGGCCCCTGCAGTGGAAGCCCCGAGCGTACACCGCCCGACTGGAGGGAAGCCTCTGATACAGGCCCGTTCCCTCTTCCCACCACTGCTGGTGCCTTCCTTAAAGTTTATTTTGTAAGATGAGAAGAGCAGAACCGGGAGAGGAACACACCTCCCCAGAGGCCTTGGACGGTTACCAAACCCAGAACCACGGAACCGCGAGACTTCTGCCCCACGAGCTTCCAGCGCGAGGCTGCGCTTCTGTCCCTGGGGAGCCGTCTTGTGATGGGAGGTACTGCCGCGGCATGTGTGTGCCTGCAGGCGGCGGGCGTTGCTCACTTTGTCCCCTCGGCTGCACCTCACAGATGCCGCTCCTTTCTGGGGAGGAAGCAGACTCTGCCGGTTTTGGCGGGCGCGGCCGCACCACGGGCTGTTTCCTTCTCCTTTGGCAGCTATGACGGGCCCCCCGAGCTGGGCTGGGCCAGTCTGGTGTCCCGCCCAGGGCTCTGGGGCTTGAGCCGAGGATGCCCGTCGGCAGGTGGTTGGATGGTGGGCACGGGGGCGGCCGCAGGCAGGATTTCTCAGACGCACCCCCGGGACCGTGCGCACGGCATCACTACATAAGTGATTTCTCTTACGACAGGGAAGTCACCCGGGTGGCCCTCACCTAACCACCTGGGCCTGCAGACAGTCCTGCTTGGAGGGTCAGAGGGGACCCGGAGCCCTCCTGCCTGGGATGTGAGGATGGGGGGCCGTATCAGGAGGGGAAGTGGTCTCCGGAGCCGAGCAGCCCGCAGACAGCCGACAGGGGTGGGGCCTCAGTCCTGACGCTGTGCAGAACTGAACTGCCCCCAGTCTGCCCGAGCCTGCAGTGGGTCCTCCCGTCTCCCCAGAGCCTGGGGGTGGGGGGCCAGGGGGCCCTGCCAAGCCCACCCTCTACTCCCTCTGCCCACACTCTCAGCCCCCAGCCTCTCCCCTGAGTCTGCGGTTGACCCCTGCTCCCCCAACCCCTGTCTGCTTCAGAGGAGGTGCTGGTCTGGTCAAGCCTCCTCTCCCCCCACCCCCCACCACGTGGAGGGAAACAGCTCCTCTGCTCCCACGAGGGTCACATGCGAGTCGAGACCGAAGCATCTCCGCTTCCGTGGGTAGGCGGGCGGGTGTCCCGGAGCAGCAGAAGCTGACCCGAGCGTCTGCTTGGACTCAGACGGCCCCCGGAAGCATCCGCTTTGGACGGGCGCTGAGACGTGGGTCCCTCCTGGATGCGTCTGTAGACTCTGGGCTCTTGGGGAGGGCGGTTGCCGGCCCTGAGGGGCAGAGGGATGGTGAGGACGCAGAGGGGCAGGGATCTGGGCCCGGAGGGCGTGCAGGTGGCCAGAGCAGAGGGGCCGGGTCAACGGTGGAGGAGCCCGCAGCGTGGATGGAGGCAGGGGGCTGTCCTGGGGGCCCCAGAGACGCCGCTGTTGGACGTGGTGTCGGAAGGGGCCAGGGAGGGGGGGCAGCCTGCCTGGCGGAGTGCTTGCTGCCCCCCCAAGCGCCTCCTCTAGGGTGTCGGCCTGGGCCCTCGATCCAGGGGCCCCACAGCTGGGCAGAGGCGGGATCTTGGGAGCGGGGAGGGGTGGTGCTCTCTGCCCCCTGCCCCCCCGCCCGAACCTGCAGGCCCG
>SJYT01077310.1:322938-334794 GCA_006410635.1 Cephalophus harveyi
GGTGGGGGAAGGGAGCCAGGGGTTGGGGGGGGAGGGGAGGCCACTGTCATCGGGAAGAAGAGGCTCCCTGCCTCCCACACCCTCGTGGCCAGATTCAGGCCCAGGCTGACCTTCCAGGAAATGTCCTTCCGGCTTCGGGGACCCCGGCACAGGCAGAGCTGCCCACCGCGCTCTGCAGGCGCTCGGCACAGCTCAGCCCCTGGGTCTCCTGCCTTCCTCTGCGCTTCTAGAGGGTTCTGATGGGAGGGTCTCAGTCCCCCAAGCTGGGAGCTGTGTGAAGGAGTGAGCACCCGGGCCCAGCCGGGTCAGGTGAACCCAGCCCAGGCCAGCCGCCTCCCTGGGAGGGTCTGGGGGGCCGGTGGGTGGGTGCGGCCCTGCTCTGGGGCTGAGCCCCCAGGAATGGTGGCGGGCCCCTCCCCTCACCTGTCTGGCAGCCTCCTCCCCCTGACACAGGTCGGCTTCTGAGCCCTCCAGGAGCCCGAGGGGTGAGCTCTTGCCACAGCACCAGAACTGCAGGGGCGGAAGAGGGAGGCGGTTTGCTCTGAGAACCCCAGGGGCAGAGGGGAAACTGACGCACGACGTCCTCCCCCCGCCCTGCCCCTGGCCAGGACGGGGGCTCAGGGCCAGGCGGCTGGCTCTCTAGGGGGCACCCAGCTCCCAGCAGCCTGGCCTGCGGGCACGGAGACCGGCTGTGCCACCTCCAGCTGGACGTTCACGTGTGGACGCGGGCTCTTGCACTCTGCTCCAGCCCTGCGGACTCAGAAGCCGGGCCTCCCAGGGCGGAGGAAGCCAGGCGCGCCCTGCCCTGCGCCTTGCCCCGCTGTGGTGTCGGTGACCCGGGGCCCTCAGCTCTGCCCCCGGCCAGCTGGCTCTGGGGGTCTGCTCCCTTGTGCCCCTTTTCTGGATGGCAGGCCGCCCAGAGCTGCGCCGGAGGGGGCCTCCCCCACACGCTCACCGTGTCCTGGATGGCCACCAGCTCCTGCCGCCCGCTTCCGGACGCACTCCTTAGTGCCCGCTCGTAGGCCCGGTCGTAGGCGTCCAGCACTGCGTCCTCCACCTGTGCAGAGGGCACCGGGAAGGCCGTGGTGGTGAAGCTCACATTCCTGACGGACCCCCCGACAACCCTCAGGGGCTGAGCGGCGCTCAACCGGCCTTCTCCTCTTGCTCGCTCGGGACCGGGCCCCCAGGAGCAGCGCCTACATCCCCCGGGTGCTGGTCACAGGGGTTCCCATGCTCCAGCTGTGGGGACCTCCCCCCAAGAATGACTGCTGATGCCACTCTCGCCCCTGGGGGTCCCGCAGGGTAAACCAGCTCTTGTCTTACGTGGGAGGAGGCCCTGGCCTAAGTGTCCACCCGCTTCTGTTGATCTGAATATGGACGGCGGGGAGGGAGAGCGGCCTGGGGGAGATGGCCAGGGGCCGTCTCATGCCAGAGTTCAGCTCACAGGGATGCTCCGGGTCTTCCCCCAGAACCATCCGGTACGTTCCGGAAAGCCCAGGCAGCCGGGGTCCAGGTAAGGCCTAAGAGCCGGGGTCCGGGCTGGCCATGGGCACCAGGGCTGACAAGGCCCCTTGGGGCCGACTGAGAAGAGCAGCGGCGAGGGCCTGGCCGGCTCTGCCGTCACTCTGTGCCCACTCCCCAGGCCCCCTTCCGTCTGCCCAGCTAAGCGTCCCCTCCTGTGCCTTCTGAAGTGCCCTCTCCTTGCCAAGTCACTTCTCCAGAGGCAGTCGGGAATCGTGCGTCCTCCAGGGAGTCTGATGATGGTGCTGGGGTCTCTGGTCTGGCACGGGCAAGGCCTCTGAGCTCCCCTGCCCTCCCTCCCCGCCTCAGAGACCCTGAGCCCTGCCTCCCTTCCCTTCCTGCCCCCGAGTCGTGCGCCCGCTGGGATAGGTGGGCGGGTGCTCGGGGGTACCCTGCTCTGGCCACTCACCCTGCCCTCCAGAAAGGAAGCGGCTTCCCCGCTCCCAGCCTGGAGGGCTTGGGGGCAGGCGGGCGGGGGGGCGGCCTTGCCCAGTGCTGCCCAGAGCCCCTGTAGGGACAGGTGGATCTGCACCCCCAGCATCGCGCCCAGAGCGATCGCACATCATCGCCCGCTTGGTGAGACCCAGATCTCCGAGCCTCCCAGATGCTCCAGCCGCTTTGTTCCCTACCCGAGGGGGAGGTGGGCAGCGTCCTGGGCGGGGGGCCAGGCGCCAGGCCGGCCACCCCTGCAGGAGGCCTGGCGAGGGGCCCTCTCCTGGGGGTGGAGACCGGCTGGGCTGTCCTAGTCTCCGTGGGAGGAGGTCTCGGGGGGGCCCGTGGGGGGAGCAGAGCCAGCCTGGGGTCAGGGGTGCAGGAGGCCGTGACGAGGGCCAGCCCCCCTACCCCCACTAGGCCCCAGGGAGACCCTGGCCCCTCTGAGGTGAGGTGCTGCTACCAGGAACACTGGCTGGAGGGGCACGCCCACTGGGGCTGAGCTGTGGGTTCTTCCCCCTCCTACCTCCCCACCCCCTCCCGACCCCAGGAGCGGGGGCCACGAGTTCCTCCTTCGGGCGAAGAGGTGGATCCGACAAAGCCACACCCCTGCCCGAGAGCCCTGGCCTGGGCGTGGGGGCCGGTCTGACTCTCCTGAGGCCTGGTCCCTGGGAGGGTGGTGCTCCACAGACGGACCCCATGCCTGGGCTCAGGGGTCCTGTGTGTCTCTAGCAGAGAAGTCCAGCGGGGCTGGGAGGTCTCAGAGGCCCTTGGGCCCTGAGATTTCGGTGCTCCCTGCAGGGCGCCCTAATCGTTAAGCCCGGTCTCCCAGGGCTCCGGGGATGCCACTCAGGACAGGGTTTCTAGGCTGCTGAATGCAAAGCAAGGGCCTGGGGTGGCCCTGCTGGGCCAGCTCCCCACAAGGACCCCTCCCAACCTTGCCACTGACCACCCCTCCCATAGTCTGCTAACCTGCCTGGTGGGGGGTGCCTGGGGGGCCGGGCAGTAGGAGGTGCAGGCGGTGCCCACAGCAGCCCCCGGTGGCCCAGGGCCGCCTCTGGGGGCGGGGAGTGGCCTCGAGGGGCGGGGCCCAGCCCAGGAGCTGGAGGACGGGCGGCCTTTCACCAGCTCGGGCCGCCGCACTCAATCCGTGCCTGAATTATTAAGCGGGGCCTGGCACTTCATCACCCGCATTCCTGTCTGGGGACTGGGCAGAGCGGCTCTCAGGCGCCCTCAAGCTCTGTATTCACAGCACGACCGCCTAGTCCTGCTGAACGCCCGCCAAGCTTCAGGGCACCTACCAGGGCCTAAGGCTGGGAGGGGGGCCGGGGGCCGGGAGCAGGGGCGGTCAGGGCCTGCAGGACGGCTCCGGGGCCACCGGAAGTCACAGCCATCCTCAGGTAGATGGGCCATCTGGACCCTCTGTTTCAGGATATCTCAGGGGGCGCCAGGGGAGAAACGGGGGTGAACAGACCCCTTAGAGCAAACAGCGCGGCCCTCTGAGGGTCTCTGCTCCTGCCTCCTGGAGGGCCCCACGGAAAGAGGGATCTGCTGGCCAGGGTTGGCCTCGACGCCACGGCCCCCCAGGTGCCCGGAGCCAGGGGCACGGGACTAGCGGCTCCTCAGCCCCTGCCACCTGGGGCCCGCGCCCTCGTGAGTGCGGGTGACGGAGGCCAAACCTGGGCTCGGCGGCTGCAGCCGGGTTCCGCGCATCCCTTCACCTCTGCTGGTTCACTCCCACACACGGGGAGGTCTTCATACTCCTTAGGGCGCCAGGGGAGAAACGGGGGTGAACAGACCCCTTAGAGCAAACAGCGCGGCCCTCTGAGGGTCTCTGCTCCTGCCTCCTGGAGGGCCCCACGGAAAGAGGGATCTGCTGGCCAGGGTTGGCCTCGACGCCACGGCCCCCCAGGTGCCCGGGGCCAGGGGCACGGGACTAGCGGCTCCTCAGCCCCTGCCACCTGGGGCCCGCGCCCTCGTGAGTGCGGGTGACGGAGGCCAAACCTGGGCTCGGCGGCTGCAGCCGGGTTCCGCGCATCCCTTCACCTCTGCTGGTTCACTCCCACACACGGGGAGGTCTTCATACTCCTTTATAGACGAGGACAGAGGCCCAGGAAGGTGGGCCGATCGCCCAAGAGCGCCGGACGCGGGGCTGACCCCACCCAGGCCCCCCTGCGCCCACTCAGGTGTGGAAGGAAGCCCCAGCCCCCACTGGGACCAGCCGGGGCCCTGAACACTGGACGCCGAAGGCAGTTGCAGCTCAGCACAGACCAGGATGATCTCTGTCGGGGGTGGCGGGGGCCACGCAGGGAGGAAGCCCGCTGGGTCCTGTCTGCTTCCACCCCTTCCCCTTCCCAGAGCAGGAGCCCCAGAAGGGTTTCGGCCTGTGGGCCCTGCCCCTGCAGAACCGCCAGCCCTGGGCTTGGAGCTGTAAACACACAGGGTCAGAGTCAAGAGAGGGGGCTGCAGCTGCCCCGGCGGAGCTGCCCGGCCGGGCACCCTGGCAGCCGTCTTGGCAGGGACCACCCGCGTGGTGACCTTGGCCTCGCCTGGCCCGGCAGCTCCTGGGTGGTGGGCCAGCGGCCTGGCTGGGTGCTCCTTGCTCTCCGAGAGCCGAGGCTGCCTTTCTGGGCTCCGAGCCCCCCAAGGACCAGAGGGAATGCCCTTTTCCCCTCTGATCAGGGGTGGGTGACCCCAGATGATGCCAGGGTGGTGGTGAACAGTTTGGGGTGATCTTTGGGCAGCTACGGGAAAAGAGGCTTTGACTCAGGGCTAAGAGTCCCAGTGGTGGCCCCCTCTTGCTCCAGCTCTGCCAGGGTGACCTGGCCCCCTCCCCACCACCATGGGCCTGAGCCCCTCCATCTGCAGACCAAGAGGATGGCACCGCCCTGCAAGGTGCGGGGATGCCCCCTCAACTCCGAGGAGTTCAGCGGTAGCGAGGGGATGGGGGAACTAGGCCCGCGCTGTGGGTAAGGCAGGGCAGGGCCAGAGCAGGTAAAGAAAAAGGATGAAAGTGTGAGTTGCTCAGTCGTGTCCGACTCTTGTGACCCCATGGACTGCAGCCAACCAGGCTCCACTGTCCATGGAATTCTCCAGGCAAGAATCCTGGAGTGGGTTGCCATTTCCTTCTCCAGGGGATCTTCCCAAGCCAGGGCCCGCACGCGGCTCTCCCGCACTGCAGGCAGACTCTTTACCCACTGAGGCGCCAGGGAAGCCCTCTGGGCTTTAGAGTGGGTAGCCACACGCCTGAAAGCACGCAGCACGAGCTTGGTCTCCTGACCCAGCCGTCCTCTGCATGTTGCATGAACATCTTGGGGCGCCCTGCAACCAGGGGCCGGGGCTGCTGGGATCCCCGATACACGGCCAAACATACGCCACTGGTCACCTGCCTGCACGGGGTTTTGCCTGGAAACCCAGGATCCTTCCCTAGTGGCTCAATCGATAAAGAATCTGTCTGCAATGCGGGAGACCTAGGTTCAATCCCTGGGTCAGGAAGACCCCCCCACCTGGAGAAGGAAACGGCAACCCACTCCAGTATCCTTGCTTGGAAAATCCCGTGGCCAGAGAAGGCTGGCGGGCTGCAGTCGCAAGAGTCGGACTCGACTTAGAGACTAAACCACCGCCCAGCAGTGTCCTCCAGCAGGACTGGTCGTGGTCTCCCCGGGCTGGTCCTTACGGATTGCAGGGGAATCTGAAGCCCAAAGAGAGGAGAAAGGCGCTCTCGGGGTCTCAGAAAATCTGTCTGGACAGGGCCTGTGGGGCTGGGCTCCCCAGGGACTGCTTTGGGGTCTGTCCTGGGCTGGGCTCCCACAGGCGAAGCCTGGGCCTGGGTTCTTCTGCCTGGCTTGTGTCGGCTCCTGGGGGCTGGGGGGAGGCCTCTGCAGGCGCTGGCCGCTCAGCCAGGGAGCAGCGAGGGGGCAAGAAGCCCCTTTGGGAGGGGCACCCGAGAGCTGCCCTTCAGACTCACAGCTCGGCTAGGGAGCAAAGCTGAGCCTGCTGGGGCCACGGGCAGCCCTGGGGCTGGCCAGCCTCGCTCTGCCCTGGCTGGGATCGGCCACGTGGACCCGCGGTACCCCCTCCTCAGCCGACTGTGGACCCTCCTGGCCCCACCAGTCCTTGGCCTCTGCAAACAGAAGCTCATCTGGGGCTGCGTCCCCCATCTCTCTGGACCTCTTGAGCACCCATTTCCTCTGTCTGGCCACAGAAGTTCTGACCTGGTCTGGGAGGACTCAGCTCTGCTCATGGACTCAGCTCTGCTCATGGACTTGACCAGTCCCATTTCCCAGGCAGGCTTTCACCTCTGACTCAGGGCCTGGAGTTCAGGCAGAATTTCTGGAAGGCCAGGCTGCCCCTGCCCCCTGTCACTTGGGAGCGATCCCTCCCGAGCTGTGGTCCTGCCCTCCTCCCTGGGGTAGCACCCACCCTAGACCCGGGCCCGCAGGCTTCAAGCCCTGTTGTCCAGGGTCCAGCGTCCCACGTGACTGCTTTATCTCAGAACTGGGGCCTCCCTCCCTGCCAGCCTCGAGCCGCCCCAGGGTCCCTCAGAACCAGCAGCACCCAGAGACGGAGGGGTGGGTGGCTGGAGGAAGGAGAGGAGAACGGAGCCCCCCCGAAAGGGACCCACACCCACCATCGCCTGTCCCGCAGGCCTTGCTGCGAACGGGCCTCTCTCCCGGTCAGGACTGGCCCCCGTCAGGGTTGCAGCCCTCAAAGGGTGTTTTCTGGAGCCGACCCCCCAGCCAACCCTGCAAGCCTGGGGGGCTTCCCTCCCCCAATTCCCCAGGTGCCATCTTCCGGGCCCCAGGGGTCCTGCTCCCTTCCTGCCCCGCCAGCTGCCGCTCTCAGCCTAGCAGAGGGCCAGCTCAGAGGCAGAGTGTCCCCAGCGTGGTCCCCATACCCGCCTGCCTCCCCCGGTGGCCACAGGAGAGGGAGCAGGGGCCCTCCCCCGCGTGACGGGGCCGCGCTCACCTGGGTGGGGCTGTGGGCCCTCCAGAAAGCCGCCTGCACCAGGGCGCAGAACACCAGCGCAAAGCTCAGGAAGGCCTGCAGAGGGCAGGGGAGGAGGCACCCTGAGTCCAGGCCCCGCCGTGGCCTGGCGGCTCCCCCTGCCACGGGCAGACCTGGGGCGGCGGGCACGCTGGCTCCCAGGCCTTGCTAGGCCCTTCTCGGGAGGCCCCCACGACTGTCTTTGGCTTCCCAGGGCCCCAGGGAGGCGGCAGTCAGGCCCCGGGATGAGGGTGAACCCTGCCCTCTGCGCCTGCGGCCAGGAAAGGCACTGACCCCAGAAGGGCCGGGCGGACATTCCCCGAGCCTGAGATTCAGATTCAGAACAAGTGCCCCCTTTCAAGTGGTCTGGCCTGGAGGGGAGGCTCGGGGATGTTGGCTGCACTTGGAAGCACTGTGCTTAGTCACTCAGTCATGTCTGACTCTGCGACCCCACGGACTGGAGCCCGCCAGGCTCCTCTGTCCGTGGGATTCTCCAGGCAAGAATACTGGAGTGGGTTGCCATGCCCTCCTCCGGGGGATCTTCCTGACCCGGGGACTGGACCCGGGTCTTCTCCTGCATTACAGGTAGATTCTTTACCCACTGAGCTATCAGGGAATCGCTTGGATAGGAAGGGCCTTTTCCAGAAGGGACAGCTGGTTTTGCTTGGTTTTCTGAAACAGGCCTCCCAGAGGTTCAGGAGCTGGGGTTCTAGCCAAGAGCATGGCCCGGTGGCCACCCTGAGATGGGGTGACTCCCAGCAGAGGTGCTCCTCTTCCCACTGGTGTGCTCCCCAGGACCCAGCGGGCCTGTCCACCTCCGGCCCATGCCCGGGCCTCGGGCTCTGGTGGACCTTCCCTCACGGGGGTTCTGAAGCTGACAAATATTTGTCCCCTCCCCCGAAAATACACACACGTCCCCAAAGCTCTTTTGTGGGTCGTTTCAGAGGCTCACCCCAGGCTGCCCTGGGGACGTCCCCCACTGTAGTCTGACCGGTCACTTTGTGCTGGGGATGCTCCCATTCGGGCCTCGGGCTGAGCCTCCTCCGGGAGCTCTGGATGGTCAGTCCGCCTGCTGACCACCTGGCCCAGGGGTCTGGGGTCCGGTATCGCTCCTTCCCAGGAGCAGGACTGTCTGCCACCTGGGGCTGGTGTGGCCAGGCTATCCCAACCCAGGGCCTTACTGGGGTGACACCAGAGAGTTCACGGCCAGCACGGGGTCCATGGCCAGCATGGAGGGACACCCAGGTGCAGACAGACACCCCGACAGTGCCTGGGCTGGCCGGGATCGAAGAAGACTGTTCTGCTCCACACTTGGTGGGGGGCTGCCGCCCAGGAGATGGGGGGCCAGCCCACCGGCTCCCAGACTCCATGCAGGAACGGGGACCTCCAGCTCCGCTCAGAGGCGGGAGGCCCAGCAGCTTCCACCCCACGTCTCCTCCTGCCTGCCCAGGGGTCCACCAGGCCTCAGTCTCCAGATGGCTCCGGGATGCCTCTTCCTCCCCTCCCTCCTCCCCATCTTCCTCCCTCCTCCCCCTCTTCCTCCCTTTCCTCCCCCCTCCTCCTGCTCCTCCTCCCTCTCTTCCCTCTCCAGATGTGTATAAGAGACAACAGAGGCCAGACACAACCCCGCGCCCCGGGGTGCACGCACGCCCCCGCTCACCGGGCGGGCGCGGGGTGGGTCCCCGGCCCCCTGCTCCCCTCCCCGCCTCCCCGGGGGCAGTGCTGGGCTCCCGGCTGGGCTGGAGTGCCGCAGGAGGCCAGTCGTGGGCCCAAGCCGCGTCCCTGGCAGGGAAGCAGAACCGAGGCCCTGGTGCCCCCGGGTCCCTGCCCCCGAGCAGGGCGCAGAGCGCGGTGGTCGCGGAGCCGGGAAGACCCCGGCCACCAGGAGCCTTCGCAGAAGCCGCGGCTTTGCGCCCAGCACCATGGCGCCCCTGGCGGCGGACGCGGGGGCTGTCCCCGCCGGGACCTCCGGCTCGGCCCCGCGGCCAGCAGCCTGGACCGCGGCAGTGAGCCTCTGCCGCAGCCCCAGGCCTCAGGGCTCGCCGCCGCGGGGACAGTCCACTTGCCCGGTCGGATGCCCCTGCGGCCTCCCTCCCTCCCCAGGCCAGGTTGGTAGCGCTGCCCACCCTCCTGTGGGGTCCTGGTTGGGGCCAGCTGCCAGAGGGGCCTCCAGCACGCCAGGGCCTGGGGCCCGGCTCTGGGAGGTGACTCTGCCCCGGGCCCTGGCGTGTCTCTCAGAGGTGTCCGACTCTCTGCGACCCCATGGACTGCAGCCCACCAGGCTCCTCTGTCCATGGGATTTTGCAGGCAGAGATACTGGAGTGGGTCGCCATTTCCTCCTCCAGGGGATCTTCCCGACCCAGGGAGCTAGCCTGGTCTCCTGCCCTGCAGGCAGATTCTTTACCGACTCAGCCACCTGGCCTTGGAGATGTCCGTAACCCAGGAGTCACTCAACACGTCTGCTGACGCCGCTGGCCGAGAACCCCGCCAGCCGTGGGGGTCCAGAAGGCTGCCAGGGAGGCCAGGGTTGTCAGCTTCCAGCCCTGGGGGCTGGAAACACAGCCCCCAGCAGGAGCTCCCGGGGGCCACCCATGAGCTGCTCCCAGGCTCGGGGTGGGGTCTGCAGGCAAAGAGAGCTGGAAGCAGGAAAGTGGGCACCGCGGGGCCCGTGGAGTCCCTGGAAGGCTAGACTTGGTGTTTCGGGGCGCCTGAGAGGGACTGGGGGCGCAGCTGACAGCCCGGGGCACCAGCCGGAAGCTGAGGCCCAGTTCAGGCGAGAGAGGGCAGCGTGAGCCCACAGCGGGCGCCACAGTCCTTGGGGAGGCGGGGCTGGCAGGCGCAGCAGCCCTGGAGGAGCAGGTATGGGGGCAGCAAGGGCCCCCGCAGGGGGCGAGACCGGGGCAGGGGAGGGAGCCCTCCACTGGCGGCTGCCACGGGGCCGTGCCGCTCGGGAGGAGCCCGGGGTCTAGGGGCCACGGCCAGTCCTGACCTACCGGGAGACTGGTTGGGCCCGGCCTCGTCCTAAAGGGCGGAATTCATCCAAACTGTGTTCCCAGAGCCTCCTGTGTCAGAACCAGACTGTCCCGAGCCTCTGACCAGCACCCAAGGCCGCGAGGGCCGACGCTGCCTTTCAAAGCCCCCGTGGAGGATGGGGGTGGGGTAGAACGCCCATCACACCATCCCTGGGGAAGGGTGCCCAGGTGGAGGGGTCGTGATTCTCTTGGGTGGAGGGGGTCCCAAAAGTCCCAGGTTGTGGGGTCCTGACTCCCAGG
This sequence comes from Cephalophus harveyi, assembly GCA_006410635.1. Taxonomy (NCBI): domain Eukaryota; kingdom Metazoa; phylum Chordata; class Mammalia; order Artiodactyla; family Bovidae; genus Cephalophus; species Cephalophus harveyi. The sequence goes on from SJYT01077310.1 coordinate 333,150, forward strand.
TGGGGGAGTCCTGACTCCCGGGTGGGGGGTCCTAACTCCCTGGTGGGGGGTTCCAGCTGTCCTGAGTGGAGGGGTCCTGGCCCCCCGGGTGGGGTGTCCTGACTCCCGGGTGGGGGTGTTCTGACTGTCCTGGGTGGAGGGGTCCTGACTCCCAGGTGGGGGGGTCTCGGCCGTCCCCCACCCCTCGGGCTTCGCTTTCCTCAGGGACACGGGGCGAGGCGGGCTCCCTCGGCCCGCGGCTCGGAGCACTCACCGCAGCCATGAGGCCGCCGGCCCCCCTCACCGTGGCTGTGGCGCTCAGCACGGCCCCCAGGGTCAGGAGCGCAGCCAGGGCAATCCCAGCGGAGAAGGCTGGGGGTGGAGAGAAGTGTCAGGCTGCCGGCAGGGGCCCCGGGCGCGCAAGAGTGGACTCGGGGCTGCTGGGCTCCCGGGGGCCTTGGGGGGGCCTCGTCTCCTCGGCAGGGATGTACCCCCCCTTCCTGCACTGCCCCTCCCGCCCGCCAGATGTGTATAAGAGACAGGGCAGGAGGGCTGCCCTGAGGTCCAACCGTCCCTGCCCCCAGGCCCAGCTGACAGGCTGGTAATCTTATCAGTCCAGGCCCGGCCCCAGGCTTCCTGCTCCCGGGCCCCTGGGGCTTGGGGCTCGAGATAAAAACGGGAGGCCTGGGGCTAGGACCAGGGTAACCCCGCAAGCCTCGGCTTCCACTGTATCTGCCCTCCTCAGCCTCTGGTGGTCTCTCCTGAGGCCAAGACCCCCGGGGTGGGGTTGGGGGGATAGGATGCCATCTCTGTGAGCTGTTCAAGGCCTCATCGTGGGTGAGCACCCCTTCCTGGACATGGAGGATGGGGCCTGGACGCCTCCCGACATACCCACGCTGCCCCGGGGGCCCAGGGAAGATCCAGGCAGAAGCAGGCCTTGCCCAGGGAGCTGGGACCTCAGGGCAGCCCTCCTGCCTCTGCCCCCGCTGCCTGCCCCAGCCCAGCTTCTCTCAGCAGCCCTCACCCAGCCCAGGGCTCCTCCCCAGCCGCCTTTGCTCCTGAAGCCCCCCCAGCAGTGGCTGCCCACAGCGTCACTCACCCCAGTGGTGCAGAGCCTCATAGGTGGTCCTGTCTGCGGACACGGGGCCAATGACGGCAAAGTGGGGCCCAAAGTAGCTGAGCATGGCTGTGGCGGCCATGGCGGAGCCCAGGAGCTGCGGGCAGGCACGTCCAGCTGGTGGGCGCGGGGCTGGGCACCGGCCCCCACCAGCCGTCTCCGCATCCTGGTCTCATGGGACAGGGTCAGCTGCAGGGCTTCCAGGTGTTCTGGGGGAGGCCTCAGGGGCGTCTTTACTGCAGACACCTACCCCCACACCCTCACACACAGACATCCCACACAGAGAGACCCCACCACACACACACACACCCCATCACACACAGATATCCCGTCACACACACAGATACCCTATCACACACAGACACCCCATCACACACACAGACACCCACCACACACACACACCCCATCACACACACACACCCCATCACACACACAGACACCCCATCACACACAGACACTCCATCACACACACAGACACCCCATCACACACACAGACACCCCATCACACACAGACACCCCATCACACACACAGACACACCATCACACACA
>SJYT01077310.1:335132-400338 GCA_006410635.1 Cephalophus harveyi
CACACACACACACCCCATCACACACACAGACACCCCATCACACACACACACACCCCATCACACACAGATATCCCATCACACACATAGACACCCCATCAGATACCCTCTTGCACACACATACATCCCACCACACACACACAGATACCCATCACACACAGACACCCACCACACACACAGACATCCCATCATGCACAGATGCCCCATCACACACAGATATCCCACCACACACACAGACACTCCATCACACACAGACACCCATCACACACACAGATACCCGATCACACAGACACCCATCACACACACAGACACCCATCACACACACAGACACCCCATCACACACACAGACACTCCATCACACACAGACACCCGTCACACACACAGACACCCCATCACAGACACAGACCCCACCACACAGACTCACGTTCACATCCCCCGCTTCCAGCACACACACTCACTGTCCAGCGCCTCCAAAGGCCCAGAACCTCCGATGGTTCCCTTTGTGGACCCCCCCAGCCCTCTCAGCTCCCCCTCTCTGTGAGAGCACTTCCAAGGGCAGGAGGCCAGCCCCCAGCCCGCTCCCCTGGGGGACCCTCTCCGACCCCAGTTCCCCAGCCACCCAAGGCCCGCAGGCCTCCAGCGGGCCCCTTGCTGCCCGGCAGGCGGACGCACACTGCTCGCGGGGCACCTTTTGCCGCCGAAACTTTGCCCCCAGGACCCCAGCTGCAGGCCCATGGGGGCGGGAAGGCGGGAGTGTGTGTTAGGGGGAGGGCCCACAGTTTTGGAGACCCAGGAGCATGGCGCGCCCCACCCCCACCGCCTCCTGCCCAGCCTGCCTGTTACCAGAACACAGAGGCTGGTGGCCAGCATCTGGCATTTGGCCACCCTGACTCGGCTGCAAGGCTCCATGGAGGTTCGGCTGCTCTCCTCTGCTCTCCACTACCTTCCCCAGCCTCTCCTCCCCTCCCTTCCCCTCCCCTCCCACTGTGGTTTTGGTTTCCAGCTGGGTGGGGACCTCAGACAGCAGTTGCCCGTTGAGGAGCTGGGTTCGGTTGGTCACCCATCTGCCTGTCAGCATACCCAGGAACTGCGCCTCTGGGTGCCCCAGAGAAAGGGCAGGGAGGAAGGGGAGTGGGGGCACGGCCAGCTTCCGCCCTCCTGCCGCCCCTCCCCTGGCCCAAGCCCCCAGGACAGGAGCAGGTAAATGAGGCCTCCCTGAAGGGTGTGCCCTTGCTCCTGGCGGGCCGTGGAGGACCCTGGGAGGAAGTGGGCGAGTGAGAGAGGGTGCCTGGGTGGGGGTGAGCTTCCTGTCCTGGGAGCGTGCGGAGGCTGGACCCCGCTGCGTCCTGCCTGGGGCTGCTGTCTCTGCAGGACTTTGGGAAAGAGGCCGCGTATGAGCTTCTCTACCGAAACACTGTCTTACGAAACACCTTTCAAAATGTTCTGTGACACCAAAATTTTCCAAAAAGCCGCTTGATTTTTGATGCTTCAGCAGCACAGATGAGTAATTTAGAGTGGAGTGTGCAGGGCGAGGGGTGGGCGCCTCTCTGCACCCACGTGGAGGCTCTGTCGGAACACGGGTCTGTGATTAAATCTCCTGACGCGACCCGGGGCTGTGCTTGTGGGCGGCTGGACCCAGCGCAGCCTGGGGGGGGCACGTGGTGAGCCCCCGGTCTGGGTCCCTTCTGGGCCAGCTGGAGCAGCGTGTCCCCCCGCTGCGGTCCGCCAGGGCTGCCTGGGCACAGCTCCCCTCTCGTGCTGAAATCACCCCTCTTCCACATCTCATCATGTGGGTCCTCAGGGCACTCGGGGGCCTCAGCTAGGGAGGACAGGTGCCCCAGACAGCTGTCACCGTGCCTGCGGTGAAGCCTTGGCCTTCTAGAAGCCAGCAGTGTGCGGCCCGTGCTAGCCAGCAGCTCCGCCACCTCCCTCCTCTCCCTGTTTAGAGCAGGGGCAGCCAGGACCCCTCATCCAGCCCCATGCCCCCAGCTGCCCCTTGGGGCCCAGAATCCTGCCCCGCGTCCACAGGGGCAGGCGGGGGCCGATGTCCCAGCCTGTGCTTCGAGCTGGTGAAGCTGAGCTGCGGCCTGAGGGGCCAGCGGGAGTGAAGTCCTGGATGGGGGTGGGAGTCGGCAGTGCGGAGGCTGGACCCCGCTGCGTCCTGCCTGGGGCTGCTGTCTCTGCAGGACTTTGGGAAAGAGGCCGCGTATGAGCTTCTCTACCGAAACACTGTCTTACGAAACACCTTTCAAAATGTTCTGTGACACCAAAATTTTCCAAAAAGCCGCTTGATTTTTGATGCTTCAGCAGCACAGATGAGTAATTTAGAGTGAAGTGTGCAGGGCGAGGGGTGGGCGCCTCTCTGCACCCACGTGGAGGCTCTGTCGGAACACGGGTCTGTGATTAAATCTCCTGACGCGACCCGGGGCTGTGCTTGTGGGCGGCTGGACCCAGCGCAGCCTGGGGGGGGCACGTGGTGAGCCCCCGGTCTGGGTCCCTTCTGGGCCAGCTGGAGCAGCGTGTCCCCCCGCTGCGGTCCGCCAGGGCTGCCTGGGCACAGCTCCCCTCTCGTGCTGAAATCACCCCTCTTCCACATCTCATCATGTGGGTCCTCAGGGCACTCGGGGGCCTCAGCTAGGGAGGACAGGTGCCCCAGACAGCTGTCACCGTGCCTGCGGTGAAGCCTTGGCCTTCTAGAAGCCAGCAGTGTGCGGCCCGTGCTAGCCAGCAGCTCCGCCACCTCCCTCCTCTCCCTGTTTAGAGCAGGGGCAGCCAGGACCCCTCATCCAGCCCCATGCCCCCAGCTGCCCCTTGGGGCCCAGAATCCTGCCCCGCGTCCACAGGGGCAGGAGGGGGCCGATGTCCCAGCCTGTGCTTCGAGCTGGTGAAGCTGAGCTGCGGCCTGAGGGGCCAGCGGGAGTGAAGTCCTGGATGGGGGTGGGAGTCGGCCGTGGGCTGGGGGCTGGCCCCCTGGACCCGCCCTCCTGCAGAGACGAGCCGGTTGCCACCCTGCTGTCCTCACTTCTGGAACTGTCTGCCTCTGACCTGGAAGCAGATGTCCTGACCTTTTCCCAGAGGTCAGAGCTGGCTCCTTGATCTGGCTTGCCGAGTGCCGACGCTGCGCTGGGCCCCTGGCCCAGGTGACCTGACCACGTTTCCCCACATCCGCCCCTCTGCGGGCAGGAAACGAGGCTTCCCTGGGGACCGGGCTGCTGGGGCCTGAGCCCGGCTCAGACCCCCCCAAGTCCAGGCCTCTGACTGAGGGCCCCTTGCCCTGGGCCCGCTGCCTGGGCGGGGAGCGTGGCCCATGTGGGGAGCCGTCCACACCTGCCCCAGGAAGCCCGTTTCCACTCCCTCTGGCTCCAACAGCCGGTCAGAGACAGGAAATGACATCTGGAGGGGAAGCGCTGGCCTCGCCCAGCTCCCTGACCACAGCCCCTGGCCGTCCCCTCTGGCACCCAGGGCGGCCACCCCTCCTGAGGGCAGGGCGGGCTCGTGGGAGCCAGCAGGGCGCAGAAGGCAGCAGCTTCTGTCGGAGGCGCTGGGCTGGGGACAGACGCCCACCCTGCACGGACCCTGTGCCAAGGGTCCCGCCTGAGCCGCCTGGGCCGCTCCTGTCTGTGTCCACGGGGGCTGTGCGTGTGCATGTGTGTGCACCCACATGCGCCTGTGTAACGGTCTTTGCCGGCCGCTGACCTTGTTTCTCCCTCTTCCTGCCCTCATCTAACCATTATTCGGTTAATAGAAAGCTCTTTTGTCAGGGGAGCCGACTGGCAGAGCTCCCCGTGGCCACGGCTGGGGCGCCTTGAGCAACAGAATAAATAACAGATTGAGGACAACCCATGATGCTAAACAAACACCCGTAATCCGTGCTGGTCCAAAGGGAGGATGAATACACCAGCGGGAGAGGAGGGAGACGGCCTGTGCAGGAGAATCCCAAGGAGCGTGTGTGGATCCTCCCCTGTCGGGGGGGCGCACCTCCTTCCGGCCCCGCCTCGGGCTCCGGCAAGCACCCCTCAGCCAGGCGATCACGGGCAGCACCGCCAGGGTGAGCCGTGTCGGGGGCTGTGTCGATGGGACGTGACGGTGGGCGCTTCACCCGTGTTTTCCTGCCCAAACGCACAGCCCTGGTCTGACTGCGCACAGACAGCTGGCAAACCCCAGCAGAGGGGTGCCCTCCTGTGCCCCTGACCCCCACGTGGCCAAGGGCATCGACGCTGTCATGGCCCAGAGGAGCCCGAGGCGATGTGACCACCAGCGGGTGTGGGTCCCGGGTTGGGGCGCAGAGCAGAAAAGGGCGAGCAGGCACGGACTCGAGAAGGCTGAGGGCCGCGTGGGCTCTCGTCAGTAACAGCGGGGCCCTGGGAAGTGGCCCGCTGTGGCCGACACCCCGCACCCCGCTCAGACGCTGGTACTGGGAGGCGGAAGGGGTACGGTGGTGTCGGTGAACGTATCTCTGCAACTCCCCTTTGTAAACCTAAAACTATCCTCAAAGTTTATTTAAAAGCGTGGTGTTAGCTGCCACTTTCGTCTCAGGGCGCAGAGGTCCCCAGGCTCCTTGGGGTTGGCTCTGCCAGTCCGCTTACCGGGGCGTGAACTCTCGGCCCCAGGCCTGACCGAGCCCCGCTCCACTAACTGCTCGTCACCAGGATGTTCACGGACTCGGTGATGTCCCTGTCCCCCTGTCCCCCTATCTGCCCGCTGCCCTGTCCCCCGCCCACGAGTCCCCCTGCTGACCTGCCCGCCTATCCCCTGTCCCCTTATCCACCTGCCCACCTGTCCCCCTGCCGCCTGTCCGCCTGCTCACCTGCCCACCTCTCCTCCCTCCTCCCCCTCGCTCCCTTCTTCCCGCTCACACCCTTTCACACAGTTGTGGCTTCAGCCTTGGCCCCTTGCTCCTGTCTGCCGTCTGCCGCCCGCCTCAGTTTACCCGGGCAGTGGCCTCTGGGAATCCGCGGGGTGTTAGCCGTGAAGCAGCCCGCTCCTACCACGAGCAACTTCCCTGGGCCAGGAGCGGGCAGCCTCTGCCCGGCTTCCTAACAGCCGCCCCAAGGGAGACACCCCTCCTCCTTCTCCATCGCAGGAGCCGTTCGGCCTCACGGGCTGGCGACACAGCCCCCCACCCAGGAAGGAGCCCCCGGGCCAGCCGTGCGCACAGCGCCTCCCCTGAGCGCAGAGTGTGGGCTCTGCCAGCCTCCTAGGGCGGGTCTGAGGCTGAGAAGGACCTCGGGTTCAGTCTCTGACTTTCTGCCTTTCGGCCTGATTCTGACGTCGTCACAGCCGCCCAGACGTGTCCGCCCTGGGCAGTATCTCCTGGGGAGGGTTTTCTTCCCGGACATCTTACATCTGGTCAACCGTGTGAGCTCCGGGGCTCCTGACCAGCTTTCCCTCCACAGGGTGTCATGTGGGCCCATTACCTCGATGACATCCTGCTGGTTGGGTCCCGTGAGCAGGAAGCGGTGGTCATCCAGACACTGTGTTACCACGGGCCATGCTGGAGGGTGGGAAAGAAATCCCGCAGAACTGGCTGCCTGCTACCTAGTGACCCTCGAGGGGTCTGGGGCGTGTCTGGGGCACTTTGAGGCCCACATCTGGGCCTTCCTGCTGCTTAAGAAGATGCCCGATGCCCAGGGGGCCTCTGGTTTTGTGTGTGTGTCTTTTAACATTTACATTACTGCATGGCAGATCAATTCAGTTCAGTTCAGTCGCTCAGTCATGTCCAACTCTTTGCGACCCCATGAATCGCTGCACACCAGGCCTCCGTGTCCATCACCAACTCCCAGAGTTTACCCAAACTCATGTCCATCGAGTCGGTGATGCCATCCAGCCATCTCATCCTCTGTCGTCCCCTTTTCCTCCTGCCCCCAGTCCCTCCCAACATCAGGGTCTTTTCCAATGAGTCAACTCTTTGCATAAGGTGGCCAAAGTATTGGAGTTTCAGCTTCAGCGTCAGTCTGATAGATAGGGGAAACTGGAAACAGTGGCAGATCTTATTTTCTTGGGCTCCAAAATCACTGCAGATGATGAGTCCAGCCATGAAATTCAAAGACGCTTGCTTCTTGGAAGAAAAGCTATGACAAACCTAGACAGCATACTACAAAGCAGAGATATTACTTTGCCAACAAAGTTCTGTATAGTCAAAGCTGTGGTTTTTCCAGTAGTCGTGTATGGATGTGAGAGTTGGGCCATAAAAAAGGCTGAGCGTTGAAGAATTGATGCCTTTGAAATGTGGTGTTGGAGAAGACTCTTGAGAGTCCCTTGGACTGCAAGGAGATCAAACGAGTCCATCCTAAAGGAAATCAGCCCTGCATACTCACTGCAAAGACTGATGCTGATGGGAAGAGTTGTCATTGGAAAAGACTGATGCTGGAAAGATTGATGGCAGGAGGAGAAGGATTATCAAAGGAAGATTATCTGACGAAAGAGGGTAAGACGGTTGGATGGCATCACCGACCCATTGAACATGAGTCTGAGCAAACTCTGGGAGATAGTGAGGGACAGGGAAGCCTGGGGTGCTGCAGTCCATGGGTCAGAAAGAGTCGGACACGACTGAATGACTGAACAACGACAAATGTGTAAAACAGATAACCAATGAGAACCCGCTGCATGGCGCAGAGAGATGCTCAGTGCTTGTGACGACCTAAACGGGAAGGAGATCCATCAACGAGGGGATGCGTGTGCGCTTAAAACCGATCCCCTTTGCTGTGGCAGAAACTAAAACGACGCTGTGAAGCAACTACACTATAAAAGAATTTTTTAAGTCCAACAATAACAAAAATAAATGAATGCATGGCAGATGAAAAACAAAGAATGGGTGTCCCACCAAAGAGCCCGGCCCAGACGACACAGCTGGGTTTGCAGTCTCACGCCGTGAATCTGGGCACACACAGTCCTGTTCCTCCATCGGAGAAGGGGTCATGCACCACAGGGCAGGGCAGGTTCTGAGGACGCAAGCAGGTCACGCGAGGAGCGGCTGCCAAGCCTGCTGTGCCCACCCCCTGCCCTGTCACCTCTGGCCTCCTGGGACCTTCCCATGACCTGGTGACCGAGGAAGGGCGAGCCAGGGCCTGTCTCTCCAGCGGCTCTGCTCTGTGTGGGGTCACCACCCGAAGTGAACGGCCCAGAGCGCCAGGAACTCAAGCAGCATCCCTTCGTTTGACTTTGCCTGGAAGGAGAGGTCGGAGTCTCAAGTCTAGAGACATCATAGCTGTGAACAGTTTGGCTAGTCAGTCAGGGCCTTGGAAGGGGCACAGTTGGAAAGTTGCTGGCGGGAGGTCTGGGAAAGAGGGGCGAGGTTAGACTTCCCCAAAGGACACAGAATGGGGAGGTGTTCGAGGCCCGTGTGAACGCCGAGCTGCCGCCACGGCCAGGGAGAATCTCAGTTACCAGGCAGACTGATGGCCCTTCTGCGGACCTCTGCCAACCTCTGTCCAGAGGGCTCGTGGCTGCCACGGTGGAGGTGATGGGTGGGCTTGGCACACGGACTGCCCGCTCCACGTGGCTGTCCACCAAGGGCCTCTCACGAAGCACCAGAGACAACAGCAATGCCCCGATGTGGTCCGGGCAGTCCAGACACCATCCCAGGGCCGCGGGTGAGGCGGCTGCTTCCACGTGGGAAGGGCACCAGGCGGCTTCCCTAGAATAGACGCTCCAAGTATGGAGTCACTTTCCTGCCCTCACGTGGCTGCAGACATACCACCTGTGCCCAATTGGACGCCTAGCCCACCGTCACAGGCTGACGGCAAAGAAGCCCATTCCCCAGCCAGCGGGGGGCTTGGGCTAACTGACTTGTAGGTTTCCTGAGAACCCCCATCACCCTGAAGCAGCTGGCCCAGCAGGACAGTGTAACGAGCTTTTGAAGGTGCGGCTGTAGCGCCTGCTGGGGGTGGAGGGCTGGGGTGCTCTGAATCAGCGTTTTCTCTCTTTGCTCAGATGTGTGGTTCTGGGAATCACGAGGGAGAAATGGCAATGAGCTCTGTTAACCGAATGAAATGCCTCTGGTGCGTCTTTGCCTCCTGTCCCCATGACTCTAGGTTTTTTTTTTTTTTGCCTAGAAATTCAAGTTTCTAAGAGAGCAGTGCTCCCACCAAAGACACACGAAGAGTCCATTAAACCCGGGCCACCATGGGATCCTTGTGCTAGAGAATCAACAGGCAGAGAAGGGTGACGATAAGGTTGGGGTGATCTGTCCCATCGGGTGGAAACCGGTGCTTACTCCAAGGAGGTGAGGATGAAAAAGAACATGTCTGGAAGGCAGAAGTCCCCTGGAGCACAGAGATTCCTGGTCCTGTGATGGAAATCAAATGGGATTTATAGCCATCGGCCCAGGCCTCTCAGGAATGAGGCCTTGGATTGACCCAAGGCAGGGAGCCAGCGTCGGCTGAGGTGCCTACGGAGGCAAAGAGGATGTGGAGGTGGGCGTGGGGAGGTGTTGATGGGCCAGCCGTGGCCGCCAGGCTAAGCACAGAGCTTGGAGGGTGTCACTGTGGTTCCCGGCCCACCGTTCTGTCTCTGCAGGTAAATCATAAAACGTCAGAGTGGGAATGTGACCGGGCCAGAAGAGGAGCGGACGCCACCCCAGGGCGGATAAAGGGGCCTGCTCCCTTTCGGGGGGAGGGGAGCGTGCTTCTGGCCGCACAGGGGAGACGTGTAATTTTGCTCTGCCTTTATTTAGAAGTTGCGTGTGTTGCTCTCAGTTGTGTCTGACTCTTTGTGAGTAGCCCTGCAGGCTCCTCTGTCCAGGGAAATTTTCCAGGCAAGGTTGTTGGAGTGGATAGCCATTTCCTTCTCCAGGGGATTTTCGTGACCCAGGGATCAAACCTGGGTCTCTTGCATTGCAGGCAGATTCTGTACCATCTGGGCCACTGGAAAAAGTTAAGTACAGTAAAAAAAAAAAAAAAAAAAGCACATAGCATTTTGCATGACTCCGTGTGCATGAAAAATCCAGAACAGGCAAATCTAGAGACAGAAAGCGGAGCTGCGGGGCTTCCCTGTTGTCCAGTGGCTAAGTCTCTGAGCTCCCAGTGCAGGGGGCCCAGGTTGATCCCTGGTCAGGGAAGTAGTTCCCACAGGCCACAGCTAACGATCCTGTGTGCTGCAACTGAGATACAGTCAAATAAATAAATATTGGAAGGATGTGGTGTGATACACAAAATTTCCCATCATAATCCTAAGTGCCCGGCTCCGTGGCGTTGAGTGCACTGCGGCAGGACCATCACGCTAGCTTCCTCCAGAACGCTCTCATCTCCCTAAACCCACACTCTGTCCCCACGAAGCACTCATTCCCTCTCCCTCCCCAGTCTGGCCCCACCGCCCCAACATCTGTCTCTAGGAATCTGACCCCTCCGGGGGCCTCATGTGAGTGGAGACACACAGGACTCGTCCTCGACGAAGGATGAATCTCACAGGAGGCGTCCTTTTGTGTCTGGCTTTTTGGCAGTAGGTCCAGAATATTCTACACAGCTGCACTGCTCTCCTTCATGGCCCTCAGCCTATGGCCTCACTCTTCTGACCTCAGTAGCCATCAGCCGGACTCACCAGTTCTGTCTGTGGCATCCACCCTCCCCTGCAGAGAGAGGGAGAGGGACTAATCCATTCCAACACCAGAAGTGGCCGCTAGATGGGGACACTCAGGATCAACCATGGAGAACCTCTAGAAGCTGGAGGGAGGAAGGGATCTGAGGAAAGATCAGCAAGTATGATAAACTGCCAGGAGCCCTGAAGGTGGTGGTGAACTGCAGTGCGTGTGTGTGCGTGTGTGTGCGTGTGTGCATGTGCGCACGTGCGCGCGCATGTGTGTGCACGCGTGTGTGCATGTGTGTGTGCGTATGCGTGCATGTGTGCGTGTGCGTGCGTGTGTGAGACACATGCAGTGTGTCTGTTTCCCTCTCTCCATGGGTCTGTCTGCAAATCCTCCTGCCCTCAGCCTCCTTGACCTTAGATTTCCACCTCCCCACCTCCGTGAAACCTTGGGCTCAGCTGGAGAATCACCCCATGACCCTCGGGTAGTTTCACTCCTCTCACAGGTCCCTCACTCCCCGCTGTCCGTGTCTGAACACAAAGTCACACGTGCTGCTCCCTGTTCTCCGGGCGCTGACAGCAGGTAAGTGTGGTCCCAGGTATCCGCATGGCCAAGAGAGGACCACCTGGAGAGATTAGCTTTTAACACGTGATTAACTGTGAGTCACAGGTTTCCAGTTACTTTACAGGGTGAAGTTACTATTTTGCCCTTTGTAATTTTTATTTTGTGGGGAGGAACCTCGAAACTGAAAATATCCTGCTACTCTTCCCACTTTTACCCGCTGCTTTAGCGTTGATTGGTGATTTACACCTACGTAAATCAGCACTGCGATGCTGTGAAATGGACTATCAGAGGGGACCCTGAGAGTGAGGGGAGGAAAAGGAACACGAGCTAATTGGACAAGAGAAGTCACAGAGGGAAAGAGAAACGGCAGGAGGAAATATTTGAAAACTTAACCAAACCAAGTACCTCAGAAGGAAAGAAACACGACAAAAAGCTCTCAGGGGCCAAACAGGATGAAAAGGAAGAAGCTAGATTCTTCCTATCATAGTGACACAAAGGTGGAAGTTCTGGAACGTTCCAGAGTAACCTGAGGATGCCTGAACGGATGAGCTTCATATCGTTCTTCTCAAGAGCAGTGCTGAATACAAGGAGAAGTCATATATGGAAAGTTCAGAGGACCAATAACTTTTCACAGAGGACTTTCCAGGATATCATTATCATTTAAATGTGAAAACGGAATAAAAACACTTTCAGAGACACCAAACTTCAGAGTATTTAGAATGTTTGCCACAGTAACACCCACTCTGGCAACAAGGTTCTCAGACAATAAGATAAATAAATTCCAGAAGCTGCTGCAAGGGGTATGAAATTGGGAGGGACCGAGGATTTGCTCTCCATGCCTGTAAAAATCACCAATGGGAATACAAAACAGCATACAAGACATCACCTCTAACTGAACCAAGACCAAGAGCAACTAGAATTTCATGGGTCAGGAATGCGCCAGGCTTCCCTGTGCTAAATTCTAGACTCAAACAGAGACCCTGATGGAGGTTGTTGAAGTGAATAAGCAGACATTTCTTGTAGAAATGCCTTAATATGACAAAAATGTCAAACCTGAAATTAACCCAAACTTATCCAGTGCCACTCCGATTCACATCTCAGCTGGGAGTTTGAAATACTTGGTACACTTACGCTAATGTGGATTACCGTTCAGTTGCTAAATCATGACTGACTCTTTGCGACTCCATGAATTGCAGCATACCAACTGTCCTTCACCATTTCCTGGAGTTTGCTCAGACTCATGTCCACTAAGTCAGTGATGCCATCCAACCATCTCATTCTCTTTCACCCTCTTCTCCTCTTGCCCTCAATCTTGCCCAGAATCAGGGTCTTTTCCAATTAGTCGACTCTGCATCAGGTGGCCAAAGTATTGGAGCTTCAGCTTCAGCATCAGTCCTTCCAATGAATATTCAGGACTGATTTCCTTTAGGACTGACTCGTTTGATCTCCTTGCAGTCTGAGGGACTCTCAAGAGTCTTCTCCAGCTCCATAATTTGAAAGTATCAGTTCTTTAGCACTCAGCTTTCTTTATGGTCCAGCTCTCACGTCCATACATGACTGCTGGAAAAACCATAGCTTTGACTAGGTGGACGTCTGCCTGCAAAGTCATGTCTCTGCTTTTTAATATGCTGTCTAGGTTGGTCATAACTTTTCTTCCAAGGAGCAAGGGTCTTTGAATTTTGTGGCTGTAGTTACCATCTACTGTGATTTTGGAGTCCAAGAAAATAAAATCTGTCACTGTTTTCACTTTCCCATCTATTTGCCAAGAAGTGATGGGATCAGATGCCATGAGTTTTGTTTTAAGAATGTTGATACTGAAGTATAAATGTCCATGAGTAGGTAGATCAGCTTTGGATAAAAAGGACAAGAAAGAGGGACTTGCCGTCTGACATGAAGGCAACCTTATGGAGCCCAATAGGAAAACCCCAAACCGCATGGGATTGTCACCCAGATGAAGCTGGAGAATAGAAAGCCTGGAGAAAGACTCTTGTGTACATTTACTCCATGCTTAAAAACGTTAATCTGTTCATGACAGTCCTTTTGGGAAGTGAAAAGCCATTAAATGGGAAAAGAAATCCATTGATTTTAATGGTAAAAATTATAATGTGTTTCATCCTAACCTGATAAAATACCAATCAAGGCATGAAGATGAATTAATTTGAGTTATAAAGAACACAAGGATTTTAAAAGTTTGTCAACTTAAAAAAAATCTGCTGGGATTTTGATCGAGATTGTATCAGACCTACAGATCAACGTGCACCCAGGCGGAATGATATGGCAGGGCCGCCTGAGCCTCGGTTGGCCTCGGACAGCCAGTCCCCAGCGGCCCCCAGCGGCCCCTGCCAGCGGGCCCTTGCCCGCGGCTCTCCAGCAGCGTGGTGCGCCCCGCTGTGCGTTGACACGGGTTCGGTGCAGAGCCCTTCCTCCTGGGACGTGGGGCACGGCCAGAAAGACGGCCGCCCCCCGCCCATCATCCACTGCTCCTCTGTGGGAAACCTGGTTCTAAATCATTAATAAACGACCTGCTTCTCGGTCCAGCTTCGTGCGGATACAGAGCAGCTCCCTCGCTGCAATCTACTGAAAGTCGGCCCAGACATGAGGGTTTGTAAAAAACAAAGAAGAGAAAACAAAAACAAAGCAAGAGAAAGAAACGAAAAAAAGATTAGATCAATGTGGGGGAAGATAATATCGATTGGATCTCCTAATCCATGAATATAATCCTTATGATTATACAGTAGAAGTGACAAATAGATTCAAGGGATTAGATCTGATAGATAGAATTCCTGATGAACTATGGACAGAGGTTCATGACATTGTACAGGAAACAGGGATTAAAACCATTCCCATGGAAAAGAAATGCCAAAAAGCAAAATGGCTGTCTGGGGAGGCCTTACAAACAGCTGTAACTAGAAGAGAGGTGAAAAGCAAAGGAGAAAAGGAAAGATAGAAGCATCTGAATGCAGAGTTCCAAAGAATAGCAAGGAGATATAAGAAAGCCTTCCTCAGTGATCAATGCAAAGAAATAGAGGAAAACAACAGAATGGGAAAGACTAGAGATCTCTTCAAGAAAATTAGAGATACCAAGGGAACATTTCATGCAAAGATGGGCACAATAAAGGACAGAAATGATATGGACCTAACAGAAGCAGAAGATATTAAGAAGAGGTGGCAAGAATACACAGAAGAACTGTACAAAAAAGATCTTCACAATCAAGATAATCACGATGGTGTGATCACTCATCTAGAGCCAGACATCCTGGAATGTGAAGTCAAGTTGGCCTTAGAAAGCATCACTATGAACAAAGCTAGTGGAGGTGACAGAATTCCAGTTGAGCTATTTCAAATCCTGAAAGATGATGCTGTGAAAGTGCTCCACTCAATATACCAACAAATTTGGAAAACTCAGCAGTGGCCACAGGACTGGAAAAGGTCAGTTTTCATTCCAATCCCAAAGAAAGGCAATGCCAAAGAATGCTCAAACTACCACACAGTTGCACTCATCTCACAGGCTAGCAAAGTAATGCTCAAATTTCTCCAAGCCAGGCTTCAACAGTACATGAACCATGAACTTTCAGATGTTCAAGGTGCCTTTTAGCAAGGGTAGAGGAACCAGAGATCAAATTGCCAACATTTGTTGGGTCATTCAAAATGCAAGAGAGTTCCAGAAAGACATCTTCTGCTTTATTGACTATGCCAAAGCCTTGACTGTGTGGATCACAACAAACTGTGGAAAATTCTTCAAGAGGTGGGAATACCAGACCATCTGACCTGCCTCCTGAGAAACCTGTATGCAGGTCAAGAAGCAACACTTAGAACCAGACATGGAACAATAGACTGTTTCCAAATCAGGAAAGGAGTACGTCAAGGCTGTATACTGTCACTCTGCTTAGTTAACTTATATGCAGAGCACATCATGAGAAGCACTGGGCTGGAAGAAGCACAAGCTGGGATCAAGATTCCTGGAAGAAATATCAATAACCTCAGATATGCAGATGACACCACCCTTATGGCAGAAAGTGAAGAAGAACTAAAGAGCTTCTTGAGGAAAGTGAAAGAGGAGAGTGAAAAAGTTGGCTTAAAACTCAGCATTCAGAAAACTAAGATCATGGCATCTGGTCCCATCATTCCATGACAAATAGATGGGGAAACAGTGGAAACAGTGGCTGACTTTATTTTTTTGGGCTCCCAAATCACTGCAGATGGTGACTCCAGCCATGAAATTAAAAAGTGCTTGCTCCTTGGAAGAAAAGCTATAATCAACCTAGACAACACACTAAAAAGCAGAGACATTACTTTGCCGACTAAGGTCCGCCTAGTCAAGGCTGTGGTTTCTCCAGTAGTCTTATTCGGCTGTGAGAGTTGGACTATAAAAGAAAACTGAGCGCTGAAGACTTGATGCTTTTGAACTGTGGTGTTGGAGAAGACACTTGGGAGTCCCTTGGACTGCAAGGAGATCCAACCAGTCCATCCTAAAGGAAATTAGTCCTGAATATTCATTGGAAGGGCTGATGCTGAAGCTGAAACTCCAGTACTTTGGCCACTGGATGCAAAGAACTGACTCATTCGAAAAGACCCTGATGCTGGGAAAGATTTAAGGCAGGAGGAGAAGGGGACCACAGAGGATGAGATGGTTGGATGGCATATCCGGCTTGATGGATGTGAGTCTGAGCAAGTTCTGGGAGCTGGTGATGGACAGGGAGGCCTGGAGTGCTGTAGTCCACGGGGTCGCAAAGAATCGGACACAACTGAGCGACTGGACTGAACTAAAGTAGGCTTGTCATAGCTCTTCTTCCAAGGAGCAAGTTTCTTTTTATTTCACGGCTGCAGTCGCCATCTGCAGTGATCATGGAACCGAAGAAAATGAAGTCTGTCACTTCATTTTATTTTTGTAGGTTTGGTCAAATTTCTTCCTAGATGATTATATTTTCTATGAATTAATATGTTTTCTCTTACTTTCAGTTGCTTTCTTTTTCTTGCCATATTGCACCAGCTAAAACTTTCAGAACAATGTTAGACAGAAGTCTCGACAAGAGACATCCTTGTCTTATTCTTGATCTTAGGGAGTAATCAACCAGTTTTCCAGCATTAAATCTGAGGCCCTTTATTAGGCTGAGAAAGTTTCCTTTCATTCCTAGTTTGCTGGCACTTTTAAAATTATGAATGGCTATTGGATTTTGTCAAATGTTTTTTTGAATCTATTGAAATAATGATATGGCTTTTATTTTTAAATTTAATGTTGTCACTTAATTGAGTTGACTTTTTAAAATGTTGAACAAGCTTGCATTTCTAGAATTGATCCCCACTTGTATTGTTGGATTTGTGTTGCAAAGCTTTTCTTTAGATTTTTGCCTCTTGTGTTCATGAGGAATATCTGTAGTTTCTTTTCTCGTGTTTGTCTCTCTTTGGTATCAGTACGATGCTGGCTTCATAGGATGAACTGGGAAGTATTTCATCCTTTTTAATTGTTCTTAGTGAGTTTAGGTAGAATTGGTTTTATTTCTTCCTTAAATATTTGAAACAAGTCACCAGCCATTCTATCTAAGCTTGGAGTTTTTTGAACAGTAAGTTTTTCCCCTTAACTACAAATTTAGTTTACTAAATAGATATGAAGCTACTTTGGTTATTTCTTTTTGAATTAATTTTGGCAGTTTGTGATGAGTTTGTAATTTGTGTGTAGAAACACAACCTGGCAGTTTGTGATGAGTTTGTTATTTGTGTGTAGAAACACAACTCATTTCTGTATGTCGATTTTGTACCATGCAACTTTGCTGAATTTGTTGATGAGTAATGACCATTTTTTGTGTTGTTTGTCTTTGATTTGTGGAATCTTTAGGGTTTTCTATGTATAAGTTCAGGTCATTTTCAAAAAGAAGCAGTTTTACTTCTTCCTTCATGATTTGGATGTCTTTGATGTTTTTTCCTGTTTGACTGCTCTGGCTAAGACTCTCGGTACTCTGCTGAATCGGGCTGTGGCAGTGAGCACGCTTGTCTTTTCCCTGATTTTAGAGGAAAAGTTCTCATCTTTTCATCATTGGGTGTGATGTTAGCCATGGGACTGCCATATGTGGACATCACTATGTTGAGGTACGTTCCTTCTATACCCACTTTGTTAAGAGTTGCTGTTTTTTTTTTCATCTTGGAAAAATGTTGAATTTTGTCAAGTGTTTTTTCTGCATTTATTGAGATAAGAATATGATTCCCATCTTTCATTCTCTTAATGTGGTATATCACATTGATTGGTTTGTGTCTGCTGAGGCCTCCTTTCACCCCAGGGATGAATTCCACTTGATCGTAGTGTATGATCCTCTTAATGTGTGTTGGATTTTGTTTGCTAGTATTTTGTTGACAGTTTTTGACTGTCAATATTCATCAGGAATATTGATCTGAAGCTGTTTTTCCTTGCAGTTCCCTCACCTGGCTTTGGTATCAGGGCAAGGTGATCTCGTAAAATGAGTTTGGGAGTGTTCCTTCCTCTTCAATTTTTGAAAGATTTTGAGAAGACTTGGCACCAGTTTTTCTTTAAGTGTGTAGTAAATTTCATCAGTGAAACCATCTGGTCCTTTGTTGGGAGGTTTTTGATTACTGTTTTTAATCTCCTTACTCACGTGTCTCTTAAGATTTTCTGTCTCTTCAGATTCAGTGTCAGGAGGTTACACCTTTCTAGGAGTTTATTCATTTCTTCTGGAAATAGTGGCGCTGCTCCCGGTGGCCTCAGTCATTCTTTGTGTTTCTGTGGTACTAGCTGTAACGTCTTCTCTTTCTTTTGTAATTTTATTCATTTGAATCCTGTCTTTTTTTTTTTCTTGGCTAGAGGTTTATCAACTTTTCTTGATGCTTTCAAGAACCAATCCTTAGTTTTGTTCATCTTTTCTATCATCCTCCTATTCTTTATTCCATTTATCTCTGCTCTAATCTTTGGTATTTTCTTCCTTTTGTTAAATTAGAGCTTAGTTTTTTTCTTTTCTATCTCTTTGAGATGTACTGTTAATTTAGGGGGAGATTTTCCTTTTTACTTTTGATTAGCTTGACAGAGTATCTTTTGAAATCTGTACCAATTATTCACTGCTGCTTAACAAATACCCCAAAATGTAGTGGCTTAAAATAATACATTTTTTATCTCACAGCTTTTTTTTGGCAAGGAAACTGGACCTGATTCATCTGGGTGCCTCTGAATCAAGGATTCCCATGGGGCTAATTTTTTCCTTTTCCTCAGGCCCCAGTAGGGCTTATCTTGGCAGAGCATCGAACTGTTATTAATCCTATTTTTATTTAAAATTTATATTTTAATTTTCATGAATTTTTAACTTGAATTTGTATTTTTTTTTAAAAAAAATACTGCAATAATATGTTATTTATCTTGATTGATGAGTTTTTTGCATGCTTCCTTATATTACTGACTGAGACAAGTGCCTCACTCACCTCATGTGTCTCGCAAGGTAATCAGTGCCTCTTTAGCTACTATCTATAAAAGCACACGTCTTGCCTGGTGGCTCAGAGGTTAAAGCATCTGCCTGGAATGCGGGAGATCCAGGTTCGATCCCTGGGTTAGGAAGATCCCCTGGAGAAGGAAATGGCAACCCACTCCAGTTCTCTTGCCTGGAGAATCCCATGGAGGGAGGAGCCTGGTAGGCTACTAGTCCATGGGGTCGCAAAGAGTCGGACACGACTGGGCGACTTCACTTTCACTTTCACTTTACTTTAAACATATTTGTGTCTTTATATTTGATGTGTATTTGTAAAAGGCAGCATAGAGTTAGATGTTTCTTTATTGTCCATTATGACAACATCTGCCTTTTAACTGGGATATTTAGGCCATTTACACTTAAGGTTATTATTGATTTGGTTAGGCCTGCCATCCAACTGTTTGTTTCCTTTTTACTTATCTGCTCTTTGCTCCTTTTTCTAGCTTTGAAAAAATTAATTGAATATTGTAATTTTAATTATGCTATCAGTTCCTGGCATCTAATCTCAGATTGGCTTATTAACTAATACTGTTGCTTATTAACTATAACCTTCACGGTCTTATTTGAGTAGTTGTTTTAGGATTTGTAGTCTATGTCTTAAATTCATAATCTGCCTTCAAGTGAAGCTATAGCACATTGCACATGGTGTCGGAACCTCGCCAGAAGCGCTTGCACGCCTCCCTCCTGCCCTTTGGACTATTGTCGTCATGCAGTTCACTTCCGCATGTCTCACAACCCCACACCACGTTGTTATTATTTTTGTTGAAACATTGGCTTATCCTTTAGCTTTATTTTTCTTTTGGCTGTGCTGGGTCTTCACCGTGGCACGCAGGCTTCCCCTGGTGTGGCTCGTGGCTCTTTAGCGGTGGTGCAGGCTTAGTTGCCTGGTGGCATGTGCGGTTTTAGTTCCCCACCTGGGGACTGAACCTCCACCCCCTGCACTGGAGGGTGGATTATTAACCATTGGACACCAAGAAGTTCCATGACTTAGCTTTTTTATTTTTAGGTATATTTAGGTAATAACAATTTAAATATATTTACTCATAGAGTTGGGCTTCTCAGGTGGTGCTAGTGGTAAAAAAATACCTGCCTGCCAGTGCAGGAGATAAAAGAGACTCACGTTTGACCCCTGGGTCAGGAAGATCCCCTGGAGGAGGGCATGACAACCACTCTGGGTATTCTTGCCAGGAGAATCCCCTGGACAGAGGAGCCTGGTGGGCTACAGTCCACGGGATCACAGAGTCAGACCTGACTGAAGCAGCTTAGCTCACACACACTGACACAGTTACCATTTCTGATGCTCTGCGTTCTTTCGTGGACATCTATAATTCCATCGCATATAATTTTCCTCCTGCATGAAGGATGTTCTTTTTTTTTTTTTTTGGCCGCCCCTTTGTCACGTAGGATCTTAGTTCCCTGACCAGGGACTGAACTCACGTCCCCTGTACTGAGAGAGCAGAGCCGCTGTGCTGCCAGAGAATTCTCATGAAAGACATTCTTTCATATTTTTCTAGTGTATTTCTGCTGGTGATTAATTGTTTCAGCTTTTAAATGTCTGAAAAAAACTTTATATCTCTGAATTTTTGCAAAATACTTTCACTGAGTATAGAATCCTAGGTTAACAGATTTTTTCTATATATATTTAAAAAATTATATTCTTGCATTGTTATCAGTGAGAAATCTGTATTTTCTTTATTTTTATGCCTTTATGAAAACCTTATTTCCCTGATTTTTTTTCCTTTTTGGCCATGCCACAAGGCATGTGGAAGCTGGACCACAAGGGAAGTCCCCAATAGGTATTTTAAAGTATAGATTTTGTTATTATTCAGGCACAGCAAGGCCAACAGAGCTGAAGATGAGCCTTGAAAAGACAGCTGCAGTTTCTGAGAGGAAGGGGCAGGATGGGATGCTGGGCCTGGGTCAGGAGGCAGAGGGAGTGGAGAGAGTGGAAAATGTGGAGAGGAGGCTTTACTGTGGTTTCCACAGATGGAGTTGGAAAGGCTGGGTGAACAGGCTTAATGTTGGCTGGTTTTAATAATTCCAGGGTGCTCCGGGGTACCGGGGCTCTCCTGGCTGTCTGGTTCCTGATCTGGGATGATGAGGGCAGGGGCTGGTGGTCCTGAGCGTCAGAGTCTTATAGAGGAGGTGGTGGGTCTGTGCTCTGCCTGAGACGGTTTGCATGTCTGGCTTTTATCTCTAGGAGCCAGCCCCTCCCAGGGATGGGCAGTCTCTCCAGGGTCCCTGGAGCCCCAAGATGTCAAAGCACCAAATACAGACTAGAAAATGCAGTATTATAATGCAGCTAGGTGCTCCCTGTCCGGGCCTGTTGTGGCCCAGTATGGTAGCATGAGTCACACATGCGTTCAGCATTTGAAACGTGGCCCGCCCAATGTAAGTATAACAAAATACACATCTGATTTCCAAACTTAACATGGAAAGAAACGGTGAACTATCTACCTAACGGTTTTCATATTGATTATATGTTGATCATATGTTGAAAGGTTATTCATTTGGATATATTATTAAAATTCATTTCTTTGTTCCTTTTTTTTTTTAAATGTGGTTACTAGGTAATTCAAAGTTACATTTAAGGTTCACATTACATTTGCCTTGGGTGGCCTGTGGCTCTTCTAACGTGTTTCGGTGGGGACTTCGCAGCCCTGGAGGTGGGAAGGGCCTTACACCCCTCTTGCAGACGGGAACACCACTCTCCTCTCCAGAGCAGGCTTCGAGTCTGTTCTCCCAGCAGGGCTGTTTGAGTCAATGTGTCTGATCACCGGAAGCTCAGCTTCCACACGATCCTGGGACGTCTGGGAGGGTGTTTCCAGGTGAGACTGGCATTGATTTGTGGGTGCAGGAGAGCAGGTGGCCTCCCTGTGTGGACGGGCACCGTCCCACCCAGCGAGGCCGGACCAGAAGGCTGGTAGAGGAAGAACTCCTCTGCTTCCCGTCTGGTTTCTCAAGCTGGACACTGACCTTCTGCCTGCAGTGGTCGGACTTGGGTTAAATCACCATGGGCTTTCCTGGCTTTCCTTACAGACAGCAGATGGTGGGACTTCTCAACCCCCATAACCAAGTGAGCCAGTTTCCCAAGGTAAACCTGTATCTCTCATGGTTCTCTCTCTAGAGAACCCTATTAATAACAAAGATTTGGGTGCTGAGAGTGGCGCCAGAGGGCACAGATGTTAAGAATGAATTTTCTGAATTCCAGGTTCCCAGGATCAGTTGTCTAACCCGATGGGGTTCAAAGACACCAACGACTCTATTTCCAGTCAGAGTGAAAACGCCGGTAGTCCACGATGGGATCTGGCAAGAGAGATACTCAAAGTGTTAATATCTGCACCTTCCCCATCAACCACTCACACGAAGCAAGGAGCCACACTACCCTGTAGATGAGACTTTCGAACATCTTTGGAAAACTGGAGAATGTCGTAACATTGGCTGGCGTCTCCTGGCGCCTCTGGACAAAGTGGTTCAAGAAAAGTGCGAGTCTGAGATTTCAAATTCCCAGCTCAAGAGTCTCATAAATAATCTTAAAGATAATCTCAGAAAATAACCTCATAGTCATAAATACTCTCATAAATAATCATAAAGAGCTTCCCTGTATGGCCTGAGGAAAGCCTTATCTCCTTCTGCTGCAAGATTGAGATTACTGACGACCACATGCCCAGTCTCATCCTGATTTAGCACGTGAACTGAACTCCCAGCCTTGCAGGGTGTCTACGGTTAAAGGAGGAAGACCAGGAGACTGTGTGTTGGGGTTAGGACATGTGGGAAGATCCTGGAGGAATGAGGGATCCTGAGCCCTCAAGTTCTCATGAGTCCTCTTTCAGTGGAAGAAGTCTCTCCAGTGCCAATGAGTAGGACCCTTCCCTCCTCCACCTGGAGGGCTGACCCTGCATTGCCTGGGGAGATGCTAACAGTCCCCTGGAGACGGTTGCCATGGAGGATGCCGCTGCTTCTCCTGAGGACGCGCCCTCACCCCCTCTTGGCTTCTAGACCCGTAACTTGACTCAAGTCCCAGCAGGTCCCCAAAGGTGAGGGGCAAAGTGCGACACAGGACGAGGTGCTCTGTCCTCCAGAGGGAGCGGAGTTTTCTGATCTATGCAGACAGAAGCCAAGGGGACACAAGAGATGGACGCTGAAGGTGTAGGATGCTGGAGGGTGAAATCTGTGGGACCGAATTTGTGGACATGAGCCTCTGAGCAGAGATTCCGGGTCTCCTGCTGCCGCTCTGGAGAAGGGGGAGGGGCTCCCACTGCTTGTTTTGCTGCTTGGCTGAGACAGGGGCCAAAACGTGGCCTGTCACGATGGCCCGAACTGGAGGTGGCCTACCTCCCTTCTTCAGAGGTTTGGGGGTATAGGATGTGAGAGTGGGTTTGTCGAGCAAGACCTGCCCACCCTCCTGGGAGGGCCCAGAAGACTCTCTCAGCATGGCTGTGGGGAGCACCCCCATGGGGAGCCCCAGCACCCCAAGGACCACATCCTCAGAGGGCTGCATTCTCTGCTGTCCAGACCTCGTGGTGGGAGTTGTGGTCACTGAACTGGGAAACCTGTGAGCAGGGCCACTGGGTCCCAGGGTGGCCGGAGCCTACTGGGGGCACTCGCTGCTGAAAGGAAGGAGGGCACGGTGGCAGGGATGACTTTCCGGGGCGAGACGGTGGCCGGAACAGCCAGACCGCGCTGACCCGCGGTCTGAGCTGCTCGGCCCTGGCACTGGTGTGGAAGCCTGCTGGGTTCTTACCTGGATGAGGAAGAAGTCCCAGGTTGAGTGAAGCAACGTCCGCCTGACTCATAAAGACAGAGGGTCGTGGCCAGTCACCGAGGCCCCAGGCTTAGCCAGTCTTCAGACCCAGGACCTTGAAGGAAGGGGAGGCCAGGTCCCCTTGAGGACGGACCCAGGACGCCCCTGGAAGTGGACACTGTCAGTCTTTCTCCCAGCCTTCCCCGAGGGCCTGCCGCTTACAGGTGACTGTGAGCTGGGGGAGAGGCAGAATGGGAGCCTCCAGGGGCCCCTAGACACTGGCTCTGAACCTATAGCCACTCCAGGAGACCCCAGCCTCCCTGGGGACCCCCCAATCAGATGGAGGTCAGGGGGTCAGGGCCGCTGCAGCTCAGGTCTGCCCATATCAGGCTCACGGGAAGGCACAGCTGGAAGATAAATCCTCAGCAGGTGGCAGAGTCCTCACATCGGTTCCCCGACGGTAGAGCAAGGGCTACGATGTGGGGAAAGGCCAGGTGGAAACCTCTGGAACAGCCTCTACTGAGGAAGACGGCACACCAGCCAGCAGCTCTGGCTGGACTGCAGCGGCCAGTGCCTCCACCCAAGACTTAAGGGTGGCGCGGTGGAGGGGCGGTGATTCCCACCACATCCCCTTCTCTTCGGCTCACGCAGAAGACAGTGGGTCTTGGAGAAATGACAGGGTCCTCTTAAGCTTAATGAGGCGGTAACTCCAACCGCAGCTGCTGTATCAGACGTGGTTTCATCGCTTGAGCAGATTCACACATTCCCTAGTGCCCAGGATGCAACCCTGGATCTGACAGGCGCCTTTCCCTTCGTCCTTGTGCCTGGGGCCCAGCAGAAACAGTTCGCTTTTACTCGGCAAGGCCAGCAGTACACCCTCGCTGTCCTACATCAGGGGTGAGGCAGCTCTCCAGCCCTGGGTCACAGATGAATTCGCAGGGGTCTTGGTTGCTTTCCCTTCCACAAGACATCACGCTGTGCACTCCGCTGATGGCATTTCACTGATTTTTGAGCCTGTTGAGCAAGAAGCAGCAGCTGCTCTAGGCTTACGGCATTTGAATATCGGAGGGCAGGAAATAAAACCAGGGAAATTCAGGGGCCTTCCATCTCATTAAAGCTTCTAGAGGGTCCAGTAAAGTGGCAAGATATCCTTTCTGAGGTGAAGGATAGAGTATTTCATCTGGTCCCTCCTGCAACCAAGAATGGAGACGATGTAGTCTTCACCTGGGTGTGCTACCCCGGCCCACTGACCGACGGCGCGACTGCTGGGTGGGGTGGGGGGCTCTGCAATAGGCCTAGACTGTGCACTCCTGGAGTCAAGTGACCCAGCAGGTCCAGTGGTCCCTGAAGTGTCAGGGCAGAGACGGATGCTCTTTGAGTCTTCGGCAGCCCCTGGAGATGGATCACAGGGCAGGCCCTTAAGATTTGGGAGCAGGACTTTGCCATCCACCCTAGAAAACCGCTCTCCTCTTGAGAAAAACCTCTGGGCCTGCTACTAGCCTTAGCAGAGACTGCTAACCACAGGTCACCGTTACCACGTGACCCGCTCATCATGAACTGAGTGTTATCTTTATCTGACCCACCAGGCCAGAAAGCTGGGCATGTAGGGCAACACTCCACCATCCGATGGAAGTGGCATGTCACTGAGCCTGCCCAACCGGGCCCTGAAGGCCGAGGTTAGTGACCTGAAGAAGCGGCTCCAATGCCCTCGGCTCCCCCCCTGCTACACTGCCGTCTCTCTCCCTGCTGGCACCTACGGGCTCGGAGGGAGAGGGTGGTTTCCTAGGATCTACCAACAGAAGAAGCACCCCGGTCTTGCTTACAGATGGTCCTGTGTGACATGCAGGCTCCCCCCACCAGAGGCAGCCGTCCCTCAGGGACATGGTGAAGGGCAGTCCGCCCAGCAGGCGGAGCGTGGGGCGGTGCACCTGGCCCTGCACTTGGCTTGGAAGGAGAAGTGGCCAGATGAGTGGTGATAGCTGGGCCCACGGGCTCTGGGCAGCGCTTTGGTTGGGTGGTTAGGGACTCAGAAGCAGCATAACTGGGAAATCGGTGACAAGGGAACCTGGGGAAGAGCTATGTGGATTGGCAAGAACCCCGAAAATATTCATGTCCCACATGAGTGCTCACCAAAGGGCAGACTCAGCAGAGGATTTTAGTGACAGAGTACACAGGAGAACCATCCTGTAGATCCCAATCAGCCCCTTTCCCAGCCACCCTGTCATCAGGAATGGGCTGAGTAAAGTGGCCATGTGGCAGGGATGGGGGGACGCGAGGGTCCAGCAACACGGATTCCACTTACCGAGGCTGAGTGTCCCGTCTCCCAAGACCAACACCAAACCCCTGATTTGGCGCCATCCCCCAGAGGGGCCAGCCAGCTACCTGATTAATTATACCAGCATGTAACCGAGCAGGACGCTGTGGGGACTTCCTGGAAGAGAGCCCTCCACTATGTCTTGTCTGCAGAGAAACTTCAGCCTCCCAAACCTTCCCTGAGTTCCAGAGAGTAAATTTAATCACGGAAGTCAGAAAATGCGGAAAGAAAGGAAAACAGTCAAACAAGACAAAATAGTACTAGTTTAGCCTTTAGACAAAGTTAAGAACCTTGAGTTCCTCCCTCAGAGCTGCAGATGATATTCTGAACCAGGCCTTTGAGCTGCTTTGCAGACACTGAAATCCCCACCAGGTGGAAGAAGTTAACTGCACGCTGCCCACCAGCATAGAGACCCCACACGGGTTGGAACCAGAGGGTGGACGATGTTGGCTCTGATTAGCTCATCACCAACCAACCAGAAGAATGTCGGTGAGCTGAGCGCCCACCCACAGCCCCTCTCCCTCACCCTCCAGGGGTTCAGGCGCCTCGGGCACCCGCTGCCTGGACTCCCTGCTTGGCACCCGCGGAAGGCGCTGCACTTCCCTGCGCCACGACCGCGTGCCCGCAGAGCGACTGGCTTGGCTGCTCCCAGGTGAGTGGCCCATACCCAGGAACGGACTGTTTCCATCCTGCTCCCCTGGTGCTCGTTGGTAAGGAGCCCGCCTGCAGTGCAGGAGACCCCAGTGTGAGTCCTGGCTTGGGCAGGTCTGCTGGAAAAGGGGCAGGCTGCCCACCCCAGTATTCCGGGGCTTCTCTGGTGGCTCAGCTGATAAAGAATGAGCCTGCAACGCAGGAGACCTGGGTTTGATCCCTGGGTTGGGAAGATCGTTTGGAGGAGGGAAAGGCTACCCACTCCAGTATTCTGGCCCGGAGCATTCTAGGAACTGTATAGTCCGTGGGGTCACAGAGAGTCAGACACGGCTGAGCGACTTTCGCTTTCATCATGGAAGAGGCAGTGTTCTGTTCCTACGGGGACAGACACCCATGCTGGATACGGCTTTGCCTTCTCTGCATTCAGAACTTGTGCCACAGCGAATCACAGAATGCCTTATCCACCTCGTGGTGTCCCACAGAGTGTTGCTTCTGATGAGGGAAGAAAGGGTGGCAGGGGGCCCCTGCCTGTGGAACTCACCACATTCCCCACCATTGTGAAGCAGCTGGCTTGCCAGGCGGTGGAATAGCCTTTTGAAGACTCAGTCATAGCGCCAGCAAGGTGGCAATGCCCTGCGCGGCTGGGGCGGGTTCTCCAGGAGGCTGGATGTGCTCTGAGTCCGTGTCCGTGGCCCGGCGCTGACTCACAGCGGAGGCTCCCGGGATCAGGGGGTGGAGTGGCAGAGGCCCTGACTGTGGCACTCGTGGCCCTCCGGCGTGACAGTGCCGTCCTGTCCCTGAGACCGCGCGTGCTCCTGCTCAGAGCTCTCAGCTCCACCAGGAGCTACAGCAGTGAGTCCACTGAGCCGGGAGTGAGGGCTCACCAGCCACTTCGGGGTCCTCGTGTCTCAGAATCAACAGGCAGAGAAGGGACTCCCTGTGCCGGCCAGGGCGCCTGATCCCTCCTCACCGGAGGTGAGAAAGCGCACAAAGGCACCGGGGGTCTGGGATTGAGGCCAAGGGAAAACGACAGGAGCCCAACCCAGGCAGGACCCCTGATGACCCGACCCTCCAGGAACGGAGGTTTGGGTCGGCCACCAAGCACAGAACCACAGCCAGCTGAGGGGCTCGCTGAAGGCGCAGGGAGCAGGCGGCAGGGGAGGGTGCTTACGAATACTGACCACAGCCTCAGCCGGGTACAGAAACCAGAACTGCAGCTGTGGTGTTCATTTCCCCCTTCTGCGATGGTTGCTGTTCAGCCACCAAGTCGTGTCCGACCCTTTGCAGTGCCACAGCGAATCACAGAATGCCTTATCCACCTCGTGGTGTCCCACAGAGTGTTGCTTCTGATGAGGGAAGAAAGGGTGGCAGGGGGCCCCTGCCTGTGGAACTCACCACATTCCCCACCATTGTGAAGCAGCTGGCTTGCCAGGCGGTGGAATAGCCTTTTGAAGACTCAGTCATAGCGCCAGCAAGGTGGCAATGCCCTGCGCAGCTGGGGCGGGTTCTCCAGGAGGCTGGATGTGCTCTGAGTCCGTGTCCGTGGCCCGGCGCTGACTCACAGCGGAGGCTCCCGGGATCAGGGGGTGGAGTGGCAGAGGCCCTGACTGTGGCACTCGTGGCCCTCCGGCGTGACAGTGCCGTCCTGTCCCTGAGACCGCGCGTGCTCCTGGTCAGAGCTCTCAGCTCCACCAGGAGCTACAGCAGTGAGTCCACTGAGCCGGGAGTGAGGGCTCACCAGCCACTTCGGGGTCCTCGTGTCTCAGAATCAACAGGCAGAGAAGGGACTCCCTGTGCCGGCCAGGGCGCCTGATCCCTCCTCACCGGAGGTGAGAAAGCGCACAAAGGCACCGGGGGTCTGGGATTGAGGCCAAGGGAAAACGACAGGAGCCCAACCCAGGCAGGACCCCTGATGACCCGACCCTCCAGGAACGGAGGTTTGGGTCGGCCACCAAGCACAGAACCACAGCCAGCTGAGGGGCTCGCTGAAGGCGCAGGGAGCAGGCGGTGGGGGAGGGTGCTTACGAATACTGACCACAGCCTCAGCCGGGTACAGAAACCAGAACTGCAGCTGTGGTGTTCATTTCCCCCTTCTGCGATGGTTGCTGTTCAGCCACCAAGTCGTGTCCGACCCTTTGCGACCCCATGGACTGCAGCACGCCAGGCTTCCCTGTCCTTCACCATCTCCCGCAGCTGGCTCAAACTCAAGTCCGTTGAGTCGATGATGCCATCCAACCCTCTCACCCTCTGTTGCCCCCTTCTCCTCCCGCCCTTCTGCGCTAAGTGTCACGGAACCACACGAACTTGGGTGTGCTCTCCTGCGTGCAGTAGAGCCGATCTGCTGACACGAGGTGTGGTGAGGGAAAGCGCAGCATTGATTGCAGGCGCCGAGCCAGGCGTCCAGGCAGCTAGTGCCTAAGAGGCCTGAACTCCCTGAAGGCTCACGGGGAGAGGGAAGGGGGTGATGAGCGATCAGGGTGAGTGATCTGCTTGTGGACGTTCTTCTGATTGGTCAGCAGTGAGGTAATTGGGAGTCGATATCAACCTCTGATTCAAACAAGCCTGGGCTCTACCTGCTTGTAGGCAGCAGGCAGTCAACTGCTCCTGCCTGGGGGGGGTTCGCACCTACAAAGCAGCTCAAGGGTCATGGCTCAGAACACCATCTGCCGCCCTGCAGGAGTAACTTAAGGCCTGTGCCTTGAATGACTGCACTGTTCTTTTGTCCTGCTCAGCTGTTTCCTTTCTGCGTCTCTCATTGCTCTGACTCCATCTAAAGTGTTTGTACACACGACGTGGCAGGGTGTGCGGGGCGGGAGGCTCCGTTCTGGGACGGGGCCATCGGGTCCTGCCTGGAGAGGCAAGTGTGTGCGCATCTCTGCCTCTCTCCTGTCTCCTCCCGTCTTGTTACACAAGATGCCCCGACTGCGGCTCACAGCATTCAGGCCTGGGGACTCACACCAGCGCTTAAGGATGTCGGGCGGGGGACACGCCCCCAGGCCTCCTCCTCCTCTTCTGAGGCAGGAGAGCACGAGCTTTCATTTGCAGGCAGGACAGCTGTACCACATGAGGCAGAACTATGACCTTTCTATTTTTTCTGGAGCTCAGGCATGGATTCAGGAGCTGGGTACAGGTGCCGCGTTGACAAGGGGTGGATGCGTGATGATCAGTTTTGAGTGTCAACCAGCCCAGCCCACAGGTGCCCAGATTAGACTTTATTTCTGGGTGTGTCGGGGGGAGTTTCTGGATAGGGTGAAGATTAGAATCAGCGCCCACTGCAGCGTGGACCAGCATCACAGAGTTCGCTGAACAAGCGCTTGAACGGAACAACGGATGCGGTGGGAGGAATTCACCTTTCCTCCTCCGTCTGTCTGCTGGAGCTGGGACTGCCCAGCTTGCCATCTCCCGCCGCCGCACTGGGGCTTACACCACTGGCCCCCGGGCTCTCAGCTCTCCATGCTTGGACGGGATCCCACCAGCACACAGCCTTGCTGGGTCTGCCTCCTGCAGACGGTAGACATGGGGCTTCCCAACTCTACCATCATGTGACCGGGTTCCTCATCATAAACTTCTTGTTACATATTGTCTGTTTCTCTGGAGAATCCCGGCTGGTCATGGGTGGGTATGTATGATGTTTGGCGTCTGGAAGCACTTTCTCTCCCGTGGCTCCTGCCCACCCCACTGGATTCCAGAAGGTTCTGGACTCCCAGGTGACCTGGGCACACAGGTGGGACTCCTGCACGAAGGCTGCAGGACCTGTGGGCTTGGAGAAGCTACTGGCTTGGCCCAGACTGGCTACCCGCCTCCCACCTGACCCAGAGAATGCACTCAGGCAGCTGGGGAGGAAGGCCCTGGAGGGGTGGACAGAGAGGTGGGCAGCAGCCCTGGGCCGCAGGAGGAGTGAGGAGCCCGGGCCAAGGTGGCTGGCAGCCAGTCCCATGGAGCTTGCCCGGCCTCTGCCTGGTCCAGTTCTGCCCCAGGGGAGGCCCCAGAGGGTCCAGACGCTCCATCACTCCGAGAAGGGGGACCCAGAGCCTCTCTGCACCTCATGTGTCCTCAGGGTGCCCCACACTTTCAGGGTCTGCACCTCAGTCCCATGGAGCCCGTGATTTCAGAGTGGGCAAGCGCTCAGCCTTGGTCACCCCGGAGCAGGGGTTGGCATGTCCCCCTGGAGCAGCAGGATGGCGGGCTGCTGGGACCTCCCAAGGCCAACGGCAGAGCTGGGCCTGGATGCTCCCCTGTCCCTTGGCCACCGCCCACTCCCGCAGTGGCCAGCTCCTTCTGATCCTCTGTGCTGGATGTGAGGTCCCTTTAGCAAAGCCCTGTGGACACAAGAGGAGGGAGCCTGTCTTCCCACGTGGAGCCCTCAGATGGACAGCGCAGAGGGATCCAGACAGGGTTCTGGTGACGCAGCCTCAGAGCTGAGCGTGAGGCCAGCGCAGAGGGGGGCCCAGGCTTAATCCCCAGGGCCCAGGCAGGATCCGACTCGCCGGGGTAATGACCCTTCTGCTTCCAGGCAGTGGACAGGCGGGAGGGGGCAAAGCCAGAGCCCAGGAGGCTGGGGAGAGGCAGAGGCAGCCCCCAAGACTGTCCGGGGCCTGGAGGCCCCGTGGAAGTTCAGGCAGGGCCCTGTTTGCAGGACTTGGGAATTTTCCTTGGCACCCTTGGCACGGGCAGGCAGATTCCTATCTGGCTGGGGATTTGCCAAATAACCCTCAGGGAAGGAGGGGGCGGCTCTTACCAGAGAGGGGCTGCAGAGGCGAGCCAGGCCTTCCGCTCTGAAGGGACCTGATTCCTATCTGGATTGCTCCGCTGGCCGGAGGTGTGCCTGTGGACACAGTCCATGTCCTTTCTGAGTCAGCTTCTTCCTGAGAAATGGGGCCCCACAGCCACCTGGCTCCTGGCAAGGGCTAGACTCCAAGTCACTTCCTACAGCAGGCAAGCCGGCCAGACCTGCCAGAATCCTTCATGGGGACGGGAGCCAGAGGGTGCCCACCAGGCAGGCAGGAAACCCTCGCCACGGTGCCCTGCGGGGTCCTCGGGAGGCGCCCCAGCCCCCCTACCCCTTCCCCGTGCCAGCAGAGTAAGGATGCTCAAGCTAGCCGGGCCGCCCCTTACCCCCGCCCTCCATTCCCAGAGGCCCTGGCCCGAAGGGTCTCGTCACTTTTCGGGAAAAACCTGCTGGGTATGGCCTCCTGAGGGCATAGCCATTTGGCTGGCCTTCCCAGGCCGCGGGGCAGGACAAAACTCTCCCATTAACGGCGCATGTCCAAAGTCCCTGCCCCCTCAAACCCCGAAAGGTACCCCCGTCGGTCAGGGGGAAAGGCGGCTGCCCCCCGACTTCTCCCACCGGCCAATCCCAGCGCGGGGGTAGGTGGCCGGTGCTGGCCTGAGGGAAAAGGGTCCTGAAGGCGGGTAGACGTCCACGGGTGAGCGGCCGAGGGAACCCGTCCAAGAAGGGAGGACAATTGGAGGGGAATATGGAAAGCAGAGGAAGCTTGAGAGCGGGGCGGGGGAGACGGGCAGAGGGGAAAGGCAGGCGGACTGCCCCCCGGGGTCCGAGGCGGTCTGAGCAAACCTCCAGGCCCTTCGCCTCAAAGATGCGCAAGGCCGGGGGCAGACTGTGTAGGTGGCAGGGACCTGGGGGAACGCAGCCCAGGAGCCAGACCTCCGCCCCCCACCGCCCCCCAGCGCGCCGAGTCTCCACCACTTCCTAAGCCCCGCCTTGGCGGGAGGACGGAGTGGCCCTCTCGCAGGCCCCGCAGAATAACAGGTGGGCGCCCGGCCAGGAACAGGTGCGCGTGGGAGCGCGCGCCCACCCGGGTCGCGAGGAGGGGCCGGGCGGGGCCGCGCGGGCGCCAAGCTTTGTTAGAGACGCTCCGGGAGCCACGCGTCTGGCTACGCGCTTCCTCCCAGGGGCCGGGCGTGGGGCCGCGCCCGCCGCGATTGGCCGAACCGGCGGCCCGCCATTGGCTGAGGCCCCCCCACGCCCCTCGGCCTCAGGGGCGGAGCGTGGGTGCCGGCTGCCGGGCGCGTGCTGCCCCCGGGGGTCTCACGCGCCTCCGGAATGGCTGAGCCGCCGCGGCGGTAGACACACCCTACCCTCAAAGGCGGACGCGGCGGGGGGCGTACCCAGGACCTGTGACCAGCAGCTTCGGGGAGGGGGCGGCGGTGCGCACGCAGGACCCGCGGACTGCATTTTGGGGGCGCACTGGGCACCTGCTGGGAACGGGGACGCACTGGGGGCCTGAGGGCTGTGCCTGGGGGACTGGGTGCGGTCTTCGGAGGCTCACCGCTCAGTCTTTGCAGACTGCGCGCCAGGGGTTGGGCGAAGCGTGGCGCGAGGGGGAGGCAAAGGAAGGAGGGCGTGAGAAAGGAGGCGGCGGCGCGGAGGAGGGTTATCTATATATTTAAGAACGCGCCGCCTGCGCCGCTCAGGGAAGACCTGGCGAGCGTCTGACAGCACGCGCGAGTCACGAGCCCCCCACGCTCCTCGGCGCGCACTGCCCGCCCTCTCCCGGCCTCCTGCGCCTTGCTGTCCCCGGACCCCGGACGACCTGGGGTCGCGTACCCCAGGGAGTCTTGGCAGCGCAGTGCCCGATCGTCGTTGAGACTTGTCCGGCTTTCCTCCGCCCTCGGTTCTTTGCCCTCCACCTTTTCGCGGCGCACAGAGACCCGGGGGAAGCGCGGGGCGAGTGGATGCGGACGCGATGGACAGCCGCGCGCTGCCCCGGCCCGCGCCCCCGGCGCCTGGTGTCCCGGGCTGCTGCGCCGTTCGCCGGCGACCGGAGTCCCCGGAGCTGCTGCGCTGCAGCCGCCGGCGGCGGCCGGGCGCGGTGGACCCCGGCAGTGGAGCGGCGGCCGTGGCGCGGCGCAATGAGCGCGAGCGCAACCGCGTGAAGCTGGTGAACTTGGGGTTCCAGGCGCTGCGGCAGCACGTGCCGCACGGCGGTGCCAGCAAGAAGTTGAGCAAGGTGGAGACGCTGCGCTCGGCGGTGGAGTACATCCGCGCCTTGCAGCGCCTGCTGGCGGAGCACGATGCTGTGCGAGCCGCGCTGGCCGGGGGGCTTCTGGCCCCGGCCGCGCGCCACCCCCTGCCCCGCGCTCCATCGGGGACCCCCGCCACCGCCGCCTCGCCCTCCTGCGCCTCGTCGTCCCCGGGCCGTGGGCACAGCTCGGAGCCCGGGTCGCCGCGTTCCGCCTACTCGTCGGACGACAGCGGCTGTGAGGGCGCGCTGAGCCCCGCGGAGCGCGAGCTGCTCGACTTCTCCAGCTGGTTAGGGGGCTACTGAGCGCCCGGCCCCGCAAGGTAGGCTCCGAGAGGCGGGAAGGAGGGAGGGTTGGAGGTAAGGCGGCTGGGCGCGGTGGAGACAACGGCCTCGCCGCTCGCGCGCCCCCGAGAGCCCGCGAGGCCGGAGCGACGACCTGGATTTCGCTCCCTCTTTATTCCTCCCCAGACTTCTTCAAGCCTGTGCAAGACCAGCGTGCGTTTGTCCAGGATTGCAAAACTTCCCCCTTGCTGCTCCGCCGCCGTAGGGGGAGCGGGGAGACGGAGGGCTGGGGCGGGTGAGGCCCCGAGTGTTTGCGGATCTCGGGGCAGACTGGGGCGCTGGGAGGCGGAGAGACTTTGCATTGCAAATTGCGCGCCCGGCCCGGTGGCAGAAATGAGTCGGCGGGGCGCGGAGCCCTGACTCACCCCGGCTCCGAGCGCTCGCCCCGCCCGGCGCCCGGGGCCGGGCCACACACCGAAGCCGAGGCTCCCACGGAGACCTGGGCTCCAAAACCCACCCAGAGAACGAAACTGCCGACTCCGCTTGTGGGGGTGGGGGAGGGCCGGGCTGCGCGGGGTCTCCGGGGCCGGATCCCGCACTAACGCGCGTGCCTGTCCCCCCTTCCCTCCCAGCGGCGGGGAGCGCACTCACCCCTGCGGAGCCAGCCGGTTGGAAAGGCTCCCGCCTCCGTGTTCGTCGTTCCGCGGGCCAAGCCACCACCCAGCCAGGGATGCAGCCGACGCTCCCCGGCCATCCAGCCTGACCCAAGGCTAGTGTGCAAGAGGTCCCGCCTGACCGCCTCCTCCCGGCGGCAGCTTCCTCGGACCCCAGCCACCCTGTCTGCAGAGACCTTCCACTGGACTGGGGCTGCGGAACCGACTCTTGGAGGTTTGAAGGGGAGAGGGCTTTATGACGACGCAGATTACGTTTTTACGAACGCATGCACTTGAACTGCTCAGGGAGACTGGCGGTGTGAAGGCTTATTTTTGTGCAAAGAGTCCTTAGATTTAGAACACAATAAAGACTGTTTATTCCCTCCGACTCCCTCTTCCTGGAAGTTGTGAACCTGGCTGAAATCTCCCTTGCCACAGCCCTGGGGCAGAGTCCCTGGTGGGCGTCCCCTTGCAGCTCTGCCAGCTGGGGAGAGACCAGCCTCAGGAAGCCTGTTTCAGAGAAGGTGGAGCTATATATAAACCGGTGCTGTGTATCAGTGGTGGGGGGGTACCCGCTGCATACTCTGAGGCTCCCATGATCCAGGTGAGGGTCCCATGTGGGTGGGAGGGTGGTGGCTTCGACCCTGAACCCAGCAGGCCCACATCTGTGGTCGCATCTCCCTGGACCCCGCGCCTCCATCTGGGGGTTGCTCTGCCAAAGCAGTTCATGGGCCTGGGCGAGCCTGGGGCTCCAGTCAGGCGTCAGGGCGCTGGAGGGTGGTCCAGGCAGGGCTGCCTCACAGCTGGGACGCTGAAGTCTGCAGGCTGCTGGCGGGTCGGTCTCTGAGCCAATGCCCCGCATAGGGCTCAACCTGAGGGGGTCCGACCAGTGGGCCCCCCAGCTGCCCTCTGTCTCAGGGTCCAGGTTGCTGCGGTCAGATCCCCGCTGTCCACCACCAGCTGGGTGACCCCGGGCAGGGCTCTCCACCCGGCAGTGGGGGGACCCACAGTTGCGGGAGGACGGGGGAGAGGTGCCTGGCCGTGTCCAGCCCACCGTACTCGGCCCTCCGCTGCCGCGCCTGTGGCTCCTGGCCACGTGTGCCCTGCAGGCTGCAGGAGCCTGGGCCCTGCCCACCTATTTGCGGGTGGGGGCTGTGAGGGCCTCCTCTGAAAGGAACAAGGAGGCCCCCCCAGGCTCCCCGAGCTCAGAGGTGATTACTCAGCCCTACCTTTGACCAGAGCCTCGGTGGCTTTGAAGTCTCACCCTGCCCAGAGCTCTCTTTTATTGCATGGGTTGGGGGTGGAGCCGACAGGGATCCCCCGGCTGCTTTCGGATGCTGAAGGCACCCCTTCCTCCTGCGGGGAGTGGTTGGGTCACAGCCGTTGAAACCCGGGCAGGTTGGGGCGACTGGTGTTGGCAAAGCAGATGTCTCCCGGGTGAGCAGGGTGACATGCTGGGTGGGTCTGACGAGGCTCAGGCTTGGCGGGGTCAGCAGAGCAGCTGTGGCTGGGGACTGCGGGGTCAGGAGTGACCTGGCCTCGTCCAAGGGACAGATGAGGCATGTGACGTGGCCACCCGGCAAGGGCCAGCCTGCAGCCTTCCCCAGGGTCCACAGCGTGGTCAGTGACCTCGCCGAGCCTCTGGCTCCGGCCTCTGCTGGGTCTCCTTACCTTGACCCAGGGAAAGGCATGCAGCTCTCAGGACACGAAGTGGTTGTGGTCAGGGTAGTATCACACATGGGTGTTGGCTGGCAGGGGGGTGGGGGGGGCGCACGGGAGGGGCAGGTCGAGGGGGACTGGTGATGAAATTTTGCCAAGGGTAAGAGCTGCCATTTTTGTGCTTCTGTTTTTATGGAAAATCCTAAGCGCGTGCAGAAGTTCCAGAACTTCCACTGGACATGTTCTCTGTGCCAGGCACGGAGGATGCGGTGGTGCCCGAGGAATCCCCACCATTATGGAACTGACATTCTAGCAGGGCACACAGGCTCCATCTAACCCACAAGTGACATTGTTGTATCAGGCGTCCAGCATCCGGCCTGGTCAGCGATGGACATGCCAGATCTGGGAGAAGGCTCTGAGAAGCCCCCATCATCAGCACCAAAAACTGAACAGAAACCCTTGGCCTGTCCATGCACCCCTCCCCACCCCCGACGTGGTTCTGAAGCAGACCCCAGACATCATACGGTTCCACCCATAAATTCTCCGGATGAGCTTCCAAGGGGAACCCCTATACCCTGACCCCCCCAAATGAACCACAGCTCGTTTCATTTTGTCAAACACCCAGGGAGTGGCACGGCCCTCTGACTGCCTCTGTTTTCCACGTTTGTGATTTTTTTTTGACTGCATGATTGTGGAACTTCCCTGACCATGGATAGGGCCCGTGCCCCCTGCGGTGGACAGAGTCAAGTCCTGGACCCCTGGGCAGTGCCTGGTTTTTGCAGTAAGGATCCGGTGCAGAGCCGCTCTGGAGTTAAGCCTCTCGTGAGCATCCCGTCCCCAGCCGCTCCACGAGGACGCGAGGTCATCCGTGCCCCAGCGTTGCTGCTGGCGCTCGCTGGGTGCCGGTCCTGCATCTCCTGTGACTGGAGCGGCTGGCTCGGAAGCAGGGGCGAGGCCAGACTCCAGTGTGGTTTCTGGTTCCTGCGCTTCAGAGCATGTTCCTGGCTCTGCATCCCATGTGGTGACTGATCACTGATTATCTGAGCGGGCTCATTTTTAAGAGAAGAGTGGGCTGTGTTTGACCAGGCAGGATGACAGGCGTCAACATGGGCATGGTGGCCTGCCTGCTCACCCTAGGCAGAAAGCGCCCCGTCCCCCGCCAGCCGTCAGTTACTGGGTGCCAGTCGCTGCTCCCTGTACAGAACCGGAAAGCACAGATCTGAAAGATGAGGCGCTGGAGGTCATACAGCCTGAAGGTGACAGGACACGGGACTCAAACTGGGACGGCTTCATTCCTGAACCCTTGCGGTGGCCCCCTTCCGGGAGGGCGGGGCTGCCTGGGGCTGTCCTGAGGGGCACACAGCAGTTCCGTGTTCCAGACCAGCACGTTTGCTCGGGTCCCCACCCTCAGCTCCGTGGTGGGGGCAGTGGGGCTCTCCTGGTGGCCTGTGGCCCAGGCCTCGCCCCCCGCTGGAGGTCGGAAGCTGATTTTAGATTGAAGGAGCCTGGGGCTAGGTGGGGACCCCCACTGTGGTGGGGGGAAATGGTGCCTTGGGGTAAAGCTGGGTGGGACGGGGGAGTCTTTCCTAGGGGTGGGCAGGTGGTGTGGATGGCCACGGCCCCCAGGGGCGCTCTGGGGGCGCCGTGCCACGGGAGGTCAGGACGTTGTCTTCGTTATTCGTGACAGTGGGTTTCCCAAGGAACCCTGCTTTATAGTCCCAGAAGGCTCCCTGCGGCTAAAATTCACCCAGTCAGAGAATGATGCGTCCCTGGAGGCCACCCACCTGGGGCCACCCTCTCGGACGCTGGAGTCCAGCACGGGTGCCCGCTGGCCTCGTCTGCTCTGCCAGGTCCCACACCTGGTCATTCTGGAAGCTCCAGTGGGTACCTTCTCTGTGTCCAGCGCCCAGGGAAGCCCTGCCCTCACAGGACCTGTGTTCTGGGCACACGGCCCTGCTTGGCCCTTGGCGGGCACACTGGTTCCAGGGGAAGATCAGAGGCCCTGGGTGTTGTGGGGTCACGTAGCGTCTCGGAGCCGTGCCCCTGAAACGGAGGCTGCAGTCCTGACCTCGCAGAGCCGTTGCCTGTCCCGTGTGCTGGGGCCAGTGCGTCCCGAGAGGGGCACGGTTCCTGCCTGTTCCAGGGCAGCCCCACGCTGGAACCCCCGGCCCAGGGCTGGCTTCCTTATCTGCGGGGCCCTCCTGCAGAGTGAGAGCACAACGAGACTCCTTTGTTCAAATGTGGGGGGAAGGTGATGCTAAAGGTGCGGAAATAGCTTTTTCCTTTGTTCCACGGCCTGTCTTGACGTAGTGTTGCAGACTTGCTGTTTAATGCCATTCAAGTAAAGAAAGTTAATAATTTATTGGCGTGAAGTTTTATACTGTGCGATGCTAGTCTTAGATGTAGAGATGAGCGTGTTAACTGCCTCGCAGAATCACCCAAATGACGCCACTGAAATGGTGCAGCTTGCACGTAATTTTGCTGCTATGGACAGCAGAGACGCTGCAAAGACCAAATACCCGCGTTCCGCCTGCACCTGCTCCCGTCAGCTGTGGCCGGGGAAGGGTTGAAAGGAGGAAATTCTGGGCTCACCCGTCCCCGCTTTGGTCCTGTGGTTGGTATTTTTCACCTAAGCGGTCGCTAGTGCGGGCACTCACTCGAGGAAGGAGGGATGGCGGGTGCCGTGCGTGTGCATGTGGAGCGGGTTCTGGCTGGACTGAGGACGGGGCCCTGCGGCTGTGGCACCCCGCCTGCTGGGTGAAGGAGGCAACCCGCGGACCTCGGGTCTCCCTGGGCCCCATGTCGCGGGTCCCGCGAGCGCTGGTTCCTCGAGGGGCTCTTTCTGGAGGCGCTGGTTCCTTCCTCGCACGTGGCCCGCATCTCTCTGCATCCATGCATCCTCTGCTGGCCCGTCGACCTTCACCTGTGATCAGTGGCATTTGCCCTGGTGTCTGCCGAGCTCCAGCGACTGGGAAGCTGAGCCCGGTGCGTGCCGCCCCCTACTCTGCACCCGCAGCTGGGTGCGGGGGCCACGTGGGGAGGCGGCCAGTGCAATGCGCATCATCTGACCCTGCTCCATGGAAAGGAGTGGCCAGAACAAGGGTGAGCCTGAGCACGAAGGGACCGGACATCAGCCGTGGGGTCATGGGCTCACCTTCCCTCTCGACAGAGACAGGGTTGGGTGGGCATTCGGGGCAGGGGAGGAGCCAGGCGGACCCCTGGAGTCCTCACCCTCATGCACAGCAGCAGTCCCGTGTGGCCTCGGGGTGGAGAAAGGGGGACGTGCAGGGGGCTGGATCCCCGAGGAGCC
Source organism: Cephalophus harveyi (assembly GCA_006410635.1). NCBI lineage: Eukaryota > Metazoa > Chordata > Mammalia > Artiodactyla > Bovidae > Cephalophus > Cephalophus harveyi. The sequence goes on from SJYT01077310.1 coordinate 373,276, forward strand.
GGCGTGGAGAGGCCTGGATGGGGGTGGGGCTGCATCTGCCCCCACGGCTTTGCCCGGGCCAGCCCTGCCTTCCTACCTGCGCTGGGTCCCTCTAGGCCCCTGAATCCTAGTTGGGGGGGGGGAGCCCTGGGGGAGGGCCAGGGCAAAGATGTGTATAAGAGACAGGTCCCACACCTGGAGGCTGCATCTGCCCCCACGGCTTTGCCCGGGCCAGCCCTGCCTTCCTACCTGCGCTGGGTCCCTCTAGGCCCCTGAATCCTAGTTGGGGGGGGGAGCCCTGGGGGAGGGCCAGGGCAAGGGAGGGTCCCGGGGTTCTGAGGCCACCAGGCCACAAGAGGACCCTGTGGATGGAAGGGGCATGGCCGCAAAGGCGCTTTGAGAGGATGAGGCTCTACTGGACCCAGAAGGTGAGAGGGGGGTCCAGGTAGGCCCAGCAGAGCCCTCGCTGTTTGGGGGAGCAGGGGGCACTTGGGGGTCCTGGGGGAGAGCAGGAGGAGGCTGGAGCTGACCTGGCAGAGCCAACAAGAGAAGGGTCTCAACTGTGGCTTTGTGAAGGGGGCGTGGCGGTTGGAGGGGACCCTGGGAGATAGAAGGGGTTGCAGACCGCCGCTCGTGGGTGAGGAGGAGGGGTCCCAACAGGGCTTGTGGACCCTCTCCGGACAGCGCCGGTCAGGGTGGGGGCTGTCTGGGGGCCTCCCAGGGCAGGGCGCTGGAGGACGAGGTCCATGCTGGTCTTTGCTGCCTCAGAGAGGAGAGTGGACAGGGGCCTGTGGGCTGTGAGTCCGCCTCGAGCTCTTTGGGGTCATGGTGCGGGCAGGCCCCCCAGGAGCCCCTCATCCTCCCAGCCCCGTCGAGGGGTCTTGCCCCCACTTCCAGGCCCCAGGAGGCTCAGCGACAGGCCCAAGGCTCACAGAGACGCCGGGTTCTGAGCCGACAGCTGAAGCTCCGGGCACAGCTCCGCCCTCCTGCCCCCCCTCCTGGCCCCCCCCTGCCTGGAGGGCACCATTGCCGGTGCTTCTGCTGGGATCACTGCCAGGGAGGGTCTCGTCTGCAATCGGGGACAGAGGGAGGAGCCAGAACGCCAGCTCTGGCCTCCCACGCCCTGTCTTCCCACTGGGGGGACTGGGGCGGCGCACGTGGTGACGGGGGAGCAGAGGCCTGGCTGGCTCTGGGGGCCAGCGCCCGGCCCCTTCGCTGGTGCCCCCGGCCAGGGCCGCATGCAGGTGGATGGAGCCTCCCCGCTTCCCGCAGGGGGACCCAGGACCCCCTTCAGCCCCACCCCCACCCCAGGGCAGATTGTGATTAAGGAGGCAAATCTATCAGCCCCGGGACAGCGGGGGCGTGTGGAGGAGGGCAGACCAAGCATCTGTCTCGGGTGCCAAGGAAACTGCCTCCAGCCCGGCCACGTGCCCCTAGCGGTGCCCCCTGCTGAGCCTGGGCCCCCTGCAGCCCCCCTTACACGTTGAAATGGGCCTTTGTCACCAGAGCGCTGAACCTCAGCTTCTCAGAGGGGGTCACCCTGAGAGCACCCCAGAGCAGCCCCTGCCCAAGGCCACTCACCAAATGGCGCGAGAAGCCGGGGTGGGTGCTCACCCCCTGCTGCATGCCACCCCCCGCGACTCTGCCACAAGCCCCGGGGGAGGGGTGGGGACTCTGAGCCAGGTCCTGTCTGCCCGCCTCCCTTCAACAAGACCCTTCCTCCGTAGTGACCGGGAAGGCCAGGCCCAGCGCTAAGGCGCCTGGGGTGGACTTGGCGAAACTGAGGCAAGAACCCGGGGGCCTTGACGGCCTTGGAGGCAGTGCATTCATCAGCCAGAGATGTTCTAACAAACATCACAGATGGGGCGGCTCAAACAGCTGATGTCCACTGTCTCCAGTCCTGGAGGCTGGAACGCCAGGGCCTGGCCCCTCCCCTCTCTCCTGGGCGTGCAGACGGCCGTGTCCTCACCGGGTCGTCCCTCTGAGCGTGTCTGTGTCCTGACCTCCTCTTCCTGTAAGGACCCCAGTCATGTTGGACTAGGGTCCACCCTCGAGACCTCCTTTTACCTCAATCACCGCTTTAAGGGCCCAGCTCCAAATCCAACTTCATTCTGAGGTCCTGGGGGTCAGGACTCTAAAGAGGACCCTGAGGGGCACAGTTCAGTCCTTCACAGGCAGGGCTTTCCAGTAACCCCAGCCCCTCCCTGCAGGACCCCAGCTGCACATCCCCCGCTGGGACAGCCCCACCCCTCGGGGCCCTGTCCACCCTGGCTGCAGACTGGGGCCGGCCGGGAGACGGGCACCATCGGGCGATGGTCACTGCTGAGGACGGAGGGGCCTGGGTGGCCTTGGGCGAGCCTTCTCTCACCCTGGGGCCCTGGGGAGCCCACAGGAGGCCGGGACAGGCTCCAGGCCTTCCCAGGGAGGGTCCCTCTGTGCCCAGTACCTGCGACATGGGTCCCGACAGCCTAGAGGGGGCAGGTGGCCCTTCAGTGGGGGGATGGGCCGGTATCAGGCTGATGGGCGTCATCAGGACGCTTTCTCCTCCCCCTTGTCCCCCTGGTGTTCTGCATGGGGTGCGGGCCGGGGCCCCACACGGGTGGCCTCCCCCTGGTTCAGGTTTGGTACCCGGAACTATTTGAGGAGGTGTCGGCTGCCTATTGCTCCCCGAGTCCTTCCCCGCACTGCGGACCGGCATTTGCCTACAAGTCCAGGCCTGGCCGCAGAGGCGGGCCATTGCCCTCATTGATAAGCATGCAAATCCCTAAACGAAGTCCAATTAATACCCAAATGAGGGCCTGGGAGCAGCTCGGGCTGCCCGATGAGGCTGCGCTGGGCTTTATCTTCAGCCTCAGATATTTGTCTCTCATTTGAATGCCTTTTGTGGGATTGAAAGTGGGTGGGGCTCCATCAGGGGAAACCTGGCCTGGCCGGCCTGGTGTGGGGAGTCGGGGAGTCACCCTTCCCACCCGTACTTCTTGCAGCGCCTCCGCCGTAGCCTCCCCCTGACCATCCCCTCCCCACCCAGGCCTCTCCTCCAGCGGGTCTCTGTGCTGCTCACACCCTCCTGCGGGGCCCAGGGGAGGGGCTCGGGCACCAGGGGCTCAGCTCGGCCGAGCGGTGGTGTGGAGTGGTCCCGCAGGGAGGGCACGCGTCATCCTCGGGGTGGGCGCTAGCCGGAGGCCGCGGTGGGCGGCCAAGCGTGTGCGGCCACATGCGTGCTGGTGTGCTTGGCACGCGCCCTACCCTCCCTGCTCAGCTCAGCCGGCTGTGTTGCGCCCATTTTACGGGCCTGGAAGCTGGGACTCTCGGATGTCGGACGAGTTTCTGGGGCCGGGAATCGCGGCAGGGCTGGCTGGCGCAGGGCTCTTGCCAAGGAGGGGATGCACGGAGGCTGCTCTGTCAGGGGCGTGGGACCAGCCAGGGTGGGCTGTCCTTCCCACAGTCTTCCTCCCTCTGTCGGCTGCCCTGGCAGTCACCCCTTTACCCTCGACCGCCCCCCAGCTTGGACACGACCCTTCCCCCGGAGCCCTCTCCTTCCAGACGCTGGCTCTCTTCCAGGAAGCCTTCCAGGGCTGCCTCGCCCTGGTCTCAGTGGTCAGGGCCAATAAGGGCCTCCTGTGAGCTCTCTCTGGGAGACAGGGAGAGAGGTGACCTGGGGGCGGGGGCAGGCAGCCAGGAGAGGGAAGCCCAGGGGAGCCCCCGTGTACCCCTGGGCCCTGGGTGCGCTCCCTGCCCCCTGGGGCCTCCTCACCTGGGGAACAGGCCAGGGGGCACCTGGGGAGCCCAGGGGAGGGGGCTGAGAGGCTGTGGCCAAGGCTGGGGGGTCCCCGGGGAGAGTAGAGTGGACGGGAGGGACGAGCCCCTGCCGGGGGGACACCAAGGGGCAGTGTGGGCCCAGCCCAGCCGCCCAGGGCACTGGTGACCCAGCCCTGCCTGCCCCCCTGCAGGATGGGCCTGCACACTCCTGGCTGCCTCTGTGGCCAGAAAGTGGACTTGGGAGGGGGGCGCGCGGCCTCAAGGTGGGTGCTGGGCTGGAGAGACAGCCTCTGGGACTCACTCTGGAGTCCCGTCTCCGGCATGTCTCACCCCCGGCTCCCCGGCCTACCACCAGGGGCCGTCTGCGGTGGGGGACTGCTCTGGACCCGGTGGACACCCCCTTGCCCAGGGTCCTGGAGGCCCTTCTCCTCTGCCTGCTACGGCCCTGCTGGAGGGTGTGTGGGTCTGCCGGGCACTGCCTGGGCAGTGTGTCCTCTCCTAGTCGGAGAGTGATTTGCCTAAAATGCACCCGTCTGGAGGGTCTGCTCACAAATTTTGCACGTGTGTACACGTGTGTAACCTCCATGCAAGCTCTGGACCCGGTGGACACCCCCTTGCCCAGGGTCCCGGAGGCCCTTCTCCTCTGCCTGCTACGGCCCTGCTGGAGGGTGTGTGGGTCTGCCGGGCGCTGCCTGGGCAGTGTGTCCTCTCCTAGTCGGAGTGTGATTTGCCTAAAATGCACCCGTCTGGAGGGTCTGCTCACAAATTTTGCACGTGTGTACACGTGTGTAACCTCCATGCAGGTCACCACGAGAAATGTTCCTGGCCTGGCAAGCGGCCCCAGGACCCCCACCCTCCACCCGAGTCTGACCTGGATCACCAGGCACATCGCCTGATCCTGAACGTCAGGCCAACCTCAGCACGCAGCCTGGACACTCAGCGTCCCACTGCAGGCAGGCTCCTCTCGGGGTGGTCAGGGCACTGGACTTCTGTGTGCCTGTGCGTTGGAGTGTGCGAGCTCTTGTGCCCAGGTGGGGAAAGGCCAGGCTCCATCTCTGACCTGCATCTGCGTCCTGTGGCCGCGCTGGCCCAGAGCCACCAGGCCTGCCCTCCGCCCGTGGGGCCGGGGCCATGGTCCGTGTGTGTGTGTGTGCCGGGGGACGCTGGGCTTCTGTCCATGCCCCACGGGGTCAGCATCCTCATCCCCATCCTGCAGGGTGTTCAGGGAGGCCCCTTTCTGCCGCCTCTCCTCACATCCCTGTTGGAAGGAGTCGGTGTCAGTAGGTCAATGGATGCACCAATTTTAAATAAAGAAAAAGAAGCCAGCGTGCCGCCTGAGGGCTGAGCTGCCGTGTGGTGCTGAGCCTGGCAGGCTGGGGGCACAGGGGCTGAGGACCCTCCCTCCCCAGACTGGCCCACCCTGGTCCTCAGTCCCCAGCTGTGGGGACCTGGAAGGGAGGCGGATCTCCCGGGACTCTCCTGGGAGTCCAAGCTCGCTCTCCCACCGGCCCAGAGCCCCTGTGGGCACTGGGAGGGGACCGGAGAACCTCCAGGCAGATGGGGCGCCCTCAGGGGAGGGGCGCAGCCAGGCCTGGGCCCCCGCGGCCCCCAACCCCGCTTTCTTTCCCTCCCTGGCCCCTGCCTCCCCCAGGGCGGCCCCGCTGTGCTCGGTCAGGTCCAGCCTGTTCTGGGCGGGGCCGGCCGCCGGGGCTGGATTCCAGCTTTCTCTTCATGCGCCACTTCATCTGAGGGCTCACAGCCTGCCTCCGCCCAGCCTGCTCCTACACACACACCCACACATACACACCCAAAGACATATGCACACACACACACACACAGAGGAACACACGATGCACATGTCACACACACACACAAAGACATGTGCGCACACACACACACGGAGGAACACATAACACACATCACACACATGTGCAGAAAGACACACACATTCACATACACGCAGACTCAGATACATATATACACACAAAACATTACACAGCGATATACATACACACTCAGAGACACATGCATATATACACACACAGACATTACACACACACACACTCAGACACATACACACACACATATACACACATAGAGATAAAACATGTTCACACACAGAGACACATACATTACACACACATGCACACACACACGTATACACACAGAGACACACACATTACACACACACACACACTTACACACACAGAGACACACACATTACACACACACACACAGACACACACCCATATACACACAGACACATACATTACACACACACACATTCACATACACTCAGACTCAGATACATATGTACACACAGAACATTACACAGTGATAGACATACACACACTCAGAGACACATGCATATATACACACACTCAGGGAGAGGAAATGGCACCCACTCCAGTGCTCTTGCCGGGAGAATCCCAGGGACGGGGGAGCCTGGTGGGCTGCCGTCTATGGGGCCGCACAGAGTCGGACACGACTGAAGCGACTTAGCAGTAGCAGCACACACACTCAGACACGTACACACAATACACACAGACACTCCACACCCAGACACACACCCAGACACATACACACACATAGACACACACACATAGACACAGACACTCCACACCCAGACACATACCCAGACACATACACACACATACACACACCCAGACACATACACACACAGACACACAGACACTCCACACATACACACACTCAGACACACACACACACATAGACACATATAGACACACTCCACACCCAGACACACACCCAGACACATACACATACATACACACACATAGACACAGACATTACACACTCAGACACACACACATATACACACATTCAGACATGTACACACATAGACACAGACGTTACACAAATAGACACACACAGACACACACACACTCAGACAAAGACATACACACATGCTCAGAGACACACACGTATATAGACACACATATGTTACGCACAGACATAAATACACACATACACACCCAGACAGAGACATACGTATGTGCACACCATCTGAGCCACCAGGGAAGCCCCACTCATAAGACATTATACACACACACACACACACTTACATTACACACATATATGTATATACACACACCACACACACACACACACATGCATGACACTTATATGTATACTCATGATACACACACACGCACATACACATATACATATGCACATACCTGTGTATACATATGCACACACATACAAATTGGACACGACTTGGTGACTGAACAACAGCAACGTACACACTCAGAGACCCATACATATATACACACACAGACATTACACACACACACACACTCAGACACATATACACACATAGAAAACATGTTCACACACAGAGACATACATTACACACACACAGAGACACACGCGTATACACACAGAGACACATACATTACACGCAGACACACACGCGTATACACACAGAGACACACACACAGACGGACACACGCCTGGAGCAGGTGTGGCCTTGCTGCTGTCAGACTGCGCCAGCGGGGCCCTGGCCTCTCCAGCTGGCGGGGAAGCCTGGCACCCTGGGGTTGCCTCTGCCCTCCTAGCCCCAGCCTGTGCCGAAGGCCCCACCAGCCAGGAGCACAGGTGTGCTCCCCCAGCGCCTCTCGCCCCTCCGGCAGCGTGGGCCCCACCCCCACCCCACCCTCGCCAGCCCTGGGCGTGTCCTCTCGGTCTGCTCCTGGTGCTTTGTTCCCAGCCTTTGGAGCAGGCATGTCCTGGTGCGACCGTGGCTTCCACTTGCATTTCCCCAGCGACCGAGGGCGCCTTTTCATGTGTTTGTTTGGCATCGTGTATCTGCACTGCTGGTTTTTAAATTGGTTAATTTTCTTAGTATGAGCTCTGAGAAATCTTTGCATATTCTGGGTACAAGTTCTGTACCTGATACGTGATTTGCAAGCATTTTCTCCCAGTCTGCTGCTTGCCTTTTAATGTCTTGACATTGTCTGTTGCAGAGGAAGAGTTTTAAATTCAACGAAATCCAGCGTATCTTTTTTTTATTTTAAGGTGTCACATCTGAGAACTCTTCACCTAACCCAGTGGTTCTCAACTAGCAACCCTTTGTCCCCTGGGCGTATCTGGCAATGTGTGGAGATACTTTTGCTTGCATATTGTCAGGTATTTGGCTAAATATCCAATAGTGCACAGGACACGTCCTTACAGCAAACAATTGTGTGTGTGCTCAGCCACTCAGTCATGTCTGTCTCTCTGTGACCTCATGGACTGTAGCCCACCAGGCTCCTCCACCTATGGAATTTTCCAAGCCAGAATGCTGGAGTGGGTTGCCGTTTCCTTTTCCAGGGGATCTTTCCGACCTAGGAATCGAACCCGCATCTCCTGTGTCTCCTGCATTGGCAGGTGGATTCTTTACCACTGAGCCAGCTGGGAAGCCCTACAAAGAAGACTTACATGGCCCCAGATGTCAGTCGTGCTGAGGCTGGAGGCTCTGGCTATCCTGCTCGCAAGATTTTCTCCTGCCTTCTTCTAGATGCTTTATAGCTCTATATTTTACGTAAAGGTTTGTGATTTATTTTCAGTCAGTTTTTTCATTTTTTGCACCTGGTTGTGCAGTCAATCCAGTACCGTTTGTTGAAAGACTGTACTTCACTGAATTGCCTTTGCATCTTGGCCAAAGCACAGTTAAATTAGCTACATTTGTGTGCGTCTATTTCTGGGCTTTCTTTATGTCCTGTTGACCTATGAGTCTTTCCCTTCATGGTGGCACACTATCCTGATTGCTGTAGCTTTTAGTAAAATCAGTAAATAATATCATATAGTAAAATGAAATATGGATTCATTTTACAAATGGAAATACGGGAAACTCAGGAGTGGTCACAGGACTGGAAAAGGTCAGTTTTCATTCCAGTCCCCAAAAAGGGCAATGCCAAATAATGTTCAAACTATTGCACAATTGCGCTCATTTCACTTGCTAACAAGATAATGCCCCAAAATCCTTCAAGCTAGGCTTCAGCAGTATATGAACCAAGAACTTCCAGATGCACAAGCCGGATTTAGAAAAGGCAGAGGAACCACAGATCAAATTGCCAGCATCTGTTGAATCATAGAAAAAGCAGGAAAATTCCAGAAACACATCTACTTCTGTTTCACGGACTGCACTAAAGTCTTTGACTGTGTGGATCACAACAAACTGTGGAAAATTTTTAAAGAGAGGAGAATATGAGACTGCCTTGCCTTCCTCCTGAGAAACCCGTATGCGAGTCAGGAAGCAGCAGTGAGAACCGGACATGGAACAATGAACTGGTTCCAGGCTGGGAAAGGACCTCAAGGCTGTATGTCGTCACCCTGCTTCTCCAACTTTTATGCAGAGTACACTGTGCAAAGTGCCGGGCTGAACGAAACTCAAGCTGGAATCCAGATCACGGGGACCTGGGGAAGGAAATGACAACCCACTCCAGTATTCTCACCTGGAAAAGTCCGTGGATAGAGGAGCCTGGCGGGCTGCAGCCCGTGGGGTCACATGACTGAGCACCTGCATGCATGAGGTGGGAGGGAGATGGGTTGGCAGCAATATACTGACAGGACTGAAAAAAAAGATTGCGGGAAAAATATCAATAACCTCGGATACGCAGATGAAACCACCGTAATGGCAGAAAGTGAAGAGGAGCTAAACAGACTTTTGATGAAGGTGAAAGAGGTGAAAAAGCCGACTTAAAACTCAACATTCCAAAAACAAAGATCATGGTGTTCAGTCCCACCGAGCACACGTGCTAAGTCACTTCATTCATGTCCGACTCTTTGCAACCCTATGAACTGCAGCCCGCCCGGCTCCTCTGCCCATGGGATTCTCCAGGCAAGAATACTAGAGTGCATTGCCATGCCCTCCTCCAGGGATCTTCCCAGCCCAGGGATCAAACCCGTATCTCCTGTGGCCCCTGCACTGCGGGAGAATTCTTTACCGCCGAGCCCCTGGGGAAGCCCTGCAGCCGTGAGATTAAAAGATGCTTGGTCCTTGGAGGGAAAGCTACCACAAGCCTAGACAGTATACTAGAAAGCAGAGACTTCACCTTGCTGACACAGGTTCATATAGTTGAAGCTATGGTTTTTCCAGTAGGTATGTACGGATGTGAGAGTTGGACCATAAAAAACCCTGAGTGCCGAAGAATTGACGCTTTCAAACTGTGGTGCTGGAGAAACTCCTGCACAGCAAGGAGATCAAACCAGTCGATTCTAAAGGAAATCAACCCTGCATATTCACCGGAAGGACTGATATTGAAGCTGAAGTTCCAATACTTTGTCCACCTGATGCAAAGAGCTGATTCATTGGAAAAGACCCCAAATGCTGGAAAAGATTGAAGGCGAAAGGAGAAGGGGGCGGCAGAGGATGAAACTGTTAGGTGGCAGCACTGGCTCAGTGGACATGAATCTGAGCAAACTCTGGAAGACAGTGGAGAGCAGAGGAGCCTGGCGGGCTGCAGTCCATGGGCCACAAAGAGTCAGACACGACTTAGCGCCTGAACGGCAACAAATACACAGAAATAGACTTGGTTTTGAGTATTGACTTTAGGCTGAGATCTCGCTCAATTCTCTTATTAGTGCTAGTTTTCTGTAGTTGTTGCATGAAATTTTCTATAAAGTATTCATGTCTTTGTGAATGGAGATGGTTTTTTTTTTTCCCTTTCCAATCTGTATGTTATTTGTTTCTTTTTCTTGTCTTATTACACTGGCTAGGGCCTCCCTGAAAGCTCAGCTGGTAAAGAATCCGCCTGCAATGCAGGAGATGCTGGTTCGATCCCTGGGTCAGGAAGATCCGCTGGAAAAGGGATAGGCTACCCACTCCAGTATTCTTGGGCTTCCCTTGTGGCTCAGCTGGTAAAGAATCTGCCTGCAATGTGGGAGACCTGGGTTCCATCCCTGGATTGGGAAGATTCCTTGGAGAAGGGAAAGGTTACCCACTCCAATATTCTGGTCTGGAGAATTCCCTGGACTGCATAGTCCATGAGGTTACAAGGATTTGGACATGACTGAGCGACTTTCACTTTCACTTTTGGGCCTTCAGTAAAACACTGAATGGGAGCATTGAGCGAGGGTAGCCAGGCCTTCTTCCCAGTCCTGGGGAAGCATTCAGGCTTTTCCCATTTAGTCTGTTAACTTTTCTTTTTTTGAAGATGCCTTTTATTAGGTTAAGGAAGTTATCCTATATTCCTGCTTTTCTAAGAGGTTTTTTTAAAATTATGATTAAATATTGAGTTTCTTTTTCTTTTTTCAGGTTTTGATTCCTGTATTTTGAACCTCTGTTGTTTGGAATATGCACATGTAGGATTGTTCTCTTCTCGTGGAAAACGGATCCTTCTATCACTGTGTGATGTCTGTCTTATCCTTTGTAATATTTCTTGTTCTGAGGTCTACTTAGTCTGAGATGAATATAGCCCCTCCAGCTCCATTCTGATGAATGTTTGTAGACATGTTTTCCCTAACCTTCTACTCTCAGCCTACTCCTGACTTTTTATGAAGTGAGTTTCTCATAGACAGCATCTGCTGCTGCTGCTAAGTCGCTTCAGTCGTGTCCGACTCTGTGCGATCCCATAGACGGCAGCCCACCAGGCTCCCCCGTCCCTGGGATTCTCCAGGCAAGAACACTGGAGTGGGTTGCCATTTCCTTCTCCAAGACAGCATCTAGTTGAGTCTTAATTTGTCTATTCAACTTGATAATCTCCTTCAATTAGTGCACTGAGATGGTTTAAATTGAATGAAAGTGAAACTGAAGCCGCTCAGTCGTGTCCGGCTCTTTGTGACCCATGGACTGCAGCCTGCCACGCTCCTCCGTCCACGGGGTCTCCAGGCAGGATACTGGAGTGGGTCGCCATTCCTTCTCCAGGGCATCTTCCTGACCCAGGGATTGAACCCAGGTCTCAAAATGAGTGGGATTGCCTATACGTTTGGATTAAACTTTACAATCTCTTTAGTTCTTTCCCACTTTTTCCATCTGTCGTTTGTTTCCCCCCTTTGGGGCGCAAAGAGTTGGACACAACTGAACGACTTCACTTTCCCTTTCACTTTAGGATTAACTATTTGTTCGAATTTCATTCTATCCTCCCTGTTGCTTTTTTGTTTATATCTTTTTTTCTAAAACGATTAATAGTTGCCCTGTGTTTTGTGAGACACGTCTTTAAATTTTTTTTTAATTTATTTATTTTTGGCTGTGCTAACCCTTTGGTTAGCTGGGTCTTCGTGCCGCACGCGGGCTTTCCCTGGTTGCAGCGGGCGGGGAATGCTCTCGTTGCGGTGTGTGGGCTTCTGCCTGCGGAGGCCTCTCCTGCCGCGCACAGGCTCCAGAACTCAGGCTGAGTAGCTGTGGTGCTCGAGCTTAGCTGCTCCGCTGCGTGTGAAATCTTCCTGGGCCATCAGCCGAACCCGTGTCCCCTGCATCGGCAGGCGGATTCTTATCCACTGCTCCACCAGGAAAGCCTGGTACACGTCTCTACTCAATCTATTGAACGCTGTCACGGTGCTCGGCATGTCACGTGAGGAATTCACAATGCGTATTCTCAGTTCCTCCCTTTTTTGTGCTATTGTTGCCATGAGTTATAATTGCATTAGGCTACAGACATATATTACATTACTGCTGTTTTTTTCTTTAGGCCAGTTATCTTTTAGAGCAATTAAACTGAGGAAGAAATAAATTTCATTTTTGCTGTTATTTGTTCCATTTCCAGGGCTCTTTCTTTGTGCAGATCCGAATTTCCACATGGCCCCAGGCTCCTTCTGCCCAAAAAACTTCCTTTAATATTTCTTATAACAAAGATTTTGTAGCAATGGTTTTTGCTTTCTTATAAAGATTTTGTTGTTGTTTAGCTGGTAACTCATGTCCGACTCTTTGCAACCCCGTGGACTGCAGCATGCCAAGCTTTCCTGTCCTTCGCTATCTCCTGAAGTTTCCTCAAACTCATGTCCGAGTCGGTGATGCCATCCAACCATCTCATCCTCTGTCGCCTCCTTCTCCTCATGCCCTCAATCTTTCCCAGCATCAGGGTTTTTTCCAGTGAGTTGGCTCTTCGCATCAGGTAGCCAAAGTATTGGAGTTTCAGCTTCAGCACCAGCCCTTCCAATGAATATTCAGAACTGATTTCCTTTAGGATTGACTAGTTTGATCTCTTTGCTGTTCAAGGGACTCTCAAGAGTCTTCTCCAACACCACAGTTCAAAAGCATCAATTCCTTGGCGCTCCGCCTTCTTTATGGTCCAACTCTCACATCCACACATGACTCCTGGAAAAGCTGTAGCTTTGACTAGATGGACCTTTGTCGGCCAAGTGATACTGCTACTTTTTAAGACGCTGTCTAGGTTTCTCATAGCTTTCCCACCAAGAAGCAGGCATCTTCTGGTTTCGTAGCTGCAGTCACTGTCTGCAGTGATTCTGGAGCCAAGAAGATAAAGTCTGTCACTGTTTCCATCTTTTCCCCATCTATTTGCCATGAAGTGATGGGACTGGATGCCATGATCTTAGTTTTTTGAATATTGAATTTTAAGCCAGCTTTTTCACTCTCCTCTTTCACCTTCATCAAGAGACTCTTTAGTTCTACTTCACTTTCTGCCACAAGGGTGGTGTCATCTGGCATATCTGAGTTTATTGATATTTCTCCCGGCAATCGTGATTCCAGTTCGTGATTCATCCAGCCCGACATTTCACGTGGTGTACTCTGCATATGGGAAATAGATGGGGAGACAGTGGAAACAGTGTCAGACTTTATTTTTTGGGGCTCCAAAATCACTGCAGATGGTGACTGCAGCCATGAAATTAAAAGACGCTTACTCCTTGGAGATAGCATATTAAAAAGCAGAGACATTACTTTGCCAACAAAGGTCCGTCTAGTCAAGGCTATGGTTTTTCCAGTGGTCATGTATGGATGTGAGAGTTGGACTGTGAAGAAAGCTGAGCACTGAAGAATTGATGCTTTTGAACTGTGGTGTTGGAGAAGACTCTTCAGAGTCCCTTGGACTGCACGGAGATCCAATCAGTCTATTCTGAAGGAGATCAGCCCTGGGATTTCTTTGGAAGGAATGATGCTAAAGCTGAAACTCCAGCACTTTGGCCACCTCATGCGAAGAGTTGACTCATTGGAAAAGACTCTGATGCTGGGAGGGATTGGGGGCAGGAGGAGAAGGGGACGACAGAGGATGAGATGGCTGGATGGCACCACTGACTCGATGGACATGACTTTGAGTGAACTGCGGGAGTTGGTGATGGACAGGGAGGCCTGGAGTGCAGCGATTCATGGGGTCATAAAGAGTCGGACACGACTGAGCGACTGAACTGAGCTGACTCTGCAAATAAGTTAAATAAGCAGGGTGACAATATACAGCCTGGAAATACTTCTTTCCCAGTTTTGAACCAGTCTGTTGTTCGATGACCCTTGCTTTTTCTATGATCTAAAGGATATTGGCAATTTGATCTCTGTTTCCCGTGCCTTTACTAAATCCAGTTTGTACATCTGGAAGTTCTCAGTTCACGTACTGCTGAAGTCTAGCTTGGAGGATTTTGAGCATAAAGGTTTTACTTTTCTCTTTCTTTTATTTGGAAATACATTTGCGATGAGTGTGGAATCCTGGGTCAAGCGTCTCTTGTCCCTTTTACCCCCAGTTTACCTGCTTTCGGATGAGAAGTATGCTGCTAAGGTTGTCCTTTCCCCCTGAACGGGAGGTGCCTTGTTTTCTGGGCTACTTTCACGATTTCCTCTTTTGTTGTGGGTTTCCAGCATCTGAATCTGATGTACCTCGCGTTCTTTTTTATGATATTTGTCTTGCGTGGTGTTCTCTGAGCTTCTTAGACGTGCGGTTTGTTGAAACTGCGGGGGTTGGTGATGGACAGGGAGGCCTGGAGTGCAGCAATTCATGGGGTCATAAAGAGTCGGACACGACTGAGCGACTGAACTGAACTGACTCTGCAAATAAGTTAAATAAGCAGGGTGACAATATACAGCCTGGAAATACTCCTTTCCCAGTTTTGAACCAGTCTGTTGTTCGATGACCCTTGCTTTTTCTATGATCTAAAGGACATTGGCAATTTGATCTCTGTTTCCCGTGCCTTTACTAAATCCAGTTTGTACATCTGGAAGTTCTCAGTTCACGTACTGCTGAAGTCTAGCTTGGAGGATTTTGAGCATAAAGGTTTTACTTCTCTCTTTCTTTTATTTGGAAATACATTTGCGATGAGTGTGGAATCCTGGGTCAAGCGTCTCTTGTCCCTTTTACCCCCAGTTTACCTGCTTTCGGATGAGAAGTATGCTGCTAAGGTTGTCCTTTCCCCCTGAACGGGAGGTGCCTTGTTTTCTGGGCTACTTTCACGATTTCCTCTTTTGTTGTGGGTTTCCAGCATCTGAATCTGATGTACCTCGCGTTCTTTTTTATGATATTTGTCTTGCGTGGTGTTCTCTGAGCTTCTTAGACGTGCGGTTTGTTGAAAGTGAAGCTGTTGGTCCCTCAGTCATGCCCGACGCTTTGCGATCCTGCGGCCTGCGGCCTCTGTCCATGGGTTTCTCTGGGCCAGCCCTGGCGTGGGCCGCCTTTCCCTTCTCCAGGTGAGACGTGCTTCCGTCCACGAGTCTGGGAGCCCCCGTCCGTCCTGTCTCCAGCGGTCCCGCGCACTGGCCCTCCCCTTCCTCCCCCTGGGGTCCGGCCGCGTCCGGGCTCTGTCCTTCCACCTCGCCCACCGCTCTCGGACGCTTTGTTCTATTTTTCCTCCCTCTTTCCTTATTTTTCTTCCTTGTGTTTCAGTTTGAGTGTTCTCCGTGGCCCCATCTCCAGGTTCCCCAGTTCTTTCCTTGACTGTGTCAGCTTTACTGACAAACCCATCCTTTCTGTTATGGCGTTTTTCCTTCTAGCAGTTCCATTTGATTTTTCCTTCGACTTCCCACCTCTTGGCTGAAATCTCTCTGATTTTGCATGTTGCAAAATCATTAGAATTTTGCATTAGAATCCTTAACATACCTATTACATTTACTTAAACTGTCCTGAGAGTCTATTTCATGGTGAGTCTGGCTGTTCTCACAGCTTTCTCTTGACAGGGTGATATCTTTTCTTGACTTTTTTTACAGCTTCATAATTCTTGCTGAAACCCAGACATCCTGTGGGGGACAGCGGAGACTGGGGTAAATAGGTTTTTTAAAAATGATTTTTAAAGAATATCTATTTATTTGCCTCTGCTGGGTCTTGCACCATGCAGTATCTTTCACTGTGACGTGAAAACTCTTAGCTGTGGCCTCTAGTTCCCTGACCAGGGGTTGAATCTGGGCCCCCTACGTTGGGAGAGAGGACTCTTAGCCACTGGGCAACCAGGGAAGTGTCCCAGGGTAAGCAGTTTTATGCCTGGAAGTGAGGATATCCTGCTTTTTGATGGGGTTTTCCTGGTAGCTCAGCTGGCCAAGAATCCGCCTGCAACGCAGGGGCCCCCAGCTCAGCTTCCGGGTCAGGGAGATCCGCTGGAGAAGGGATGGGCTCCCGCTCCAGCATTCTCAGGCTTCCCTGCTGGCTCAGCTGGTAAAGACTCCACCTGCAGTGCAGGAGACCCGGATTCCATCCCTGGGTTGGGAAGATCCCTGGAGACGGGAAAGGCTGCCCACTCCAGTATTCTGATCTGGAGAATTCCCTGGACTGTGTAGATCGTGGTCAGTCTGGTTCTGACCTGGAGAATTCCCTGGGCGTGTAGATCGCGGTCAGTCTGGTTCTGATCTGGAGAGTTCCCTGGGCGTGTAGATCGCGGTCAGTCTGGTTCTGACCTGGAGAGTTCCCTGGGCGTGTAGACCGCGGTCAGTCTGGTTCTGATCTGGAGAGTTCCCTGGGCGTGTAGATCGCAGTCAGTCTGGTTCTGGTCTGGAGAGTTCCCTGGGCGTGTAGACCGCGGTCAGTCTGGTTCTGATCTGGAGAGTTCCCTGGGCGTGTAGATCGCAGTCAGTCTGGTTCTGGTCTGGAGAGTTCCCTGGGCGTGTAGACCGGGTCAGTCTGGTTCTGACCTGGAGAGTTCCCTGGGCGTGTAGACCGCGGTCAGTCTGGTTCTGATCTGGAGAGTTCCCTGGGCGTGTAGATCGCAGTCAGTCTGGTTCTGGTCTGGAGAGTTCCCTGGGCGTGTAGACCGGGTCAGTCTGGTTCTGACCTGGAGAGTTCCCTGGGCGTGTAGACCGCGGTCAGTCTGGTTCTGATCTGGAGAGTTCCCTGGGCGTGTAGATCGCAGTCAGTCTGGTTCTGGTCTGGAGAGTTCCCTGGGCGTGTAGACCGGGTCAGTCTGGTTCTGACCTGGAGAGTTCCCTGGGCGTGTAGACCGCGGTCAGTCTGGTTCTGATCTGGAGAGTTCCCTGGGCGTGTAGATCGCAGTCAGTCTGGTTCTGGTCTGGAGAGTTCCCTGGGCGTGTAGACCGGGTCAGTCTGGTTCTGACCTGGAGAGTTCCCTGGGCGTGTAGACCGCGGTCAGTCTGGTTCTGATCTGGAGAGTTCCCTGGGCGTGTAGATCGCAGTCAGTCTGGTTCTGGTCTGGAGAGTTCCCTGGGCGTGTAGACCGGGTCAGTCTGGTTCTGACCTGGAGAGTTCCCTGGGCGTGTAGACCGCGGTCAGTCTGGTTCTGATCTGGAGAGTTCCCTGGGCGTGTAGATCGCAGTCAGTCTGGTTCTGGTCTGGAGAGTTCCCTGGGCGTGTAGACCGGGTCAGTCTGGTTCTGACCTGGAGAGTTCCCTGGGCGTGTAGACCGCGGTCAGTCTGGTTCTGATCTGGAGAGTTCCCTGGGCGTGTAGATCGCGGTCAGTCTGGTTCTGATCTGGAGAGTTCCCTGGGCGTGTAGATCGCGGTCAGTCTGGTTCTGATCTGGAGAGTTCCCTGGGCGTGTAGATCGCGGTCAGTCTGGTTCTGATCTGGAGAGTTCCCTGGGCGTGTAGATCGCGGTCAGTCTGGTTCTGATCTGGAGAGTTCCCTGGGCGTGTAGATCGCGGTCAGTCTGGTTCTGATCTGGAGAGTTCCCTGGGCGTGTAGATCGCGGTCAGTCTGGTTCTGATCTGGAGAGTTCCCTGGGCGTGTAGATCGCGGTCAGTCTGGTTCTGATCTGGAGAGTTCCCTGGGCGTGTAGATCGCGGTCAGTCTGGTTCTGATCTGGAGAGTTCCCTGGGCGTGTAGATCGGGTCAGTCTGGTTCTGATCTGGAGAGTTCCCTGGGCATGTAGACCGCGGTCAGTCTGGTTGGGGATGGAGCTGGGTTGGGTGTTGGGTTGCCATGGTTACTCTCGGAGACACCGCCGCCCGCATCAAATTCCTTCTGCATCACCTTCTGTTTAGGGGGCAAATGGTTCTTCCGGGCAGGCATCAGCTCCAGCTCCAGCCTGAAGTCTTACCTTTGTGCTGGGCCTCCGATGGTGTGTCTTTCTGCACCCCCAGAACTTTGCCTGTGATGTTCCTCCGTCACCTGTTACTCGTCAGCCTGGTGGTGAGCCTGGGCTGTTCTGTTTTCTGATTAAGCCCGTATCTCGTGGATGAAGCCTTCTCAAGACTCCAGTCCCGGGGCGTGTGCCTTCTCTCTCGGCTGGGGCTGTGGGGGCCCCATGACTCTTTCCCAGCTGCAGTGGGTCTTCACCAGGGCCCCAAGTGTGACAGTGTGTCTGCCCTTGCCCCACCGTCTCAGGCTTGTGCCCCAGAGGGGAGATGGGGGGAGTAAGTAGCCCGGGGGCTTCCCTGCCTTCGGTGTGGCATCTGCTGGTCCACCACCCCAGGCCCACGCACGGGGGTACACTCGTGGGACTCCTGCCCATCTCTGTGACCGTCCCCAAGGCCCGTGGGGACCTGCCCGTGGCTGTGCGTTTCCCCTACGTCCGCATCCTCAGGGTCCTTGTACCCTCTCCTGAGCCCTCGCTCGCTCTCACGAATTCCTGGAGACGGTCAGCCCATGCTTCTCCGGGGTCCTCTGCCCCACGTCGGCGGGTGTGCCTGCAGGGACCCTGTGACCCCAGCTCTCTGGGGGTCCCCAGGAATGCTGTGAATTTCAGGTTGCTTGATGCCTCTTGTTTTGTCCTTGTGGAGGGAGGGGTGCTCTCTGCATCCCAGGCGTAAGTGGGGAGTCTCCTCTCACTTCTGGTTCTGAGGAGCCTCACAAGCCCCTTCCCAGGGGGGCTCACCTCGCCCTTTTGAGGGGCACCCGCCCATCCTTAGCCCTTCGCACGGATGGGACAGCCGAGGGCTGAAGGGGCGGGCGCCCAGCCCCGCACGCTGTCGGGCTGGGGTCAGGCCACGTCTGGGCCACGTTCTCAACCTGCAGGCTCTGGAACTGCCAGGGGTTCGTCCTCGGGGTGGAGGGGGCCTGGGGGCGGTCTGGGGGTCTGGGACTTCTGCTGCTTCTTGGATGCTCCCTGGCCTGGCCCCTCCTGGGGTCACCGCCTATTCCCGGGAGCCTCTGATGCCACCTGGGCTCCGTGGGTGCCAAGGCCCATCCCTGGGAGTGCAGGCGGACTGGGGTGTTGAGCGTGACGTGTGGGGACTTCGTGAGAGCCTGGGGTCAGCCAGGCCAGCGGGGGTGGGCCAGGTTTCGGGTTCCCCTCAGAGCACCCTCCCCTCCTCCCCGCTCCTTGCTCCTCTGTCTCCCACTCCGAGGGTGAGCCCCAGCGACCACGGCTTACCGTGCAGGCTGTGGGTGTTGTGCCTTTTCAGTGAAGCGTGTGTGGGTCTCCAAGAATGCCGCGGGGGTGCCGCGAGCCCCAGACGCCCCCCCACCCCTGTGGATGGCAGCACCCTCGTGCGGCCCCGGGCCAGGGGCAGCTCTTCCCTTAGTGCCGCTGCTGGACGCACCGCCCCTCCGGGATCCAGGGCCTTTACACACGCAGCCTGAAGCTGCTGGATGTGGTTCCCAAGCCTGCTTCTCTCTCCACTCAGACGGATGGCCGGCACAGCCCCTGAAACTCTGCCCACCCAAAGGCTCCCCCTGCATCTTCCGTTTAGCCCGTGACCGTCAGTGGCCCCGGGAGGGCGGCGGTGCGGGAGCAGCCCCCGGTCTTCCGCGGATGTAGCTCGCCAAGCGGTCAGGGACCCACGCTCGGGCTTTCCCTCCCCCACCCCCGCATCTGGGGGCCTCCCTGGAAGGCAAGGGCCATGACCTGAATGCAGCACTGCTGGGTGGTGTGGGGAGGGGTCCTTGTTTCCACAGCTTTCCTGGGCCTCCGCTCGACCCAGTCACAGACACAGCTCTCTGTTTCCTGATGGACCACTGCCCGGCCGACCTGACCTTACGACTTGGCGGGTCTGACAGAAGGCAGTGGGCTTTCCCAACGGCTCAGCAGCAAAGAATCCGCGTGCAGCGCGGGAGCCGCAGGAGGCGCGGGTTCAGTCCCTGGGTCAGGAAGACCCCCTGCAGGGGGTATGGCACCTCACTCCCGTATCCTGGCCTGGAGAATCCCAGGACCGAGGAGCCGGCGGGCTGCAGCCCGCAGGGTCACAAAGAGTCAGAGACGACTGCAGGAGTTACCCCGCACGTGTACACAGAGCCAGCGCACGGTGGGCGGCGATGACCACGCGGTCCCCTGGGCTCAGCCGGCAGGCGCTGGGTCTCTGCCGGGGGGTCTCTGCCCGGGGCTCCCGCCTTGCTCCGGAACCCGGGGCCCGCGCGGTGTCTCTCCTGCGGCTCTTGCCGAGGGCTCCGCCCGTTGGGTGTCTTTCTCCGCTGCAGACAGCCTGGGTAGCAGGGAGCGTGCCGAGTGTCATGGCAAAGATCAGGAGCGTGTTAGGGCCTCAGTCTGTGCGCCTTCGTGTAGGGTCCCCTGTCTTCCCTGTGCGTCCACAGCACTTGCCCCTCCTTGTCATCACGCCCCGCTACCACAGTGCCATCCGTGCAGAGAATGAGACCGATCATCTGTGAAATGTCCAGAGGGCGTTTTCCCTGTGGACCGTATCGTGACAGAGAGCCGGAGTACTAACGTATTCCCGGGGCGAGACCCTGCACACACACTGTTGCGCACTTGTGTGAATGCGGACTGCTTCCGAGTTCCCTGCTGAGAAGAGTCCATCGACAGCTACACGCCGCACTCCCGACGCTGTTAATGTGAGCACCCCCACCCCGCCCACACGGGCACCTGGAGCTGCTCCCAACGTGCTTGGTTAAGCGCGAGGGGTCCACAGGCCCGAGAGGACGGAGGTGAACTGAGCAAAGACGTGGCGGGGATCGCTCCCGGGCGTTAAGGCTTTGAAGGTGTCATTAGTCTCAGGCACTTCCCCCGAGAATTATGCCTTTTATAGCTTTATTGCCATATGACTGACTTCGAGTAGCCTGTACATAGTGAAAGGGTACAGTCTGGTAAGTTCTAACCTACGCGTATAACTGTGAAACCGTCTCCACAATCAAAAGAGCGCGCGTTCTCATCACCCCGAAAATTTCTTTACACTTTGTAGCCTTTTCTCTCGCCCCTCTCCCTGACCTTGGATAACCACTGATCCGCTTTCTTTTTTTCTGATTTTTTAAAATGGAAGAATAGTTGATGTGCAGCATTATACGAGTTACAGATGTACAGGGTAGTGATTCGCAGTTTTTACAGGTTGCGCTCCGTTTATGGTGCACTAAAATATCACCTGTCCGCCCTCACCGTGGCTTGCTTTCGAGTCCCTCTTCGCCCCCGCCTCTGTCTCGCCCTCCTCCCTTCCTTCTCCCCACTGACGGCCGCTAGTCTCTTATCCGCATCTCTGAGTCTCCTTCTGTTGTTATATTCGCCAGTGTGTTGCATTTTAGGGCCTCCCTGGTGGCTCAGACAGTAAAGAATCTGCCTGCGATGCAGGAGAGCCGAGCTCGATCCCTGGGTCAGGAAGAGCCCCTGGAGAAGGGCAGGGCTGGATGTGCTTTGTAAATTCCACATATAAATGCTGTCATACAGTATCTGTCTTTCTCTGTGTGACTTAGTTCACGCAGTGTGTCACCCTGCAAGCCCACTCACATTGCTGCGAATGGAAAATCTCATTTTTAATGGCTAAGTGGCATTCTATAGATGTATATGAAGAAGTGAAGTGAACGTCGCTCAGTCGTGTCCGACTCTTTGCGACCCCATGGACTATACAGTCCATGGAATTCTTCTCCAGGCCAGAATACTGGAGTGGGTGGCCTTTCCCTTCTCCAGGGGATCGTCCCAAGCCAGGGATCAAACCCAGGTCTCCTGCATTGTGAGCAGATTCTTTACCAGCTGAGCCAGCCACAGGGGAAGCCCACGGTGAAAGTCGCTCAGTCGTGTCCGACTCTTTGCGACCAGGCGGATTCTCTAGCCGCTGAGGGTGGAGGAGGCTCGTGGCTGTGTGTGGATGTGTGGTGTTCCAGGCACCTGTCGATGGGCACTTCGCTGTTTCCTTATCTTGACTGTGGTAACGTACGCTGCTCTGAACGTGGGGGTGCATGTATCTTTTTGAATTAGTGTTTTTGAGGTTCTGGTTTTTTTTTATACAGTATACCCAGGAGTGGAATTGCTGGGTCCTATGGTGATTCTATTTTGGTTTTGGGGGGGGCCTCTATACTGTTCCCTGATGGCTCAGGAAGATTTGCTGGGGAAGGGGTAGGCTGCCCACTCCAGCATTCTGCTGGCACAACTGGGCAGCTTCCGCGCGCTCTGCGCTGCTCCGCATGGTGTCCGCCCCGACGCGCGTCCCTCCAACAGCGCACAGCGGCTGCCCTGGCCCTGGCCCCTCGGCCGCTGGTCCGCCTCCTGTCGCTGCAGATGAGTTCTCGTTTTCTCGAGCCTGTGCCCGTGGAATCTTGCAGTGTGCATTCCTGTACTACAGCTCTTTTTCTCTGCACACTTATTTTGAGATTCATCAATATTGTTCGGTGAATCCTTAGGTCATGCCTTTTTAGCTGATGAGTAATGTGAATGAACGTTTTACTTTGACATTTGCGTGTTGAAGGCATCCGGGTTGTTTCAGTTGGGCTACACACAGTGCTGCCAACATCCCGTAAACATCTCTGTGTGGATGCTTTTATTTCTCTCGGATAAATGCCTAGGCTTGGAATGCCTGTGTCATATGGTAGGTGTCTGCTTAGCTTTTTAAGAAACTGCCTAACTGTTTTCCAAAGTGGTTGTACCATTTTTCATTCCTATCAGTAGTGTGTGAGAATCTAGTTTCTCGTATTCTCACCAAAACTTGGTATAATCATTTTTTAATTTCAGCCATTCTTATAGCTGTGTAGTGAATCCCATTATAATTTAAATGCCCACTTTTCTAATGACTCATAATTTTGAGCATGTTTTCAGGGGCTTACTTACCATCTTTTGGGGCAAGTTTTTTTTTTTTCCTTAATTCTTTGTCCAGCTTTACAGGGTTCTTTGGTTTTCTGTTACTGCCATTTGAAAGTTCTTGGTATATTCTGAATACAGTTCCTTTGTCAGAATATGATTTACGGGACTTCCCTGGCGGTACAGCGGATAGGATTCTTCCTGCCAGTTCAGGGGACACAGGTTCGATCCCTGGTCCGAGAAGATCTCATGCACTGCGGAGCAAGGAAGCCCGTGCTTCACAACTGCAGGGCCTGCGGGCTGCAAGCACTGAAGCCCGCTGGCCTGGAGCCTGACTCCACCACAGGGGAAGCCGCTGCAGGGAGAAGCCGGGGCACCTCGACAAGGAGCAGCCCCCACTCACCGCGACCAGGGAAGGCCGCAAAGCAGCAGAGACCCAGAGCAGGACAACACCGATTCGAAAGAATACGATCGACAAATAATTTCTATCGGTCTGTGGCTTGTGTTTTAATTCTCTTAATACTGTCTTTCAAAGTCCAGAAGTTTAAAACTTCCATGAAATCTAATTTATCCATTTATTTTTCTTTCCTGAAGTTGTCTTTGGTGTCTAACACAGGGTCACAAGGATCTCCTCCTTTGGTTTCTTCTAGACGTTTTGTAGCTTTAGTTTCCACGTTGGGTCTCTAATTCATACGACTTAATTTTTGTAGACTATATGAGGTGTGGGTCTATTAATGTCAATTAAATCAAGTTAGTCACATATTTTGTTCAAATCCCTTATATGCTTATCAATTTTCTGTGTACTTCTGTCTATTATTGAAAGCTGGATGTTGAATCTCCTGCCGTAACGTGAATTTGTTTCTCCTTATTTGATCAGTTTTGCTTCATTTGTTTGACGCTGTGTTATTAGGTGCATAAACATTTAGGACTGTTACATCCACTTGAAGAATCGACCCTTCTCTTGTTATGAAATGACCTTCTTTATCTCTGACAATATTCTTCACTGTTATCACTTTTCTAACATTAGTATTGCCATTCCAGCTTTCTTTTGATTAGTGGTAGCTTGGCTTGCTGGAGAAGGCAATGGCACCCAACTCCAGTACTTTTGCCTGGAAAATCCCATGGATGGAGGAGCCTGGTGGGCTGCAGTCCATGGGGTCGCTGAGGGTCAGACACGACTGAGCGACTTCACTTTCATTTTTCACTTTCATGCATTGGAGAAGGCAATGGCAACCCACTCCAGTGTTCTTGCCTGGAGAATCCCAGGGACGGGGGAGCCTGGGGGGCTGCCGTCTATGGGGTCGCACAGAGTCAGACCCGACTGCAGCGACTTGGCAGCAGCGGCAGTAGCAGCATGTAGTATAAGAACCTTGCAATAGTCTGTTTCCATTTTCCCCACCTTACATTACTCCTGTTATACAGTTTACTTTTACGTGCTATGAATCCCACACTGTAGAGCTGTCAATTTCATGTAAGTAAGTCACATTTTAAATAAAATTTTTATTTCAGAATAGTTACAATTTTAAGAAAATTTAAAAGTCAGAACACAGTTCCTGTATATCCCACACTCAGTCTCCCGTGTCCTTAACACCTAACATTTTTATGGCACATCTATCGCAACCACAGCTATATTTGAAGGGCATTTAAACAATAAGAATGAGTCGATATTTGCGTATGCCATCACCATCTGGTGCTCTTCGATTTTTGGTACCACTCTCCTTCTGTCTGAAGAATCTCCTTTAACATTTTTTGTAGTGAAGTTCTGCCGGGAATTAATTTTCATAGCTTTTGTATGTCTAAAACGTTTCCATTTCATTTTGGAAAGATATTTTCACTGGACATGGAATTCTAGGTGGACACGCTCTGTCTTTCAATCCTGTTCCGCCATTTTATCATCTCTTATATTGTTTGTGATTTCCTTCAGGATTGACTGGTTTGATCTCCTTACAGTCCAAGGGACTCTCAAGCGTTCTTTTCCAGCACCACAATTTGAAAGCATCAATTCTTTGGAGCTCAGCCTTCTTGATGGTCCAACTCTTATCTGTGCATGACTACTGGAAAAACCATAGCTTTGACTATAAGAACCTCTGTGGGCAAAGTGATGTCTCTGGTTTTTAGCACCTCGTCTGGGTCCGTTGTAGCTTTAACCCCATGAAGAGTGTTCTGTGGCTTTGGGGAAATGCGTCTCCCAGGTGGAGAGCCGGCCTGTCTGGAGGAGGCTCTGTGTGCATTGCTCCGTGACTAACCCTTCACCTCCCCTGCAGTCAGAGCCAAGAACGGGTCTTTTGGAGCTCTCTTCCCCACGAGAACCTGGAAGAGTCCCAGGAAGTCCAGACTGTGTCCTCCAGGAGGCTGGCTCACGCTGTCGTCCACACTCAGCCCCCGGCAGCTGGTCAGCGGCCACGTGAGCGTCTCTGCTGTTCCTGGCTCGTGGCCTCTGTCCCCAGAAGGCAGGTCTGCGCGGTGACTCATCAGATCCGCGGTTTCTGCTAACTTCAAGGGAGATGTTTTGCCTTGTAACCTCAGGTCTTTGATAGATCTGAGAAAAGTTAATGATTTTTCAGCTGGTTTGGCTTTTTCTTGTGGAAGGAGTGTAGCTCTCTGTGTGCGGGAGCTGAGCACAGAAGTCCATTGTTTTTTCAGACCTTGTCCCTTTCCCATCCCTCCCACGAGAACTCTGGTTACTCGTACGTGAGGCCTCCTGAGGTGGCCCCCGTGCACTGGCCGTTTGCTCACGCTCCTTTTCCTCTCTTGTGTTTGGAATGCTTTCTCCTGGCCCATCGTCGGGGGTCGCGGCCAGTGCGTCTCCACCGCCGCCCTGGTCCTGTTGGCGTCTGGAGTCCACGGGCCCGGTCTGCGGGGTTTCCGTGTCTCTGGCTGTCTGCATGATGCAGTCACGGTACCTGGTCACTGTCTCCCTGGCCCCGCCTGCCGATTCCAGCAGCCGGCGCGCTCTGGCGGGTCCATGCGCCCCTCGCTGTGGGTCTCGTCTCTTCCTGCTGCCCTGCACGCTGCCCAGCTGCTCATCCGGGTGGATGGCGTGAGTTTCACCGCGCCGGATGCCGGGTGTCTCTGCGTGGATCTGCTTTATTCTGCGATGCAGTTCTGGTACTCTGGGAAGGATCGTCCCTTTCGGGTCTTGCTTTGTGACGTGCTAGGCAGGTCCGGATCACCGGGCTCTCTGGGGCTAACTGCTCCCCACCGTGGAGGCAGGCCCCTTGGGTCTGCTGGTGCCCCGTGACTCATGAGGCTCTCGGGCTGGTTTGCGGGCTGGCCGTTTTGCTCTGAATGGACAGCAGGGCCTCTTGCTCACATCCCCTGGTGCATTCTTCCCCGGCCTTGGGCCACTGCCTTCCAGCCTGTGCTGGTCAGTTCTCTGTTGCATATTCGAGGCCCCTCTGCAACCCTCTAGGGCTCTCTGTCCGTACAGGTCTTCCTTCTGTCCTGAAAACCAAGCTGTCTTGGTCTCCCCGGACCCCCAGCCCCATCTTCCCCACTCAGGGTCCTGCCCCGCCTCTACTGTGGCCAGGACACTCTCTCGAGGCCATGAACTGGGGGTTTGGGGGTCACCTCGTCTGTTCCCCAGCTCTTGGGAATCCCTGTCTTATACATCTATGGGCTTCCCTGCTAGCTCAGTTGGTAAATAATCCACCCGCAATGCAGGAGAGCCCGGTTTGATTCCTGGGTTAGGAAGATCCACTGGAGAAGGGAAAGGCCACCCGCTCCAGTATTCTTGGGCTTCCCTTGTACCTCAGCTGGTAAAGAATATGCCTACAGTGTGGGAGACCTGGGTTTGATCCCTGGGTCAGGAAGATCCCCTGGAGAAGGGAATGGCAACCCACTCCAGTATTCTTGCCTAGAGAGTTCAATGGACAGAAGAGCCTGGTGGGCTATGGTCCACAGGGTTGCAAGACTGAGGGACTAACACTCCCACTTAACCATTTTCTCCGTCTTGGCCGGAGGTGGATGACGGCCCTCTGGCTTTGGGGCAGGGGCAGCAGTCTGGGGACCCCACCAGCTCTCGCCTGGTACGGAAGGTCAAGAGGCCATGTGCAGGCCCGCCACTGCCAAGCACGTCCGTGGTGATCACTCAGCAGGAGGGGCCGG